>VWZX01003420.1:371714-469305 GCA_013399015.1 Galbula dea | reverse complement strand
TCTCCACCTGCCTGAAAGATCAGTAGTGGATAAAAAAGTCAGCAGTACCCTACCTGTGGTTGATTTCCCAACACTCTCTACCCTTCAGAGGCACTGAGGAGCAGAAGGGTCATCTTCTATATCTCTTTCTGTGCCACTTTTATTTTGGACATTCTGAAGAGAAAGTCTTAAAATAATACAACAAAAATTAACAGCTACTTTGGAGAAACGGAGATCCCCTGTTCTCACTAGAGCCTGCAGCAGTTTGGGTTTGTTACTTTCTTCCTCCCTGTAGATTTTATATTTCTGGAAAGTAAAAGTTTCATCTGGGAAATTGTTTATTAACTGGATTCAAACCTTTCCACCAACAGGCTACTCTTCTGAAGAAATCTTCCATCTCTCCTGAGAGGATGGGCAGCTGAGACAGCCCTCTAAAGACAGAGGTTTTATCCAGTCCTCAGAGAGAGATACAAGCTCTCAGCTGAGCGTGTTTCTCTGAAAGTTGGCATTTGAGCTCAGAAATGGGCTCTGGTTCAAAGTCAATTCATAAGTTGTCCCCACTTGCTGTGCTTTGATCATGGGTGTTTTTGGTGAACATGCACCAGATTTATTTCAGAGAAAACTGAACTGAAATGTGCCGTTAAGGTTTGCACCTACCATGCTCTGGGTGCTAATGGTGATTCAGTTCCTGGGGCCAGCCTTGAGCTAGTCTGAAATGGTGCCTCCAGGGAACACGTGGTGGGACATCAAGTCCTCCAGACCAAATTTTTTTTTTTCCCAGATCCTCTGGTAGTGCCATTCTGGAAGACTGAAGTTTAGGACAGTCTGCCTAATAGAGAGGAACTGGATACTAGCCATGATTTCTAGGTTTCTGAACTTCTGTAAAAGTATTTTGCTTCCTGTGTGCTTCACCATCTGTCTTTGTCATATCTTGTGTTTGTGTTTTGATTTAATAAGGGGAGAGTTTCAGAAAGGTTTCACTAAGAAAGAGTGCCATATGTAGATATGACAATATTGTTTAGAGATATCAGGCCAATCTCTAGGCTGCAGGTTTGTGATATTGTCACATTTCAGCTGAGGCCAGCAAGCACTTTCTCTGCAATTTCTGACCTGGAATGGATGTTTTGGCTCCTGGCAGGAGAGATAGGACATTTTATGTAGCAAGTGCTCTTTGAGACATGGGATGACTATCATCATATCTTCTGTGTGAGATGATAGTAAGTTCATTTTTCAGCATGAAGTGTTTCCACCATTACTGGGAGCAGTTGTTCTTCACTGGCTCTCACTGTCAGTGCGAGGGCTCTAACATTTTAGGACCTCTTAAGAGTTTTTTCCATGATCCATCATTGAAACCTACAAACTGTTAGATACTGAAAATTATGACAAGGAAATTGCACACACTGTGCCTAGCTTTGTAGTGGTTGTAGCAACAACTTAAGTGCAGATTTAGTTATCTTAGAATCACAGTAGATGCCTGCTATTTTAGTACCTGGTATCATCTCATGATGCCTACCTGCATTAAAGGTCTTACACTACAGAGGTGAAGTATTCCTGGGAATCCCATGCCCTGTCTTTCAGCCCCATGAGGATTTCCCAGACACCTTGTAGCATCTAAAATGGCACTAGAAGCCAGTGGCAAGGCAGCTATACCTCTAGTCCAGCATGCTGTCATGGGAATCGGTGATGAGAAGCACGTCCAAAATCTCTCAGCTGTGCCAGGGAAAAGGAGATGTTGCAGGGTAGCACTGAGATTCATGAGATGAGCATCAAGATGACTGTATTACAGGAGAAAAGAGTGATTTTTTTTTCCCCCCAAGATTCTATTCCATATTAGATGAAACATTTGGCAAAGCTGTTGCATGATTCACAAGGGAGATGTGTTTATTCTTGAATTGCCCAGGCATTTGACACTGTCTCCCACAACACCCTTGCAGCTAAACTGAAGAAGTGTGGTCTTCGGATAGCAAGGTGGATTGTGAACTGGTTGAAGGACAGAAGTCAGAGAGTTGTGGTCAATGGGATGGAGTCTAGTTGGAGGCCTATGTCTAGTGGAGTCCCTCAGGGGTCGGTACACGGGCCAGTACTTTTCAATCTGTTTATTAATGACCTGGATGAGGGAACAGAGTGTGCTCTCAGCAAGTTTGCTGACAACACTAAACTTGGTGGTNTCCAGCGCAGAGCCACAAAGATGATGAAGGGGCTGGAACATCTTCCTTCTGAGGAAAGGCTGAGGGAGCTGGGTCTCTTTAGCTTGGAGAAGAGGAGGCTAAGGGGTGACCTCATCTATGCTTTTAAATATGTGAAGGGTGTGTGTCAGGAGGATGGGGTCAGGGTCTTCTCAGTGAAGCCCAGTGACAGGACAAGAGGCAATGGCTGTAAGCTGAAGCATAGGAGATTCCATGTGAATACACATGGAAATTTTTTCCCAGTTGAGGTGCCAGAGCACTGGAACAGACTGCCCAGAGAGGTTGTGGAGTCTCCTTCTATGGAGGTATTCAAAACCCGTCTGGACGTGCTTCTGTGTGACCTGGTCTAGGGAATCCTGCTGTGGCAGGGGGGTTGGACTAGATGATCTTTCGAGGTCCCTTCCAACCCCTAACATTCTGTGATTCTGTGATTACATAGTTTGGTCTCTTTCTGTCTAGCTCTGGCCATTCTTTGCAAGTAGATCATGCACAGCTTGGTGGCAGCGTGATATCCCCTGTATGTACTGTTGGTCTATACAGCATATCAAGACTTTAGGTGAAGTTAAGTTTATGGCATCCTAAAGAAACTACGGTGTTTCTTGGCTAAAGAGCAGATAGTCCTTTCTCAAAGGCAACAGAGCAGTAACTTCACCTGCTGGCAGAGACTTGCTCACTGTGCCTCTACATCTTGTAGCTGTGTTCAGATTCACAGAATCACAGATTGACAGGGAGGTCAGAGCTTACTCTGGGAACTAAAAGTTTTCCTGCTGGGACTCTGAGTGAGGGAAGCAATGTTAAAGATGGCAGCAGATAGAGCATGTACCTAAGCAAGCTCTTGGTACATCCCAGTTTTGCTAACTATTTAACAACAGCATTCTCTTATGCTTTGCAGGTCATTGCTAGGAAGTGTATTGGTGACTGCTGAGTATGCCTGTGCAAATTATGACACCAGTGGTTCAAGGGGGCCTAGTGAAGTTTTAAAATTCATATGCAATTTTCCAGTAGGTGCAAATCAAACCCCTTTGTTTCAGTCACAATGGAAATCTTGAAAAAAGAGCAATTTGCAGAAAGTAGTGGTTTTTGATTATCTCTATTGCTTTATGTGTCTTATATCGTTTGATTTTGAAAGTGAAAGGAAGTTAGCTTAGTTTTAGTGAACTGTCACTAGATTTTGATTATATTTGCTAGAAATGAGGTGAGTAGTATCGATTTTCTCTAGAAAATTCCACAGGTTTTGTTTTTAATTAAATGCATATATAAGTTAATTTGAAATTTTTGCAAAGCAAAAAAAAAAGCCCTGTGTAAAGAGAGAGAGAGGGATAGAAGAAAAGCCTTCTCTAATAAAGGCTTCTGTGTCTCACTTGCTTTGATGGTGTTTTTCTAATTTATTGGTTTAAGACACCAAGAATGCATAATTAAGATCTCTATATTTCAAAATTAGTTATATTGCAGGGAAGAGACCACCATAATGCATGCAATTCACATTCAGCATCAGAAATTACATTTTAAGTGTCAGTCTTCTGCCTCAAGGTGGTTCTTTCTTTGTCTGCATTTTTCTCCATGTGTACCTGTGAAAGCCATCTCTGCCCTTTACAAAGTCATTTAATTGTGGCAGCCAGTTCATCAGATGCAAGGACTATGCAGGCTAGGTAATATTCCTTTTGCTTTGCAAATGGGAGAGAGAATGTTCCAAGTGGTAAGGGCACAGTATCAGAGAATAAGGAGGCAAATGAAGAAGTTATAACAGAAAAAAAATATTTCTAACACATACAGAAAAATCTCATTGAAATCTGATAAAGAAAGAAAGAAAGAGGAAATAAACCAAACCGAACAGTTAAAGAAAGGAATTGTGCAGATACATATCTTGGTTTTCATAAGTGTTATTAATTTTTTAAATTAAATTGGATCTTGTAAAATATGCAGGATTTACAGTTCTCTTATGAACAGCATGATCAAATTCTTTCTCTGCTTTATACTCTCAATAGAGCTTAGCAATAATGTATTTTCTCAATTTAAAAGCTTTCTTATGTCTTATCTCAAAGATCAGCTGTGGTCAACTGGAAAAAAATCAAAGGAAGCTTAAAATAAGGATGAAGTGACATGCATTTACCTAAATATTCTTGAAAGTGTTGCTTGCAAATACTATTTCTCATGGTAATGGTAATGTATTCCTGAAAGACAACATTTTACTGCTACAGTGATATTAGTAATACCATCTGCTGCCCTATAAAGATAGCTGAAGACCACTAGTAATTTCACCAGAATGTAAAATGTGCAATTGGACTGTGAAAAGGAAGAAAACAAAGCAAAACCAATTGAGATATCTTGAAGTTAAAAGCATTTTCTCACAAAGCTTGCATTAACAGAAAGAAAGAGAAAATCTTGTGAAGTATATTTACATCATTATGGCCGCCCTTACTAACATAAACAATGAGGTTTTGCTTCTGACATTAATTCAGCAGTATTGCCCCACTGCAGAAAATAACCAGAGGTGGAATTTAATTTTTAGATGCTTCAGTATTTTTGCATTAAAGTCCATAAACACATTTATCTGTATGTGCTAAGCCTGGAACAGCCTAAGGATTGACTCTTAATACTTAGTGCAGAGTTGTGGAACTCTTGTGTTACCAGAAGCAGAAACTGCCCTTAACCTAGACAAAGGAAGTAAAAAGCTCTGGAAAAAAATATTTTTTTTTCAAATAAAAAAGTGTTCATGACTTTCCAAAACGTAATTATATGAATACTATTGTTATTCCCAGCTGTAAGCAGGTATTCTTGGAAGGTGGCCCAAGCATACTGCAACTTGTGAGCTGCTGTTCCCAGTTTTGACCAGCAGCTGAATGAGACCTTAGTGTCTCAGGTTTAGAGTCTTTAACAGTGTGCCACCCACAGTTTCACCCCATCTCTCAAGGATGTTGTACAAGATGAAGAAGAATCATGTAGCAGTTCCCACCCTCTTCTGTGGAGCTCAGGGGACTTGTATACAGCAACCAAGCAGGGAGGGTGCCTGCTCTCTTTCCCATCACCTGTGAGTGGGATGTGCTAAAACGTGCTAAGACTACATGGTCTTCTCAATCACAGTGGTTCGTCCCAAGAGCAGATCAGGAGGACCATGTATCAAGTATGCCTGAAAACACCAGGGAGCTCAAAGCAGGTCCAAGGCATGTTATTAGCCACAATCACAAGGGCACACAGTGCACCAAAACCAGTGAAACCCCCCCACAAGCATAAAGGCAACCACAAAACATGATTGTTTTCTGGGTGGTTTGGTTTTTTTTTTAATTTACTGGGCATGAATAGACCTAAGTAGTGTCAAATGCATCTTAAAATACAGGATTTGAAAAACACTGAGTGCATTCCTTCTGTATATTATTTATGTATTATAATATGTCTATAATAATGAGTCTATATCATTATCTATGTCTGTCGCTTGCTTTAGTCCTCATCCTGCATCCCACAGCCTCGTGTGACGGAGATAGGTGAATGGTGGCTCAGGAAGTGGATCCATCATGGTGAGAAGAAGACTGAAGGTTTTAGGTAGTTCCCAGTTTTAAGATCTGATACACAGTCACAATGCAAATGTGTGCTGTTAACAGAAATGGCCAGCTGGCAAAGTATGTGTCTGTGCCTCTGATATTTCAAATTTAGGATGTCTAGTGCTCTATCTGTATTCATGGACATAATGATGAGTTTTCCAGAGTCCTTGATTGTTTAATATAATCTGTTTACTAGGAAACATCTGCTATTATAGAAAATGTCAGATAATTTAGGTTCCGTTTTTCCATGGGAAAAAAAAATCCAAAACCCCATTTTATATCAAGAAACATTTCAACAGCTTATAGGCAAATGAACAAAATGCATGAATGTCAGATGCATAGCCCTGAGCAATGGGGACATGAGCTGAATAAAATTCCAGTTGCATTTGCTAATGCCTGATAATTGACATGATAATAGAAGATTACAGATACTGGTATTATTTGTGTTCTAAACCTATTTTCTATGATTTTCACACTGCAAAGACTATTTGAAAAATGATATCTTTTTGGTATTGAGTTTGATTTTCTAAATAAATTGAGATTTGGGAATGACACTTCAAATTAGGACTGAGGGAACACCAACTCTTGGGGAGCTGGATAAAATGTATACTGGTAAACCTCTTGCATTTTCAATCCGATTATAGTAATTTAGCCAAGATAAGAAAGAAACATCTTTCACTTTTCTGTAATTATTGCAGGGTAAATTTTGTATTGTAAAATACAAAGATTTGTTTTCCAGTCTTACAATCATGGCAAAAATGTTTACTTGCTTTTAAAATCGAACAGTAACATCTTTTCTAATTGACACAATATATAATAGCATAATACTTGGATGATAGGATTCTGTATAAAAAGATAATAGTGTCTATGAGTCTTTTTATTTACAGCTAAACATGAGCATTCCTGATGAGTTTCACTGGGGCTTTATAGACCTGCAGTTGTTTCAGCTTAACCCTTCCATTTGTATTTTTAAAGGGACAGAACACTAAAACCAAGCCAAAATATTAGTACTTTGTATATTTGTGAAAGAAAATAAATTGTTATTGAAAGGCAGTTCTTTCAGATGAGTTGGGTAAATGTGAATGGAGATGAAAAGCTACAATTTAAAAGCATTTTGTGAATTACACTTTCTGAAAAAGAAAAGACCTTGTGCCTTTGGCAAGACAATTTGTAGGGAGACAGATTTTCTATGGCTTCAGTTATTGTGCTCCAGGAGCAACAAAGAGGCAGCCGGTGTCCTCTTTGTCAGTTCAGGCACTTCCAGTCTCTCTGTATGTGGCAAAACACTATCAGCAGCACTCACAAATATTTCATAAGCTGAGAAAGATCTGCTGAGACTCAAGTGAAAGGAATTTCTTCTTTTCAAAGTCATTGACATCATGCACAATCTATGTTCAATGGAGTGATTTATTGTTAGCAAACCAAATCCCTTTTAAAACACTTTTACTTGAGAGTCTCACCCAGAAGTGAGTGTTTCTGAGAAAGCATTACCTTTGCTATAAGTTTCTTACTTTATAAACACAGAGTGAGGAATTCTGCTCTGTTTTTGTGACCACTTTGTATACATCATCATTCTGGAGAGTCAATAGAAGAAAGAATTTCCCCACAGCTTGCAGTCCCTTAGCTCTTTCTGGAACCTTTGAGTTTCCACAGTTTTCTTCCACTGTCATCACTGGAATACTACACTTAGAAAGCTGCTTTATTGTTTACCAGTGTATTCAGTTCTCTTTGTCTGGATGTAAACACAAGGGATCCCCTGTTTTCTCTCTTCCCAGCACAACAAATTTCACATAACTAAGCAAAGGAAAAACCCTATTTTGGAGAAATCTTAATATTATAGTCACAATGAAGACAACTTAAGTCTTGTCCTTCAAGTGATGGGGGTTTTATCTTCATTCATGTTTTATTTACAGCATTTTGACTGGCCTACTTCTATTCCCATTGGAAATTCCTCAGAACATGCTTTATAATGCTCTACTGATGGAAGAACTGACAAACTCTGCCTCCATTAAATGTAGCCAACAGAATATTCTCAATCAGAGTTTTAAGTTTCTCATGTAGCAGGCAATTAGGAGAACATTTTGAAAGATTTTGCCACAACTCCTTAATTGGAGAGTTAGGAAGTACCCATGCTGCCTGTGCTTGTTCTGTGTGTTTTTGGAGGAAGCAGGACAGCAAACTGAGGCATCTACTTGTTTAATCCTCATTAGTTCCTTCCCTTGTGAGTCCTTTCATGCAAATGGCAATTCATGCCAGCTGGCTGGCTTTCACCTTTGAATCCTCTACCACCATCTCGCTGCCAGCCCTTTCTTCAGCAGGTCTTGGCTCCTTCTGGTTTATCAGAGTCTTCTCCCAGATCTCTCTCCTTGCCCTCCCTCCTTCATGGGAAAGACACAGATACCTTCATCCCTGCCACTTCTTTGTCTCAGCCTGGAAAGTACTGAGTGTCTCAGTCTGTAACTTGTATATGGGTTTGAAAAGTGACTTACTGTATGTCAAAACAGAGCATTAAGGTGAAGTGTTCCTGAGTGACCTGGCTTCTGTGCAAGCCTAGAAACAGCCGTGTTGAATAATTGTTGCTGATGGTGGTGGCAGCAATGTCTGAGTATTTGTGTCTCTAGTTAGTGTGTAGGAATGGCTAATAATTCCTCATCTTTAAAGCTGGAAGAAAACTGAATTAATTACAGAGGGCCAAGGCACCTCATGGCTTTATTCCTAGTGACACTGGTCAAGCAAAGCTAATTACTGATAATGCCACACTAACTTCTAGTTATAGACTCAGACTGATAGAATTGCCAGAGTTGGAAGGGACCTTAAAGATCACCTAGTTCCGAACCCCCTGCCTGGCAGAGACACCTTCCACTAGATTAGGTTGCCCAGAGCCCCATCCAGACTTGTCTTAAAAGCTTCCAGGGATGGGGCTTCCACAACCTCTCTGGGTAACCTGTTCCAGTGCCTCAGCACCCTAACAGTGAAGAACTTCCTCCTAAGATCTAATCTGAATCTACCCTTCTCTAGTTTGCATCTGTTATCTAAAACAACTTTGCTCTGCTGAGATTGAACAGTACTTAAACTCAATAGTTAGAGCCTAATGTCTTTGGAAAAAGTCATGGGAATTGCAAACCCCATTTTTAACATCTGGACACCTCAGAGTTAGCTAGAAGCTTCCTTATTTGAATGTCTACTTGGCAGTTACTTTGACAAAATTTGACACTATTAGCACAGGGTCTGACTCCAAGACTAGGATTAGGTTTTAAGTCTGAGACAGGAACTTAAGAATATCATTGTTTCCTTTGAAGAACATCATAGTTTCCTTTTAGATCTTTAGAGTTTTAGAAAGCATTTCATTCTTCAGCCATGTATCTCTATTGTTGTCTTGAGCAAATGCTGCCATTTACACTGAATTGTATGCTAGCTTTCTGATTTCAGGAGCATACACTGAAGTAGAGCACCTTTTAACAAAGGGCTAGATTTCACTGGAAGAGTACAACCAGTCTCTAACTAGAATATAACCATATATTCAGTGGGAAAAAAGCACTAAAGGAAATAGTATTATTGTACCAGAGAACAGGTTTCAACATTCATTAGCTTGAATTTAATACATGTGCAAAGGAAGGTTGCTCTACATCAGTCAGTGAATATTCAATTATTTAGATGGGGTCAAATTATAAAGCATTGTGATCATTTGTAGTTCTTAATAAGTGCAGTTCTTAAATAAGTGTACTTATTAAGCTTTTGAAGTACTGTGTAATCCACTCCAGCCTTTTAATAATGATGACCTGTGCTTCTTCAAACTCCTGGGCTTTTGAAGAGGCCTTAGTAATTCCCCCTTCTCCTCTCCCCCGTGAAGTTTACCCTTGTGGTAAGAGATCTTCCCAGATGAAATATGTTCTTGTTCTTTGTCACTTTTTCCTCAGTGACTTTTCTCAACAGTGATGTGGTAGGCATGGAAATGAGTGCAGATGCTTCCTAAAAGGTGGGATACTATTTTCGATCCTTCAGAGGATGGGAGGAAAGGAATGGGGAAGGGAAGAGGAGAGACATGCTTTCTTTTCACCTCTGTCTGTGAAGGCTTGCTTTTGTTTCCACATTTGGCCAGGCAAAACCAAAAATGAAGTTCAAGGACAAACACCTTAGAGCCTTTAAAAAGGTACTGTTGATTTGTGCTTCACTCAACTTACCATGCAGAGTGGGCAGGGCATTAATCCTGCCTGTGATGGGCTGGGGCACTGTTAGGGTCTTTTTGTGAGACCTAAGCATCCAAGATACTCTCAGTGATAGCCACCCATATATTTTCATCAAATTTGATCCAACACCATTGCTGAATTGTTATATATGGAAATAATTGTTACTCAGATGTCAAATTTATTCCTAGTGTAAGTGGATACAGCTTCCAAATTTAGCTCAATATCGTACCCTTTTAGTCAGGTTTACTTCAAGCTAGCATCTTGAAACATGGTAATTGTGTTTTTAATTGAAGTCCATGTGAGTAAATGGGCCATTCAAAGCTCTTGGAAATCCAGTGTAACCCAAAGGCAGCTTAATATTAAAGTTCTTCCCTAACAGAAAAAATGTAAACAAAGGAATTTTTAGTTGGGCACTTAAAATCTTCTCCTGGACTTATTAATAGAAAGTATGATAAATGATGTACTGTTCAAGGAATGCAGATGTCTACAGTGGGATCTTTTTAACACCAAGGTTACAGAATAAAGTTAGACATTTGGGAGAGAAATATGTTTGGTTTATTTTTCTTTTTCATTTGCTTCTCCTGTCTTGGGAATTCCTAACACCACAGGAAAGTGACTTCTCAAAGAATCTGATTAATATAAAGGAAATAAGCCTGGGAAATTTTTCAGTTTAGAAAAAGAAACAAAAAAAGGAAGCTTAAGAATGGAAGAAAAATGTAAGAGGACACTGCAGGAAATCAAGCCAGATGGAGCTTTTCTCCAACAATTTGGTCAGTTGAAACAGCCAGGCTTTATTTGTTTCAGTGCTTTCCATTGAATGCTATTGTTTCTATGCTGACTTTATAGCGTAGGTTCTGTCTTTTGCTTTGCCATTGCTTTGGAATATCCAGGCAACACTTCTGCAGGAGTCTGGTCTTTCAGATAGGACCCAGGCTGGGAGTAGTTGGGGACTAGTGTGGTACCTTTTGTTGCAAGTTTTCTGTCTGAGTCAGGGACCATATTCCTATTCTTTGAGTCTTTGACCTCATATGTCTAGGTAGTCATGCCCCAGGTTTTCCTGAACATCCCTTTTGTTTTGTTCTGCCCAGGTCCCAGCTACTTCAGCCTTAATGTGTTGTGCATCCTTTTCCCTCCTCCTAGATTGCTTTAGCAGGCTTCAACATTTGCTTCTGTGGGGCCCAGTGAACTACTAATCTGTGGCTCTCTTTGCTTTCTCCCTGTGCTGTCTCATATATGGTGCTCAGCAGAAGGTCTTCTAGTGGTAGCAAGGAAAGTTAACCACTGCCATGCTCACAGAGTGAAAGCTTCTATTGAAAAAGGAAGTGAAAACATAAAGGATGCATTTTTTTAACCTCATAAACTGTCACAGCATTTTAGTTTACAGTTCTGGTTGGGGAAACATTGTTTATTTGTCTTCAGGTGCTTAGAACTCTTCAGAAAATTTTCCTCTGGACTAAGAGGTGTTTATAGCAAGTATCTCAAAAAGCTTCAATTAGGGTGCCTTTTTATACCAAGAAAATCTCATGGAACCACCTTTCCTACTGTATAATATTCTCTGACCCTTCTGTCTTACAATTTTAAATTATACTACACTTGTAATAGTAACTTAAATTGAAAAATTTCAGGAAAACATAACTGGGTCACAGTTGCCACTCACTGTTACCTTTCAGCTTTGTGTATAGTAGCTGCTTGCTTCTCCTTCAGTCCTTCTCATCAGTTTTATTCCATATAAAATCCTTAGATAGCATATTCAGCCTGGAATGTAGCGTATGACCCACGTGTCACAGATGGCATGGAGATAGGTCGCTGACACTGAAGGTGGTGAGCATTGAGGAAGGCTAGAGGGAAGTCCTTCCCCACATCAGACATGGTGACAAGTGTTATTTACTATTGCCTATGTCATCATGATGCTGGAACAAGTCTTTGATCATACTGTGTTTATCTATAGGTAAAGGGAAAACTTCACTTTATCATTCTTGTCAGGGACTCCATTTTAGAGAGGTGAAATACAGAGGAAACTTGACTTATATATATAAGTGCACAGATGTTTCCCCAGGTACATGGGCTAAAACTTTAAAGTATATTCTAAAGCTATTCAGATACTTGCATCATAAAACTGATTATTTTGCCTCCTCATGCAAAAGCATGACTTTTCAGCACAGGAGCAACATTTCTAGGTTTGGTTGTGAAGCATAGCAAAGGGGTTGAGAAAAGCTGTCCAAAGGTCAGGGTACCTGCAGGTCTGCCTCAGGTGACCTGTAGTTGCTGTGAAGCAGGAGAATCCGTGGCTGCAGCTTCAGCTGTCTAGGAATTCTCTCCCCTTTGAGTCCTTCTCCATTTTTCATTATGTCCCTACAGAAGAGGCACAATGGCTGCTCTGTGCCAGCTTCAGGAGTCATATTGACATGCTACAGTTAGCATAAGAAGGCTAAGTTTGTCTGTCTGCTTTTTGTAATGCCCTATCAATGTAAGACAGTCTACTACAAGAAGACTGCAAGCATCTCCCCTATTGCTATAGCATGTAGCAAGGATCTGAGCCTGAGGTGGAGAAACCAATGGAGGTGGAAAACCAGGGAGGGTTGTCTCGGAGCTCCTGGGTGTTGAACAGATGTGTCTGGCTGAAATGGTCAATAGCTTAAGCAAAATGATAGCATATTCAAGATGCCTGAATTGGGTATTTGCACAGTAAAAGCAGCAGTGTGGTGGTAGCTTGAATGTTGTGCTTCTCAGGGACCAAGTCAACTACCCAAGTTCCTCTCAGGAGGCAGCCAAAATGCTGTCAAAATTAAGCCAGGTGGACATCACAAAGTAACATGGATTATATCTCTAGAAATTACTCTTCCTCTTTAATTTCCATGCTGAGAAAATGCTCTTGGGGTTCTGGTAAATGGTGGAGATGGACATGGCTAGGAGCTGGGAGTACATTTAGTAGAACAAGAACAGAAATATCAGTTTGGGGTCTTCCCTTTATCTCAGGAGGAAACTAACCAGCCTTTTTAGAGAATATGAGACTCTTAGTGCACAGAAACACTAATTGTACAGGATAATTTAGAAGATGGTGCCTTTAAATTTAATTTGTGACACAACACTCTAAGGCTTTGCTATAGTTTTTTGCAACATTTTTCCTCTTTCTCATTCAAGGATACTGGATAATAATGTTATTATCCACATGGCGATTTTCACTCAAATGTCTGTAATTGTTCTACAGCTGTAAACATCAGGAGTCTCATTGTACAGCAGCTGCAGAAAAAACATGCTAAAGTGTGTTACATATTTAGGAATATCTTTGAAAAAGGAAAAAATCTGTGTTTTGATTCCTTTTTTGCTAAAGAAGCACAAGATTCAGTATTTTTTGTCTTCCTTTTGTTGTTTCTGAACTTTTTTCCATTCTAGTATGTCCTTTTTGTATAATGGACCAGACAGCACACAGTATTAAAGAGGCAGGATACACTCTAGATTATATGGTGGAATAATAATGTTCTCTGGTTCATTCTTTGTTCTCTTTCTAATAAATCATAATTCATTCAATTTTTGTTTATCACCTGACATTTTTGTAAAGCTGTCTATTATAATGCCAGCATTTTGTTCTTAAATGGTGATAATAATTTTAGGACCTATCACTAATATATATGTGCATAGAAATTTGGATTTTTCTTCACATGGGTTATTTTATATTTATCTGTGTTGAATTACATCAGCCATTTTATAGCCCAGTCACTCAATCTTATAAATTTTCTGCAGCATTTCTGCTAACCCATCTTTTTTAGCACCCTGAGTAATCTGATGTTCCCAGAAAGTTGTCTTCTACTGTTCATACCTTTTTTCAGTCATTTATGAACAGACTGAAGAACAGGGCTGAACACAGATCCCTCTTCAGACTCCAATGGGGACATCCTTCTGATCTAAGAACTGACTATCTGTTCCCTAATGTTTCTTCTAGGTTGGCCAACCCTTTCTCCATGTGACCAGTACCTGGGTGCATTTGCTTAGTTAGTTGTTGATGAATGCTTTTGTCTAATGCACATTTAGGCACCTGAGGATCTCCCTTGTCCACCTGCTTCTTTATTCCTCCAAATGACTCCAGCAAGTGTCTGACTTTTGCAAAGTGTGTACCATATTTATTTTGTTGGGGTTTTTTTTTCTGCTATAGTTTTGTCCTAACTGCTTTTGTGCTAATTTGCCTGGGAACACCTATCAGGAACCCTTCAGAAATTAGGAAACTGAAAGTTTACCGGTCATCGGGTACCAAGATTTTGTCAATGAGGAGGGAACCTGAACCTCTCCCTATCTTCACAGTAAACACTGAGACAAAGAAGCTGTTTAGTTCTTGTTACATTTTTATGTTTTCTAAAGGCTTCTTCTTGCTCTTTGGGCATGGACTGTAAGCTATTGTATTTGTGGACAGTGCCTTCCACATGGCTGTGGTCCTTTCATGCTGCTTCAGTTTTCCCTATGTTAAATATTGTTTTAAGAAAAACTTAATGCTATATTCTTTGGTTACCTCATTGCTTCTATCATATACACTGTTCTGGGTGATGTACAACCTGGAGGAATCCTTGCCTAAAGATTTTTGGATCTAAATTAATCCAAAATACAGCAACCAGGCTATTTTTTTGCTCTTTTTCCATGTTTTGTAGAAGTCCCAGAGCATTTTTGGAGACTTAAATCATCTAACTGAGCACCCAGACTAGAGGGCAGAAGCATTCATGATGGCTTCTGAAGCCATGAAACCCTGGTGATTCAAGCTGTAGGGCTGGTCAGGGAGTGCCAAGAGATTCTGTTGCTTCCTATGCTCATATTTCTTTCTTAAGCAGCAGAGGTATGTCTGGGGCACTCACTCAAATGCAGAAGCTGGAAAGTTTATATTAAGTTTAGATCCTACTGACATGTGAGAAAAACACAGCATTTAATATTTGTCATAGAAGTTATTAATGATTTTGAAAGCTATTGCAAAAAGATCATCATCATCATCCTACTGACATATGAGAAAAACACAACATTTAATATTTGTCATAGAAGGTATTAATGATTTTGTAAGCTATTGCAAAAAGATACTGATATAATATATTAATAAAGTAGTTTAAGCATAAATAATAACATTTAAAAGTTGTAGTACTGAGTGATCATCATTCAAAAAATCCCCTTCAAATGCCATTACAAAAAATCAGAGCACAAGACCTGATCCCTTAAGAGAAATCTGAAGTGTCAGATACAATAAGCATAAATGCCATAATCATGAGGAAGGGGTGAAGGTGTACAAAATTCAGGCCTTGTGAAAGAGAGAAAATATTCCCATAGTGACTGAAGCAATGTTTTCATATATGTGTTTTGTGCTATATTGTACAGTCTCTGCTTTGAGAGACCTTTAAAGTGTTAGATCTGAAATGAAGATGGGGGAAGAGGAAGGGAAGTGTTACTTTTATTTTTAATAACTTACTTAAAGAATTGTTCAAACCACTTATAACAGGTGAGAAAAGTGGCTCAAGAGACAGAATTGGAAAATGTCACCATTTTGCTGCTGAGATAAAGTAATGTCCTGGATCTGGGCAAGAAAAGTTGTTTCCATTCCTTTAATACATACAAATATTACCAACGCTAGCATAATTTTTACCCGCTCATGTAGAAAGTACAAGATGATGTAATTGCAGTTAGTGTTTCCAAAGACAGATCTACAGACCAATCAGTGTGAATGAGTTTAAGGTTAGATGAAGCAGACTTGTGTTGCATAACTGCATTTTCATATGATTACTTTTTTGCTTCAGATTTGCAACTATGTTTATTCTTTACCTTTGTTTACAATGAGAATTGGTCCTCTAGTTGGTTTAAAACAGGAAGGTGGTTATTATAAGAATAGCCTACAACAATCTAGAATCCATTTTTTATATAGCTTTGGATTTATTTCCTTTAAAATTGTTACATTTACTTTTTACACATTCTGAATATGTATGGTGCTTTTTGCAATACCCACCCTGATCCAGTTTCTTCTCCAAAGGGTAGGCTGCCTATGTGTTCTAAGCTAAGTTACAGGTTAAAAGCTGACCCTAAGTTACAACGAAAATTAGAAAAGGAGATACCAAGCTTAAGAAGAGAAAGATAAGAAGTGAGCAAAGAAAGGGTAAAGTTGGGATTGCTCATGAATAAAATGGAATAAAATTTCCCTACCCAGAATAGTAGGTTCTAAATAGTTGAAGATTTCTACGCTATGGTTCTCAAAGATGAGCTTTTCAGCCTGCTTTGTTTGTATTTTACATTTTAATGCTAGCACTGAATTATGGATCTTTTCAGTCACCTTAGTTATACAAGATCATGGCTATCAATGAAAATATTACTTTTTCAAAGGGGCATTTTCTGTATATACAGACTAGGGAAGATGCACAAAGCCTTACAATAGAGTTGGAAACAGAGACAGGAGGATGAGTGAGATGAACTCTGAAACGGATCACTAAGTCTTCCAGCTGCATTATTTTGAAGGCTCTTTCAACCCCTGAAAGATGCTATCCAGTTGAGCAATGCAGGCAGTTAATATTCTACAGTGAGAAGGAAGAAATAAATAGGATAATGAAAGAAAACACACTTTTTTTTTTTTTTTTGATCTCTCCAGGGCTTCATGCTTTCTGAGCCTGTTAGAAGTGGTAAAGTTCAGTTCCATGTTCCCTTTCCCGTGCATGCTGAAGGAGTCATCCCAGGGCAGCTTCGGTTCATATACTCAGCATAGGAGCTGCTTATTGTTCTCAGTGGCAACCTGGAGCTCAGGCATGTACAGTGAGATAGCCTTGGAAATCTGCAGTGAGGTTCTGCACAAGTGTATCAGTAAGTGTCATATGGTGGCATTCAACACAAAGCATTTGGTTTTCACCTTAATGTGTTGGTTAATGGCTGTTTCAAAAATCTGCATGAACTGTGAGGAAAGTCATGGAGATCTAAATGCACAGAAAAGTGTAAAATTGTGTGGCACTGACAAAAAGCATTCTAAAAGACTCATGCTGTTTGAAACAGCAAGGGCTTCCTTTCCCTCTTTTCTACTTTCTACTTTCCTTTCTACTCTTTTCCCCCAAACATTCTAAAAGCACCCAGCTGTGAGCTGTTTGAATGAAAGTCTAAAGTGTAAATTTAAAATAAAGATGTTAAATTTATGTTTTGAAATCAATTAAAAAAAAAAATTACATGGCCACTAAGCAATGCTGAAAACTCATATAACGTGGGGCAGCAAAGAGCAACTACTGAACCCCTCCCAGGAGTTTTTATTCTTATTTATTGTTAATGCCTGCCATCCTTTATCTTACTCTTTGCCCTGCTCTTCATTGTCTACTATATTTTTGTATTTTGATGCAGCCAAAATGCTGTTTTCCTTGCTTTTGATATTTGTGTTCATCTGTTTTAAAGTCCCATATTACAAAGTATATATTACTAATATTTTTGAAGCCTTGCAGTGGCACAATAGTGGATTTATGTGTTTGATATCTTAATTTTTCAGCCAGGCTCACGTAGGCAGAATGTTTTTCCACAGTCACCAAAATACCAAGAGACTAGCATCAAACCAGTTTTTGTAGGAAAGATTCACATGGTGACAAAAAAATTAACAGAAGTAGGAAGTTGATAAAGGGACTGCATAATTACCTAGCAGTATCAGGTATGATCTGTTTATAAAAGCCATGTACTAAAAATAAGACTTTGCTAAGTTTCCTTTGCATTGCTCTGTAGCAAACCTAAAAGGTCACTGTGGAAATGTGACTTCTCTGTCCCTAAACAATCTGGTCTGTTTGTAACAGTTTTTATGATATTTTTAATATTGTAAAGGTATGTCAGCTATATCTTCAGATTGCAAACAGCATTCTGGAAAAAAAAAACCCAAAACCAAACTAAAACTCACCAACATATCCCACATAGTAGATATTGCAAATGTCTTTGTTCTGTGCAAAAGGGCTCAAAGTAATGTGCAGACCTGGTGTTGAGGACTTAAACACTTTTAGAGTGTCTCTGGCACCATTTCAGACTAGAGAAGGGAGCTCTTTCAGCCTGTTCACAGGGCCTTTGAGGCAGTCTGCTTTAAAGATGTGCATTTAGTGGACCCAGAGGCCCCAAACAGATTTCATAGAGCATTATGCAGACATAAAGAAGCAGAGACTTGGAGAGAAAGAGGTGGCCCTTAGGCTGTGCGAATTTCCTGCAGAAGGTCTGAGGCTTGGAACCATCTTAGGTCTTTTATCTGTTGTGAGAATCTATGAAAGTTCATTTTTTTTTTAAAAAAAAAAATCGTATTGATGAGTGCAACTAACCTTTGAAGTAGCTACTGAGTCAATACAGGGCTCTGGATGTATTCAGAAGCTTTGTTCTTCCCCCCACTTAGTATAGCAAAAGTAGAAACAAAGTGATTGTTTGAATAATGCATGGGGGACTATAAAGATATATTGAATTAAAATTTAGTATTTGTATGTACACTTCTTTTAGTGGTGATCTCCATGATTGTTTAAATAAGCTACTGATGTGAACATTTCAGTGTTGAGACCTGTTATACTTGTCTGTGTTCCAATACATTGTGTGTTTTCCCACCTATGAATGGATAATGTGATACCTCTGGTCCATTCTTGTACTTTTCTACCATTCTTAGGGGGTGTGATTTGGAATTCTACAAAACCAATACAGTCAATATACATGTAAGCATTATTAAAAGTTTCCAGATATGTATTTATTGAGAATTTCATAAAATTCTTATATGAGGGATAATCAACAAAAATATGATTTCCTAGCTGAAGAATGTCCTCCTTTTTTTTTTCTCCCCATAAATCTTAAAGAAGCTGTTAAACAGTTTACCTTAATGTTTAAAGATTGTTATTTGAAGAACTAGTTAGGTGATGGTAATAAAAAGTGTTATGTTCTTCTTGTTAAGCCTATTTCAGGTAAGAAGTAAACTTAAGCAGATTTACTAGAGAGAGTATCCCAAAGTAACAAAAAGGTTGTTGCAAAGTACCACTCTGCTTTGTCATAGGCTGAGTAATAGCAAAGCAAAATACAATTTAACCATTATTTCCTGATTCTCTTCCATATTTAAGACATTTCAGTGCTTATCATCTACAAATAAGAAATTGCTGTAAAGCATATGGCATCTGTTGCACACCACATCGTGCATTTCAGTACCAGGAAAATTACAATAGTAAGGGAGGAGCCTGGGTATGAAAACCCTTTTTCCCACCTATAGCAGATGGTCAGATTTCTAATTTAAAATTTTCTTGCAGTTTTGGCATATTGCCATCTGTCTCCACAGCTGCAACAGTGCAATAACTCTGTCACCTCTCTTAGAAAATGTTTCTTGAGGTATATTTAATGCCTAGCGAAGTGTTGGATTCACAGCTGCTGGGAGCAGAATATAATATGTAAGAGAGGGCCATGAGGCCCTGATGATTTCCCTCACCTGGTTACAAGTAAGGTTCTGCTTATATGAAACTCTTGCAAACAACATTAGGGACTTGGAGAGAAGATGTTTGCAGCTATTTGTTTTCACAGGCCCTTCAGTAATCCTGTGTGTAAAGAATCCATCAGCAACATCAGTGGAGATCTTGCACAAAGAGCTTGACTCAGGTTATGGAAAACATTCATAATCATATCACTGCAAGAAGACTATTTTCTGTTAGGTTTTTCTTTGTCTCTATTAATGTTGAAAATACTAGTGCAGATGGACAGTTGCAATGTTAAATTGCCAAGTGTTTGACACATCTATTTGCTTTGGTATTCAATCAGAGATGGTGGCCCACTTCTGCAGAGCTGTCAAAGTAGTTTCCAGAAGTAGCACTGAACAGAGACACATGATATGGGAAATTCTTTACTGATTTTCACTAGTGAAGGCGAATCAGACTCTTCCAGATAGAAGAGCACTCCTAACTTGAACAAGATTTAAAATTCAGTTCTGGGATAAAGATATTCCTATACAGTAACCACATTTTGAACTGTCAAGTTTGATCTTTAGTCTCTGTGTTTGAAAAAGCTGGAAGTTATGCATACATGAAATTCACTTTCTTTCAGAACTAGGTGTGTAAGTTTGGCTGGCTCTTCCACTTTTGTAAATTTTGAAATAAGATTTATGGCAAGTTTCCAGTTTCCAAATCCTGTGAGGCTTATAAAACTTTAGTTACATTTCTCACCTTCAAATGACAGGTGATTTGCTGGCATTTTTGGAAAACGTCAGTTGGATACTCTGGATTCAGCAGGTTTCTCCCCATGTTCAGTCAGCCTTGATCTACACTCACAGCTGAGGCTTGCAGGAGTGGTTTCTCTTATGGTTTACCTGAGGAATGGATCAGCTCCTGGAAGACACAGGTGACTGAAAAGAGAGGGCAGGGGAGATGAGGTGTCTCCATTGGAAAACCACTGCTGGGTGTGCAGGGACAACAACTGCACTATCAGAGGAAACTGCACAGGCAAGAGCAGCTCAACTGTGGGAGAAGCCGCAGAGCAGAGATCCTTTTCCTCACACTCACAAAGACACTGTCCTTCCTGAAAAATGCTGTCTGTGTTTGATTTGACCTCAACGTATCCTCCTCTTATTTGTCATCTTTGCCCCTCTGACTCACCCTTCCTAGGGCAAAACAAACCTCAAAAGCATGTTCAGTGTCCCAAGGTGTTGCTGCTTAAGAGTCAACCTGATTCAACGTGTTTCTGAATGAACAAGCCAGAAGGGCTATGAGGCGTGTTTCTGGTTTTGCATGGTGCTGTCTGCATTAAGTTCTACCATAGAAGCACAGTTTCAATTGAGCAACAATTATCAGCTATTTGAATACAGCAAATGAGCCCTACCATAGCTGCCTTAGTATGTCAACATAGCTCTTCAGTTAGCATTAGTAGCCTTAGTGAGTTAGTAATCAACTTTCACTTTTTAAATTCAGTGACTCTCTAAATCTTTTGTGTATGTTGCAGTTTTGGTGGTCTTAAAGATTTTCTAGGCCTAGTATTGATGATATTTCTTTTAAAGGGAAGGTGGTGAGAATGAGGAAAGATAACCTTGTAGCAGAACAATTGGACAGGGACAAGTTCCGCTGTGGCATCCTACCTTGGCCTTGTGTTGTAGCCTTGGATAAATCATCTTATCTTTCTATACTTTTCTTCCTTATCCACTGAAGCAGACATGATAATAGCTATTTTTTGTCACAGTTTGTGTGACTTCTCTGCTTATGCTTTAAGTAATGGACAACCTCAAATCCATATCTTTCAGAAGGGGGATGTGATCTTCACTGCAGCCTCTAGGTATTACAGTATTTCACCTGGCTGTTAATGATAGTAACTGGAAATGATGAGTAATATTTAAAATTTAAGCTCTTTAGAGGACACATTTTAGATTTCTTCTGTGAAATCATCTTGCAGATAGCAGCATTTTCCCTTTGAGAGTTCGTAATTAAGAGTAGATTAATACACTATCTGGCAACTTTTTGACAGATATTTTTTGCTGCTTTTAAGGGAAAGTTTCAAATCTGAGGAATAAATTGTGCCTTAAAATATTTCTCCACACTGTAATTCTACACATTTGTCTGCAACAGACGGAAGCCCTAGTCAAGCTAATTATTATTTGCATAAAAATCAGGTCCTCCAAAAACTGCTTGTGTCCTTGATCCTACAAGCTCTTGAAGGCATTCTTAATCTTACACATGATCAGTTCCATTTAGTTTATTTAGATCACACAGATGCTCAAGGTTAAGTCTCTGCCCAGGCACTTACAGGACTGGTGCCTCAGATTATGTATGCTAAACACCATTTCACATAGAGTTGTTCTTCATAAAAATTATTTTGTAGAAAATAGTATTTTTCTAGAAAATTCACTAAAATCCACTGTTTTTCTTAGGTTTGTAGTTGAGAAAAGGAAGGACTTTGCATTCCAGATAGTTTTTCTTTTTCTTATGGCCGTTTAAGTCTAGAGGAAAAATGTTGGGATAAATGGAAAAATGAATGGGAAGCAGAAGAGCATAGGACCCAATGCTAAACATTGAAAATATTACTCCTGAAAGTACTGACTTTGGAAAGTATGTATATATTTATTTTGCATTTTTTAGAGTTTTCTATTTTTTTTTTCCATGAAACATAACTTGTTTGCTAGTCATTTATAATCTGTGTAATATGGAGACTCTATGTAGTAACATGAGTTGTGCTATATAATCTATGTCAGTACTGTGTTGGTTTATCTCCAAAGGTCCAGGAAAACCTGGGAGATAATTTATTAAAAAAAATAAAAACCAAAACAAAAACAAAGTTAAAAAAATATTGAATTTATTTTGAAGCTTTCAAAAGAAGTCACAAAAAATGGCTCCCAGGAGGATAACGCACCTCTAAGTGTATTAATTGACAGCCTGGGCAGCTGTTCACAGCTGTGAACACAGTAACCTCTGGACCTCTGTAGGATGCTGCTCTTTAAACAAGTTTGACACTGAAACCACAAAAAGAATAAGGGAAAGTGATGACATTAATATAGTATTTATAGTTGGCTTTGCTTTCCCAGTCCCCCAAAATGCCATTAAAATGAAGTATAAACAACCAGCAAGAACCCGAGCAAGTTTCATAACTTTTCTTAGAGTGTAAATCCTCATACAGAGCCTGCGTCTCTCTTCACATTAGGACTTCCATGCTGACATGACCTTGAGAACAAAGAAAATTCATGGGCTTTGTGGTAAATGGACACATTTCTGATAGTCTCAAGCTTCTGCTGCCTTCAGCTCTTATTTCAACAACAACAAACCTCATAATCAGGCCCTTTTACTGCTTTCCTTACTATGACTTACAGAGGTAAAGACTCCTTTTTCTGAATGCAGCGCTGAGCTCTGTAGGCCGTGGTCAGGAAGGGGAGATGACTGAAATGGTTATAGAAAGGCTATGTCGTCATTGCATCAGCATGCTGTCCACACCAGGGCTTGTTTCTCTTCTGCCACAGAAGAAATCAAAGTACAGAGCAGACAACAGAAGGAACCTTAGCAAGCCATTGGCACCATTAGCCATCTGTCCTCTACCTGTAGACAAATACTGTAATACTCGAGGCTTGATAAAGCATGACACCTGTATTCCAGCTCTTAATCTGGCAAGCTGGTCCCTAGACTAAAGCAATCTCTTTAAATTTTGTGCTAGGAATAGGATCAGAATTTTGACAAATATTATTTTGCAGTTTAGCATCAACTTGACTTACATGTGTTACCTGCAGATCAAACAAGAAATTCTCTGCAATGTTTAATTAAGTTAGTTAGTTGCTTCGTTGTTGGTTTTTACCACTGTTTTACGTTGCTTTGGCCTTCAGGTTCTTCAGGAGTTTGAGAGCTCTGTTGTTTTGGAGTGTTTAAACAGCTTGCCATTCCTGTACAGACTTAGGGAAATAAATGTTTATGAACAGAACTAAAGAGTTCACCTTGGTCTGTAATTGGCATAGAAAGATTTCTTCAGGATAAAGAATCACTGGATAAAGCTATAGCTTCCATGGGAGCAGTATGCTTCCCTGCTTTGTTCTTACATGGGCAATGATGCTAGAAAGTAAGTGAAGCTCCCTGGTTTGGAGGCCTGGAGAGAGGAGGGATATAACACTTGGCAAGTCACTTGGAAACGGTTTGGATATTTGAACTCTGCAAACTGAGACACAGAGCAAGTAGACATTAAGAGAACAGAACATAGCATTTTCCCATTGACTGTAATTGCACAAGCTGCACAACTGTCAGGAATTAACAGAATGAAAAATTTCATAAAAGTCCCACTAGTGAAAAGGGCTGGCAAAGTGTAAGAGCACTATATTGAAAATTACCCTACCAGAATGCATCCATTTGCATTAGGATTCAGCAGCACAAGTTATTCAGTATCATAAAATATCTCTCTGTTTAGAAGTGTTTACATGATTGACATCTAAATTTCCAAGTCTCAAAATGCAAGGACCACATCGGTGCTATGAGTGGAAAACAGCCAATGACCACTTACTTGTATGTGTTTGTGGAAAGAAACACATTGTGTGTGTCACATGAGCCATATCTCAGTGTATGCTCCCTCAGCTCCTCTGATTAGCATGACACTGGACCTCTTTTTCTCCAAGCAGCTGCTGATATTTCATGAACACGTAGGAAGGTTATTGTCCCAGATCTCTGCCTCTGTCTCATTTGGCTGGTATCACCCAGGAAGTGCAGAAGTTACTGGAAGAAACAAATGAAGGCACATTTAGAGAGCCGCTGCTCTTGCACAGCCTTGGTTTCCTTAGAAAATAAAGATTGACAATACATGTTGTAATCCATCTTGCTGTAAATATGATATATAAACAAGTTTATTTTCTAATATTTTATTTTAATTTTATGCAAAACTATGCAATGACATGCTAACTTCTTTGTAACAGACTTGCATAATCACATTCAACAATTTTTTTGTGGTAAGACAGATTCCGCTTTGTAAGGAAGCTTTGAAGTTAGTGTCCTGGAGAGCTCCTGAAGGCCAGACTGCTGAACTGCATAACATTGATACAAAAGTGTTCATGAGAGAAAACAATTTCAAGTTGTCACTGCATCTTTCCCTGTCTCCAACCAACTGCAAAGCTAGTCAAGCTGTACCATTTGCTGAAATGGTGAGGCCGCATCTGGAATATTGTGTCTAGTTCTGGGCCCCTCAGTTGAAGAAGGATAGGGAACTGCTGGAAAGAGTCCAGCACACAGCCACCAAGATGATGAAGGGGCTGGAACACCTTCCTTCTGAGGAAAAACTGAGGGAGCTGGGTCTCTTTAGCTTGGAGAAGAGGAGGCTAAGGGGTGACCTTATCTATGCTTTTGAATATGTGAAGGGTGTGCGTCAGGAGGATGGGGTCAGGGTCTTCTCAGTGAAGCCCAGTGACAGGACAAGGGGCAATGGCTGTAAGCTGAAGCATAGGAGATTCCGTGTGAATACACGTAGGAATTTTTTCCCAGTTGAGGTGCCAGAGCACTGGCACAGACTGCCCAGAGAGGTTGTGGAGTCTCCTTCTATGGAGATATTCAAAACCCGTCTGGACGCGCTTCTGTGTGACCTGGTCTAGGGAATCCTGCTGTGGCAGGAGGGTTGGACTAGATGATCTTTCGAGGTCCCTTCCAACTCCTAGTATTCTGTGACTCTGTGAAATATTCACCTACAGATTATACATAATTTCTGAAATTTTTGAAATATTGTCAAAGCTTTTAATATAACAAAAAAGTGCTGCAACTTTCTCTACAAATATATGGTTTTATTGCATGATGGCAACAGAAATGCACCGTGGGCTGAATCCAATATTTTGACAGAACTGTCATCCAAACACTCCTCACTACAATGTTTTCCTTACTTTTTCCACACTGAATAGAGTTAGTCTGAGGCATGCTGGTAATGTGAATAATTGCAGTGTGGGAGACCCTCGGGTTCAAATCCAGTCTTGTTGCATTGCTGTGTGAGTGCTAGTTGTTAAAACTTGCTGTGGTTTCCTATTGTGCGCAAGAATACTAATTACTTTAGCAGCACATATACTTTCTGTTTTTCTCTGGTTTAAAAGGAGACCACAGTGGCTAGAAGTGTAAGAGTATAATCATCCTAGGTAAATTGCACAGCACTTAAGCAATCAGTGTAGTCGTATGAAAATAGTTTTAGGGAAATACTTCAAGCTTTATTCACTCATATAGCATTCTCAAGAGCCAAAGTACAGCTTTCTTTTCTGCACAATTGAGTCTTAAATATTGCATCAAGACACAACAAAACAATTTTTGCTGGTCTGTAATACTGGTTAAGATTGTTTAGAAAACAGCAGATTTGCCATCAGCCACCCAAGGCATCCATTAATTGCCTAATTAAAAAAAGTGTCTGGGAGTATCTTAATTCCATTATATCACGCACCACAAACTGCCGGTCTGGTGGTTAGGGTTCGGCGCTCTCACTGCTGTGGCCTGGGTTCGATTCCCAGTCGGGGAAGCTTTGTTGTGACCTAGTCTAGGGAATCCTGCTCTGGCAGGGGGGTTGGACTAGGTGATCTTTCGAGGTCCCTTCCAACCCCTGACATTCTGTGATTCTGTGATACTACAGTTGCCTATGTTTTTTTAGAATAGCAATATTTTTGGGTTTGTGTTTGTTTTTCTTTTCATATAACCTCTACTTTATTCCAATGAATTCTTTTCTTCTAATGCAAGTATGAAAGAAAATTATACCATATAACAGAAGGGATATTGAAATGAGTTTTAACTGGTTTAGTTATTTAAAACTTAGATTTGTTTTAGATTGTCCTGGGTTACATATTTTCATTTTCCTCTTTTTCTTTTCTGATTGCTTTTTTTAAACAGCTCTATTCCTCATTCTTCTCTTTCCACTTTTCACAATCTTCACCTTCTTAATTTCTCATAAATGGTTTCTTGCTAAAATGTCACCTCAAATTAGTGACAACAGCCATCTTCAAAGGGGATGTGCAGTGTCTGAATAGAATCCTCCTTATTCCTGAATCATTTTGCAGTAATTTGGTTTATTGTCTATTTTCTTTTCTGAAAAACATATTTTTCCTATGAACAGTATAGCATGATCCATTCTATCTTGCTTTGACTTGTCTGACACAAGCAAGCATTATTTACTTGGATAAGTAATTACTAATTTTGTGTAAGGGACTTGTCTACTTTCTTTTTCCTCCCCTATAGTCTTAGAAATTCAACAAACATAACCTCTACAGTGTAAATTATGATTTTCATAATCCCCAGCTGCTGGGACAGGTGAGGACAGGAAAATGAAATAGATTACTTAATGTAGAGATTGTTTATTAATTTCCAAATCAATGGTATTTTCATATTTTCTTAATGACACATAGTTGTTTAGGAAGGTCGTTGTTTTGAAGGCACCATGTTTTAGTAATACTTTGTGCTCTAATCAATGAAGCAAGAAACAACACTTGCTGCTTGGCTTGCAGCTCTAATGGCAGGGATCCTATCTGACCAAGGCACAGGTAGCAGTGGCCACTCACTTTCTGCTAGGATGAGTTATACTTCAGTTAAACACTTTATGAACTTGAGATGAAGAGAAAGCAAGAGTAAATAATAGGTGTTTTCTTCAAATGGTATCAGTGGCAGGTCTCAAAAAAATTCCTGCAAAGCCTGGGGGCTTCCTTTCCCCAGAACTGTTTGTGTAAATGTGTGCTTCTTAGCTGTCTCCAGAAAAATAGCTATTCTTAGCTAATCTCACTGTTGGGATAGCATAATGCCAGTAAGGGGAAACACTCCCTGTCAGAATCTGCTAGGACTTGGTCCTTGCTTCTTCAGTGGTTTTGCAAATGGACCCACTTATTTCAGAGACTTTTTTTCTCTTACACTTTTAGTTCATTTTCAAAACAGAAGCATGTTTCTTGAAGGTTGCTGTGATGTTTGAAGTGGGCAAAGAAAGGGTAGTGGATCAGCTATAAACAAAGACTGGCTAAGGAGGGAAACTGGTGTAGTAAGTGTAGTAGGAACCAATGGGGAATTGAAGACCTACAATAAAATAAATAGAAACAAGTTCTGTTGTACACAACTGTAGCTTACATTTATCTATGAGATTTGTACTCAGTGGCTGACATGGGGATAACTTACACTGCCTCACTTCAAACATATTGCCAGTGTCAGAACAACTAGATCACACAGGAGGACTCCCAGAATTATGCCTCCTGTCCACAGCCTGTGTGTAACAGCTCTGTAAGAACTCACATGGTTAATGTAGGAGTGCAGGGTGCACTTTGAAAGGGCAATGGGATAGGACTAAGCTTATAGACCAAAACACCTAAACGTAAATGTTTATGTATAAATATGTACATGTGAGCCAAATGTCTGAAGCAATGTCAAAGTCACTGTAAGTGGTGGAAAAGAAGCTAGTATCAGCCAGGATGCTTGTATGTCTGCATGGAGTTTGTAGAACCAACAGAGAGCTGTGCAGTTTTGCAGAAGTAACCAAAGTATTCCCTGGAGAGTCTTTTTTGCATTGATTTCCTTTACCTGTGATGCCACTCAAACTCACACCTTCATGGTTCAAGTAGACAGGATAATATTGAGAACAACTGGGGCACAGGCCTGTTTGTGGGTATCATCTTTGTAGTGGGGATAAGGATGTGACTGGCAAATGAAGATTTATTTAGAAGTTAGATTTAAGACATGGGTTATTACTATACTTGTCACATGAGCACCTCAACTTTATAATCCTTAAGGGAAAGATTTTAAGTATTTTTTCTCAATTTCCCCCTAAACAATTTGCCAAAACTAGAATGATTTGCCAAAGCCAAAAGAAGCCAATGATTTGCCAAAACCAATCTAAGTCACAAGGTGGACTCCCCAAATCAAGTAGGTTGTAAGTTTTCTGCTCATTGGATTTTGACTCTCTTGTGTGGTCCTAAGAGCTCATCCAATCATAATGCCACTATCTCCAGTATACTTTGTGGGCTCCAACATATCCTTGCACAATGTAATTTCTCCTTTGAGCCTTTTCAGAAGCCAGTGTTGACCTTGACCCTCTTCCACTGTTCTTCCAGTGTTGGAGGTTCTTTTAACCTGTAGAGTAACAGAACCTTTATGAACTTTCCCAGGTCTGTGTGCATGTATGTGTCTGCTTGGCTTCACAAAAACTAAACTGTTTGGAGGAAACAAAAGCATCAGTGAGATGCCTCACACTTCCTTACCTTTTCCCTCTAGTGAGAATGGTGCAAGCTGCTCCTCATCTTGTACCAAACTCATAGGTCAAGAGGAAAAAAGAGTGAGGGCTCCCAGCACCTCCCTTGGTTAGGGTCTTGCACATAGGAAACAAAACAGGCAGACAGGCAGGCAGAGAGGCTTTTTCCCAGACAAAGCTGAAAATTCAAGAAGGCCAAAGCTGGCAGCACTGCTACTAAACTCACCCAGCCACTTCTATGTGGGAAAGGCATTTTTTGGTTCTGTATATCCTTCCATCATTACTATGTACTGTTGCCAACCACAAGAGAAACATGACTTTTGAAAAAAATCAAATCACTCATGAACCTTCCAGATTTGCCCATCTTAGATTTTATTGTATTCTCAAGGTATCCAGATAGAAGCAACACCTGATGTACTTAAACCTACAAATTCAATTTAATCTTCAGGTTTAGCATTTTGACACATGTAATTTAGCTGAGAACAAGAGGTTCATGTCTCAAAGCAATGCATTTTGAGGTTGCAGGCAAAAAGACACTATCCTACTTCTTGTATTGAGCTGTACTTCAGGTTCTCTGAAAAAAGTCAAAATGGAGAAGGCTTTCCTCATTTTTAGTGATGTATCAAATTCTTACAAGGTGAATTAATTTCAAAAGAGGGGGGGAAAAAAGAACCCCAAACAGAAGACCTTGATACAGGTATTTGCAGACAAATTCTTTTAAGATGCTCTGCGTGGGTCAGCTGTCACAGCACCAGGAGTGTATTGGCTGGACAGACACTAGCAAATAATTTTGAATACCTCATCTCATGTCTTTGGAGATTAATTTTATCATAAATTGGGAAGCCTGATTTAATTGCACTAATTATATTTTCTCCTGGGAGTTGATGGATTACTACTTACCATCTTCATGCTGTATGTAATGAATCACACTGAGGCTTTCTCTTATTTATACCTGCTAAAAGTCTAGGAAATGAATTGTGATAAGAATTAAAGAAACATGTAAGAAATTACCCTAAACCATTTGCTACATGTTCTTACTCCTTTCATAGATCTGTTCTCACATATGATGATAACAATTCTGGTCTTCTGAAAATAATTGCAGAAACTCCATTTTAATTCTTTCTCTACAGGGAATACACTAAAGAGAGAGCATATTTCAGGCATACAACTATAGTTCCTCTTCACATCACTCTATTAACATCCATCCTCATCATTTTTTAATCAAATGCTATAGATGTGGAAGTCATTATGGCTACCACATTCCCTGATGCTTGTAATTCCATCAGACATAATCATGAGCACATTGGAGGCTTGATTTTGCTGCTTCTGGAATTTGACACTGGGTGGAAGCAGGGATTACGTGACATCCTGTCATAGAATAAAGTTCATAATATTTTGTCTTTTCTATGCTTCTGGAAAATCACGTTGGCTCCTGATTTCTGAACAACCTTCCCTGCTTGGTGTTCATTGTAATCCTTAAGCAAAAAAGCTTACAATCAGTATTTATCATTTATATGGAAAGACAGTCCACTTCTAAAATTAATTAACCATTAGGAGTGTGCTTTCTGTCATCTTAATTCCTCCTGTGATTTTTTTTTTTTTAATTCTTAGTTTATTAGTGTGAGAGGGGCTCACAAAGGGTGATTCCCCACCCCCATCTTCATGTCTTCTGTTACAGTTTTGCTCTGAAATCTTTCCCTTTGTCACTGGCTTTTGCAGAGAGACCAGTAGTTAAGTTAGGCGAAAGTATACCTCTGGGTCAGCCTTGATGCTGAACATCTAGCTGGGGATTGTTTCTGACACCCCCCCTCCAAGACTCCCCTCTCCCATGCAGAAAAGTGAGGTCCCTTGCACTACTTGCCATGGAGAGGAAGCTCCTTCCTGGGCAGTCATGTGTCCTCTTCACACTGGGGAAAGTCTGCTCTACACTGCTTGGGCAGTTGGACATTGTGTTGACCCTCAGGATTTCAAGCATGAATTGCCATTGCAAAGGGGTTTCTTCTTCTGGTTGGGGCTACTGGGAAGATGCTGCAGAGCACCATGTCCAGCAAGCTCAGCTGAGAGTTGAGAAAGGGGAGCCATATCTCTTTGGTGTCCTGAGCTGATGAAAAGAGGATTTTGAAACCTGTTCATGCTGTAATTTATCTGTCTGGTTACTCTCTTTTACAAATTGCATTTTCTCAAATGCAGTATCACCCAAAGGTGGATCCTTCTTTCAGATATGACAATCGTTTCCCCTTAATTAATCTTGATAGTTTGTTCATCTTTGCAGAACAGATATTCACAATGAGAAAGAAAGGCACATTTCCTTCAGGAGCAAGTTATGAGCACACTAAATTGAAAAGCTGCGATGTTCTGTCACATTAACTCTGTCCCTACAACACAGCAGTCACGCTTGATAAATGGCGACATTAAGAATAACATTAAAGAACACGTGCATGGGGTTGTGATGGCAACCAGGATACCTAACTACCCTCCTCATTTATGCCTTTGGGAATGATGGACCTACAGGGACAAAAAAAAAATTCAATGTTTTTTCAATTTTTCTTCACAATTGACAAAATATGTGGATTAGAACTGGACCTTCTTTTGAGCTATAATGAAGTAACTTTAGTGCTATGAAAAAGTAGGTTGTTATGTTATATTAAATACAGAAGTATGTGGCAGCTAACATAATTTATTACACAAATTAATGTATAATTATATATTTATTTATATTAAGTATATCTGTGTGTGTATAGCATTACATAAACCCACAGGAGAAGTTTTCCAGGGTGTCTGTCACTGTCACACCGAAGAGCTGACACTGCTGTGAGCAGGAGGGTGACTGCCTATTTAAGACTGCAAGTGGCAGCAAGCTTTATTTTCTTCTGCTTTTGACCTACCTTTCCCCTATTCTGAATGGCTGGCATTCAGTGCCTTCTTTAAGCCAGTTATCTGGATAGGGCTTGCCTATTAAAAGTCACAGACATTATTTTAATTCACACTGCTGCCAATGAATCTCTTTAGTGTGTCATATTGCTGTAGAGTCCTGGAGGTTTCTGGCTCAAGCTGAAGCATAGACAGCTTCAAATTATATCCTTTGATATCAGTGCAGCCTTAAACAGCAGCAGATTTTTCCAGAACCCTTGGTGTTATTTTCACATTTTCATTGCAATAGATAGTAACAACATTTTTCACACACAGGCTGGAAAGGTCATGTTTAGGCTAATGCTGACCACTTCCATTATCCCACTGATGCCTTCTTTTGCTCTCCCTCCTACATATAGTTCAAATCAAATACTTATTTCAAAAGAATACATTTATTCTTTTATAAAACTACCATTGGATGTGATGCCCAAAAAAGCTTGAAGCCATTTAAGCAACCTTTATGTTGGTGCTACTGCCTATGCAGTTGATGTGTACCAGCCCCTTGGTTTCCCTCTCGCCAGCTGTACCTCTGCTGCAAGTGTACAGAGACAGGAGCTGCATTTGTGCTCCATATTTTTATGCAGAACCTAAGACAGAGGGCTCTGGTTCATTACTCTGACTCCTACAGTGCAAGCAAATTATAATAGTTTAAACACACTTTATTTTTAGTCTGAAGGATAAGTGTGTGGGCCAGCCAGAGACTGGAAAACCGGGCAGGGAAATTCTGATGCTTTGGCTTTTATTCTTCTTCAGAACCTTTGCAGCAAGTAAGGCAAAAAATAGGTAGTGGGTGAGAAAAGTGGGCTTAGGCTTGTGTAAAGGTTCTGACTCCTGCTAGAGGCAACTTCTGCCAAAGGGAGCTTCTGTACTTGGGACATCCCTGGCAGGGGGGACATGGAAGGGAATTTGGGCAGTGTAAACATGTGCCTGCTCTGTATCTGTTTGCGTGGTGAAGTGGTGTTGAGTCACAGCTGCTGTGCCAACTAGGCAAAGCTGCTCCTGGAGAGCAGAACATAGCCGAGCCCAGGGAACAGCTCTGGCTTATTTTCTTTTACTTTCTGTATGGAGGTGAGGCAGCGAAGGGCTTAGAGGGTTTAAGGACAAGGCAGTCCCCAGAATTACTCATCATACAATTTCTTTCCTGTCTCCTTTTTCTATTTTTTTTTGTAGAGTTAAATGTAAGAGAATCCGATGTAAGAGTGTGTGATGAATCGTCATGTAAATATGGAGGAGTGTGCAAGGAGGAGGGTGACGGCTTGAAATGTGCGTGTCAGTTCCAGGTAAGGGCTGCTCACTTTTTGGTTTGCTGTTTCTGACCAATTTTGCAGGTGTATTGAAGTGTTTCGTAGAATCACCACCTTAAAAATTTCACTTATCAACAGGCATGTATAGTCTAACCATAAGCTCCTTTCTTGATGACACTGATTGGAACAGTATGTGACTGAGCTTCACCAGGGTGTGCTTAGGGAGTAAGCAGAGAGTATAGCATCATTTTAGTTCCCCACATGGAACACAGATGAGTATGAGAAAGGACAAAGAGCCACAACATGCTGAGTACCCATGGCCCTATGACTGGAACAAGCAGAGACAAAGAGCCCTGGGTGACAATCACATTCTGCCTCCACTTGCCTCATCCTGCCCCAAGACCTGAGATGGGAGGGAAAGTGACGTGAAGCAGGGAGTCCAAGCATTGCCACACACACCAGCTGAAGCTTTATAATTTAAACACAGTACTTACTATTGATTGCTTACTCTAATATGCAGCATATGGAGGATTCTTCCCTGCTGTGCTGGTAGCCAAATGTGGTACATTAGACCTTGGAAAATCGTAAGGTATTTTGAAAATCAGATAATAACAAGATCACCAGTGATCATAAAGTTTATGAATGAAAACAATAAATTAGTGTCACTCAGGAAAAAAAAAATTGGAGATTTGATTAAAAAAAATCTATGAACTTTTCAAATGTAGTAAATAGCAGGTTTGGAGTGCTTTGCTCTTTTTTGAGTCTTTGGTTTATAGCTTTTATATTTTATCATGGAAATCCCTCCTCCTTTCCACCCTCGAGTTTTTAGGGAAAAAGAGAATACTGAGGTTCTTTCTTCTTACAATTTATAGCCAGAACAAATGTATCAAACATTATGAGACTCCTAGTAAAACTGGAAGAGGTGGCAGCGTTGTCACATTGCTGGAGTGGGGTATCTTTCAGTGATTTAAAAATAATCATGTGTTTTGTTTCCAATAAATAATAAATAAAGGGGAACCAGAATAGCAACAATGTGTGTGTGAGCTTACACTAGTTTTGAACTCCAGTGTTTCAGAAATGACTTGTAATGTAGAGTTGTTCAGGTGGGTGGTACTTCTACTGGGGGCATTCTGCAGCTTACATCCCATAAGAATGATGAGATCCAACTGCCTTTTAAAGGGAGAAAAAGTTCTTAGGGGAAGAGGTTTATTCATCAGCTTTCACTCTGTCTGTAACTTCTATTTATAAAAATAAGATAAAACCCTAGTAATGATTAAAAAAAAAAAAGAAGAAGAAAGGAAAAAAGGGAAATAAATTCAATACTGGGCAAAGCAGAGGTTTAATTTTTCTGGAGGTGGTATATTTTATAAGTCGCTAATATCCAGGTCACTAAAAAAAGGAACAAGCCCATGCAGGTAAATTTAGACTAAACAGAAGGGACAAACTTCATACGATGAGGGAGGTGAAACACTGTTATATGTTGCCCAGAGAGGTGGCAGAAGCCCCATCCCTTGAAACATTCAAGGTCAGGTTGGGCAGGGCTCTGAGCAACCTGATGTAGTTAAATATGTCCCTGCTCACTACAGAAGGGTTTGACTGGATGACCTTAACAGGTCCCTTGGAGCCCAAAGCATTCTATGATTCTATGTGATAAACTGATACTTCATCTTCAAGAGCCCATTTTTAAAACCAGTGTTATTTTAAGGCCACTTATAATTTACTTGTACCTGAAAAATTTGTCTTATACTCTAAGGAGAAAGTCTAAGGATGAGGAGAAGGTATTGTGTTTTTCAGACGTGGCAGGTTGAATCCTTCCTGTGACTTTCAACCTTAATTATTTGTCTGCAACTAGCAGCACCAAAATATCTAAGGCAAGACACAGCCAGCCTAACTGTTAGGTTCTCTACCTTCAAGGCTTTCTGATAGCTAGCTGTTTTTTTTCTGACATTGCAAGGTTTGGAAAAATAATTAGACACATCTGTATACAGCGGTTCAGCTGAACACATGCTGAAAGGAAGAGTGGGCTATCAGCCTGTTCTCCTTGATGTGCATTTCCTGTTCCCCACAGCTTGAACAGAGCATGTGGATAAATGCACCACTGGTCTGATACAGCAAGGCATTTATTATGCTCTCAAAACTGCAGTTTTTACTAGAATGTAGTCTAGCAAGACAGTTGACTAATTAAAATGGTCTTAAGTCTGGGTGCTGGTCAGGTGAGGATTTTCCTGCTGGAGGGGGGCCAGGGGCCAGGTGTGAGGCTACAGCAGGGCATTCTGGGGAATTGCACAGCTATTCTTAGCCACCTCTGAACTCAAGGCTGGCACAAACCATCCCTCAGATTTGGGAATTTGGGATTTCAGTTCTCTTACAGGTGTCACATTCCTTCTTTCTCCTCCTTGTCTGCTGCTGTCCCTGGCCTGGCTTCTCATTTTTTGTCTTCAGGACAGAAACTTTAAAACATCACGCATCAACTTTAGAGAATTATCTATTGGAAAGCATTGTCTTACTCAAGAGTTGCCTGTTTAATTATTGCCTAGAAGTCACTGTTCAGTCTGAGATGTGACAGAACTGATTGCTGTGCTGAATCACAGAATGTCAGGAGTTGGAAGGCGCCTCGAAAGATCATCTTGTCAACACCCCTGTCACAGCAGGATTCCCTAGACCAGGTCACACAGAAGTGCGTCCAGACGGGTTTTGAATATCTCCATAGAAGGAGACTCCACAACCTCTCTGGGCAGTCTGTTCCAGTGCTCTGGCACCTGAACCGGGAAAAAATTTCTACGTGTATTCATGTATGAGAGCTACTCACTATGGGAAAGTATTACAAAACTGTTGGGAATAATTTTCAGAGCTGGCAGTATTATTTTCTTCTGTCCATACATGTGTAGTCCATTCTCAGTTGGTCATCTATGGCAGGATGACAAACGAGAGAGAATGATTCCCTTCAAAATTACATTTTAAAAATTGAGTATTTTGAGGTTTGTGTATGCCAAAACACAAAAACTGTAGTGGCAGAGACTGTAATTTGGAACTTAGAGAAGAAACCCTTGTCCTTTTTGGGCAGTTTATCTTAACTAGTGTTGTGGTTTCTGTGTCACGTCTCACTGGTTGAGTTGTACCAATTTAATCATACACTTCATATGGTTAAGAAATTTGGTGGCTAGTCTGTGTATTTGTTCATTTCTTCTTATTGTTTCATTTTTTTATCTTGGGATTTTGAAGATCCAGAAGGTATCTGGAATACAGTTGCAATTACAGACCCAAACAGGACAACATCTCCTTTTTAACACAGTGAAGTGGGGTTTGGATCTCCAGTTCAGCAGAGAGCTGTGCAGCACTCACAGGTGTTAGGCAGATTGGTGGTCTCAGTGTTTCTCAGCATTTTAATGCATATGAAAGGTATATAATCCATTTTTCTTAGAATGTAGAAAAATGGCAAAACACAAGCTGTTCCTGACAAAGCCATTTGGAATGACAGGTTTTACTTTCTTCCTTTCTTTTTATTAAGTGTACCAATGGTACCGACTTTGAGCTTAAATTTATTCAGTGTTGTAATACAAAAGCATTATTGTAGTTGTTGATCGAGTAAAGCGTACTCATGATGCTCATGAATTTAGCGGGGGCAGTGTTTGTTTTCCATCTCCCTTGAAAGATCAATCTATGATCAAGATCAGAAAATCTCCCCTTTAAGCATTGTTCACCTTAAATTTTCCTTTGCTCAGTTTCATCCCCCTGTGCCTACTCCTATATTCTTGTATTATCTTGAAGAAGTTTTCTCCTTCCTCAGTGTATATCCTTCAAATACTTCTATATGCTCATCATATTCCCTCAAGCCATTACTAAGTCCCACTGTAGTTATTTTGTTCTTTTAATCTTTCCCACTGAATTCCTATGTTGAGCCCATATGGAGCTGGACTATTATTTCAGCCATCCAAAAAGAATACATACAGTGATATTGAGAAATTGGTATATTTTAAATCTAGTGAACAGGGTTATAAGTTACTGCTAGTAACTTTTTACACAACTGTCTTCTTGTATATTAATATGCAGTGAAGATTAATCACATGATTTTGTATGACTGAGTTACTTCATAATTTCTTTTTCAGTGTCACACAAACTATATTCCTGTTTGTGGATCAAATGGAGACACTTACCAAAATGAATGCTTCCTCAGGAGAGCTGCTTGCAAGCATCAGAAAGAGATAACAGTGGTATCAAGAGGACCTTGTTATTCTGGTATGTAAAGTCTCACTTTGTCTTACTAATGAATGATGTTATATGGTTAGCTCCTCAGTTTTGCCCTTAATTCCAGAGATTTTAATTTGTATGCTTTTCATAGAATGAAATAATGTGGAAAACCCAGGTCCTCTTTACCTGTGGAATATTTTTATAGAGAAGAAATCTGATATCTCTTCTGATATGCTAACAGGTTAATAAGTAAACATTAAAAGTAGAAATATTTTACCCGATAAAATAGTTTATGAATGCTTCTGTGGTATGGATAGAGGAGCCTTGATATTCATCAAATGGCTCACAATAAATTTGGAGCAGACTTACAATTAGTCTCTTTAGAATTCATTTTTGGCTGTACAGAGTTCATGTGGCATCCAGCTAGAGACACTGATTGCCACTCTTCCTGTATTCAAGGCATCGTCTTTGACTAATTTCGCTTAGGTCATTACATTGAGGATATGCATAACTCTTACAAAATCATTGTACCTCACATTTCTAATGGACTGGACTTTTTTATCTTCCCACACACTTAAACCACAGATTTTCCACATGCTTAAAATAAATGGGACAGGTTTGCACTGTCTTGAATATTGCAACATGCTCTTGGACACAGAAACTTTAGCCACTGGAGGTCTTCTGAACCTCCGGACAGATTCAAAGCTGGTCAGACCAGACATGTGGGCTGGCTTTCTTAGAATTAAATTAAATGACTCAGTAGCATCAACAACTGCATTCTTTGGTACTTAAATAACACACACAAAAAATTAAATTGTGGGACATCCCTCATCTTTTGATATGCAATAGTTAGTCAGGTTAATGTAAGCAAGGTTACATTTATATTGTAGCCAGAAGCCTGACTATGGCTCAGGTGCACAGTACTAGCTAGCTTTATGTTGGCTAGTCTAGTTATTGATGACAATTTAGAGGTAGCAGCCTGGAACTCGCTGTTGTTTGCAACATTGTATCTGAACGTTAGGGTAAATATATGGGCAGCATACCTAAGCCAAGTCCTTGCTGCTGCCAATCCCAGAGCTAACTCATCTGAATGAAGCATGGCTGTGTTTTTACACAAGCTGCTCTAATGCCTTTGACTGCAACACAGACCTATACTGAGGTTTAGGGTTTTTTAGTATTGTCCAAACCAATCTATGATGTTGGTCTTAACACTGAAGAAAACCTGCATTTTGTACCCCGTTCAGTCACATAATTTCAGCATACCTCAGGTAGAGGGCTGAATCTACTTTCTTTCCCAATCTCCCACCTGTAAATTATCTCCAGACACTGCAGAAATAATTTAAAAATGCATTACAGTTTTGGAACACTCACATATTCCTATAATAGCACTCAAGAATTATGAAGGTTTGAAGCGAAAGTATAAACTGAGTAAATATATTTTTTTTTTATTTCATGCCCAAATTGTTTTAAGAAACAGACTCACAGCATGAAGGTTTCTTCCCCTCACTAAAACAAAACATTAGGGTAATGCTTTGGGAACAACAAGGAAAAGAGTTTATTTTAATATGCAATCTACCCTGCTAAGAAAAAGACATTTTGCAACAAAAATTTGATTCTTCTCAGCCTCAAGTTTTGGGCAGCTAATTACTGCGTTACTCAGCTAGTTAGGGATTTATTTTGTTTTTTAACCTTCCTCTCCTCTTCTTTAAGCCCTACATAAAACCAAGGAAGCGTAGCACAATTTTTAGGACTTAGTATAACAGCTCAAGACGTGCTGAGACACAATTGACCAGAAAGTACTGAAAACAGATTTCAGAAACTGAGGCTGCGATTCAGGCTGCATCCTGTGTTTACACTGGCGCAATTTAAAGTACTTCTGCAGAGCTCTACCAGAACAGTACCTGCTGCTTACCAAGTGTCTCACACTCTGCTTGGTGTGAGTATTAGACTATAAAAGCCACCATCCATCTGGAACCTTCCACGCCCTGTCTGGGATCATGGGTCATTGGGAAGTCAATATAGTCATACTCTTGGTATGTAACAAATATATATCTATATGAAGAATCAAATGCCAAAAATTAAACAATTCTTTATAGACCCCCCCCCCCCCAATTAATTTTCACCAAATGCCTCCGAATTTGCTGGGAAAATGCTTTGTTCTGGGATATCATTGAGGGCTAAGTTCACTGAACTAGCAGAGTTGTGATTTTTTTCAAAGCAAAGCTTCATTCTGGTGGGAAACACCCGAGATAATAGGAAAAAATTCCCCCATAGTTGTGTAGCCACACTTCTTTTTTATTTCTTGCCTTTGTTGCTTCCCCGTTTGCAGCCTATAACCAAACACAGAAACATGACCATCCAGCAGGGCAGAAGGAGATGACAATAAGTACACAGGGACCTCTATTAAACTCATACCATCAGCAGTCTTGCCACTGACCTGAAGCCTTACTCAGTTCATAAAGGGTGACATTATACTGAAATTCATTCATGTTATGCCATCCTCTACTGTAGGTTACCCTGAACTAGCTTGTTAAACAGATTTAAAGAACTAGGAAAAGGGCATGGTAAGGGTGCTCTGAGCACTGAGGAACAGTGTCACCAAGTTCCTTGATTTCTTCTGCCTCCTTTTCACAGAATCACAGAATCACAGAATACTAGGAGTTGGAAGGGACCTCGAAAGATCATCTAGTCCAACCCTCCTGCCACAGCAGGATTCCCTAGACCAGGTCACACAGAAGCATGTCCAGACGGGTTTTGAATACCTCCATAGAAGGAGACTCCACAACCTCTCTGGGCAGCCTGTTCCTGTGCTCTGGCACCTCAACTGGGAAAAAAGTTTTACATGTATTCACACAGAATCCCCTATGCTTCAGCTTACAGCCATTGCCTCTTGTCCTGTCACTGGGCTTCACTGAGAAGAGCCTGACCCCATCCTCCCAACACACACCCTTCACAAATTTAAAAGCAGAGATGAGGTCACCCCTTAGCCTCCTCTTCTCCAAGCTAAAGAGACCCAGCTCCCTCTGTCTTTAATAGATTTAAATGAAATAAATGTAGTAAATAAGAAATAGACCTTTGTGATTCATGTCTAAGGCTGTGTGTTCCTCTTAGCCCGCACACAGAGCTGTGGTTTAGACTGCTGCCAGGTTTATATTATATGCACATGAAAATGTAATACTGTAAGCACCCAGTGATGTAGTACTTGATATATTGCACTTACATATTCTCAGTGTACTGTATATATTTGGAAGCCACAGTCTGTTGCTTTCTGTTGGGATTGCTAAAGTACAAAAAAAAAAAAAAAAAGCGGCTATTTGCAGAACTAGAAACAAAGTTTTCCTCAGTCTGAAGTAATCAAACTCTTACCCTGAATTTGAAAGCACAGGTTTTTACAGTAAATGTTTTGCTTGTTTTTTGTTTTTGTTTTTTCCAGGAGCCTTGCAGTGAAGCATAATTAGATGCACATATTGTCCTGAAAGGAAATGTAATAACTCAGTTTAATCTTTTTGAAGGAGTTAAGGAAGGCATCTCACTTCTAGATTATGAAAGTGTGAAAATAACACTTTATGCTTTCACAAGAAAGCCATAAGAAACCTGAAAACCTGCTATAAAAACATTCATTCATTCAGAGAGCTGACCAAGACCCTTACTCCCAGATTCAGTGCAATGCAGGAGCTTTTCTGTCCAGCCTGCAAGGAAGGTTTGTGACTGCACAGCATCACAGTTCTGTCATTAGGAAGTGTTGGAATAGGCTGCCCAGGGAGGTGGTGGAGTCATCATCCCTGGAGGTTTTTAAGAAGAGGATTGATATGTTTATTCAGGGGATGATTTAGGGATAAGAGTAGTGTAGTTGGACTACTACCAGTTGGACTAGATGATCTGGAGGGTCCTTTCCAACCATAATGATTCTGTGATCCTGTGTTTCTGTTTTGGAAGCAGAGAAATAGGCTTACCCAGACATACCTCATCAACACATGCCAGAGTTTAATGTCCTACACTACTTTTTTTTTTTCTTCCCAATGGTATAATGAAGCAGAAAAGGGCTACCAGGATCAAATAATAGCAAGCACTTTTCCCCTGAAGATAACAAGGCAAATAGACATCCCACACACACAGCCTGGCAATGCGAAGGTTAAAAGCCTCTCTCCAGCAGCCACATGTCTTGCAGCTGATGGCAGTTAGGCTTGTCAGCATTCCTCCCCAAGAGTTCCTGCTGGCATACCAAAATCAAGGGTAATTGCAGGCAGTCCTGTTCCTGGAGAGTGGGGATACAAACCCAGCGGGAGGAGGGTGGTGGTTGAATTCGTCTGCTCTTTCACAAACTTCCTTTCTGCAGCAGCTTGAGTTCTGCTTAGTTGCCAGCAGTGGGAAGTTTTGAGTTTGTTTTGGTCTTTGCTCTAGCTGGTGACTTGAAACAGGCTGTGGAGATTTTGAATCTCTTCCAAAACTGATTCTTGGAGATTTTTGGGGCCTAACTGCTGCTACAGGAGCTGATAGAGAATTGCACTGTGCTGAGGAAAGGGAACATTAAAAGCTCTCACTGAGCAATGCAATTGGATTCTCATTGCTGTGCCTAGTGCCAGCTGTAGACCAGGATGGTCTTCTTTGGTAGCAAGTTCTTGATACTTTTATACAATCTTTACTCAAAGGCATTCTTGTGTACCTCGAGTACAGGTACTGCAACAAGCTTGCCCTGTCCCAACATGAAGAGAACTGCTTCCTTAGCTCTGGTAACCAGGAAATCCAGGCTAACAAGGAGCTAGGAACTGAGGTAGCAGCTGCCCTTTCTCTTCCCGTTCTGTCCCATGAGTAACTAAAAACAATTGAATAAAAGAGTCAGCATTGTCCAGGACTTGTTCAGTGAAGTTTCTGGATTTCTGATGTGTGAAGACCGTTTTCTGCTTAATGCAGAGAAGTGGTATGTACTGTCTTCATACTAAGAAAACCATAGCTGTATCCCAAAAACCTCGGGGGAAATCCAGTACTTGGGTGTAGAGTGTAATAACTCTTAAGTACCAAGGTTCAGGTGCTGGAAATCCCTTCTGAGCTGTCAGCTAAGCCTTGCAATGCCTAAATTCCACAAATACATAACTTTTTGGCTATATTTCCTGGAGAACAGTAGTACAGTTTTACATCCAATGTGTCAAGAGGTGTTCTTTTTTGCTCACAATTGAATAGCTAATGACCTGTTTCTTACACAGATGTAAAAAAGGTGCAGTGTTTTGGTATTTCTTTGCCTGCCTCTATGTGAGCAGAATCAGATAGGTTTACTGTGGAGCTGCCCACTCAATCAACTGTCCCACAAATGGAAGGGTCTGTTTGTTTAAAATTTGTCAGTGGACTAGACTATTTGTCCTCCTGTTTGTACTTAGTAGTTTGAAGCTGTTGCCCTAAGGTTTAATTTTCACACAGGTTATATAAACACCATTCCTACTGAATGAGAAAGGCTGCAGGCTCTTTTGGGTTTGAAGAGTGTACCTTCTGCCCCTGCATCAAAGCAGACTCACAGTAAGGAAATGGCTCCTGTTCAGAGAAAACAACAAAAAATAGGATTCTGACTGTAACCTAGTGCTTACAGTGTTTGGATGCTGTGTCTGATCCAAGTGCTTCTTTAAGCATTTTTCCCAGAAACTCCTTCATGGATAAAAGCAGCTCACAGCAGAAGCCTGTACATTTGTATAGAAGCATATTTTTACAAGCCTATTTGGAAAAGGGTGGCCTAAGTAAAGAGGGAAGTCAGTCACTCTCTAATTACTGACGTGTGGCTGGATGGGATGCTGTTTCTGTCCTGCTTCCTCACTTGCTTGAGAATCTTTCTTGCCAGCTCTTGGTGCATGGAGACCACGTTTGGAAATCCTGGATTGGTTAAGGGCTTGAGAAGAACAGGGCTGCTTATCCAAGTAAGCTTGCAAAAAATAGTACTTTTTTAACTGGCAGCTGCTTGGGAAAATCCAGCCAAGGCTCACAAAAAGTGGGATCTCTGGCTTCCTTTAGCATGGTTACCCTGGAGACAACAGTTCTAGCACAGCTCCCAGGCTCAGAAGGGAGGCAGAAGCTCCCAGTGAAAAGTTGAAAATGATGCAGTTCTGGAGAGGATAACTTTTTGGTTTATTGTTTTCTTGAGATCTGAAAGCCCAGAGAAGCAGAAATGGCTCTATCCTGTTGCTATGATGTCCTGCCAAGTGGAGACAATTTCCTGTAGACTTCATGTATATGAATGACCCAATGATCTATAGAGACCAGTGGTCTGAGCATCAACTCTAGCATTTACACATCTTTCTCATGAGAGCTTATACTGTCTATGTGATGGTACCTCCCCTGCCACAGAGCATATGGACCTCATGGTATAACTGGAGCCGATGTTTCTCACCTTGGAAAGCAGTCAGAGAGTGAGAGCTGGAAATAAAAACATGGAACAAGTTACTTTGAGACATTCTAGCCTTCATTTTGTATATGAATTACATGTTGAACTTACTCATGTTTTTATGTCAGCCTTCTCTCCCACAGAGCAGCTTATGACACAATTTCACCACGACATATAATCCTATAACCCTACCTCATTAAAGTAAATTATTCTCCTTTGAATTTCTTAATGAAGCAATACTGCATCACAAGGCATATTTTTCAGTGACTCAAGAATGAGATTTTATATGGGATTGCCTGCTTTTTCAGTAAAGTGGGTCACTATCCATGGAGCAAGAGCCCTTCTGGTTCTTGCGTTTACTTCTATAAGGTAAAGCTCATCTGTCAGACACAGAATAGCAGTGTAGGAGGAAATAAAGGAAATACAGGCAGAAAAAAAAAACCTCTCTACTCCATGTGACAGCAGATTATTTTTAATGTGTAAAGTGACCCAGTAACGTGGAATTTCACACTTTTTCATCCATGCACTAAAGGGAATTATTCTTAGATATACAGCTGCTTAAAAAATGGGGGCTGGAAACTGAGCAAATGGAGGGTTTTGGTTTTTTCCTTTGATATCAACAATGAGCTCATATGTGGAAGTAAGAGCCCCAGCCCTCTCTCTGTCTAGTCTTCTTCTTCTTTCAGATTTGTGGAAATAAATTCATCTGCTTCCTCCATCATCAAAGCGTGAAAGGAGAGGTGTGGGACAAGCAGAGTGTGTGCTCTGCTCTTCTCATCTTCCAGAGAAGCTGAGATAATGGGGATGGAGTGCAATTCACTGACAGTGGTTGCCATCCCATCTTCTCCTCTCCACCTCCTTTGAGCAAGAAAGACTGAGGAAAGTTTGTGACTCAGAGCATGTGTTTAAGAGCTTGTCTTTACTGCCCCTGCTAGCTGAAGATGCTGTGCAGAGTGCTGCTCAGTGGAGTGCACATCCACGTACAAAATCCATAGCCAGCTCCATGATGTTCTGAAATGGAGTTGGTTGGTCTGGGATGGTGAGGAGGCTCAATTCCTGCTGACACTTGAACTGCTAATGCAAAGGGGATGCAGCCACAAGCTGTCACTCATCAGCTGCTAATCCAGTCATTCTAATGTCAATGAAATCGCTATGCTGTTAGAAGTTGACTCAGCTGAGAGAAGTTATTTTGTCATTAGATAACTTAAGCCAACTTTACTTTGAGGACTAATTGTCTCCTGGAGGTACTTCTGCAGCTAGGTGGTTCACCATCCCTGGAGGTTTTTAAGAAGAGGATAGATGTGTTTCTTCAGGGGATGATTTAGGGTTAAAGAGTAGTGTAGGGCTATCGGTTGGACTAGATGATCTTGAGGGTCCTTTCCAACTGTAATGATTCTGTGATTCTGTGATATGTGACTCCTTCACATACCACTCCAAGGGCCAGAGGGTGAAAGAGAATATATTGAAAAAAAAACCCACCACAAAAACCAAACACACTGTACTCTTCATTTCTTTTGGCTTTAACAGATTTGAATTTCTAACAGTTGAACAAAGGCTAAGAAAGCAATTGGGTTTTTAGTACTGAATGATGCTATTCCTTGAGTACAAACATCTTGACAGGAAAAAGAGACAGTAGGGCACAGTAAGCACAGACAGACTGTGTTAAAGGATGCCAGACTTTGTGGGATGTTTGTTTTTACACCTGGCTCATGAAATGTAACATCTGTATAATGTTCTACAGTGACAAGTTCCTGAATAAACAGCTGCTCTTGGAGCAATATTTTCATTTTCTTTCTTTTTTTTCTCTCCTCCTGGGTTTTTTTTGTTGTTGTTTTTGTTTGTTCATTTTGTTTGGTGTTTTTTGTTTTGTTTTGTTTGTTTGTTTCTTAGATAATGGCTCTGGATCAGGAGAAGGAGGTGAGTACCAGACCCCAGTTTTACTTGCTTTTATTCTTCCTTTTTGACTGTATGTGTGTCAGTATTATGTACATGACTGCTGTTTACCACATGCATTGAGGAAAAATTAAGACAACTTAAAAATAATCTTTAATGTTGCAGTGTTATCTGACCATCTCAGGACAGTATTTGTATAGGAATACACTGTAGTGTGAATTTGAACAATGTTGTTCTTTCAGATTTTTAAATAATTTTTCATTTGTTTTAGATCTTATTTCACCTGTCCATTCACAATAAATTTCTTACCTTTTTTTTCCTTTTCCTTGCATTCATTTCCTTAGTATCTACAATGTCTAATTAGTACTTTATCCTTGGTCAAACACAGAGCCTAAGATATGTAATGATTGCATTATGATATGTTTCTATCAAGTATTTTATGGTATAATTCAAAGAAGGGATGTAGCACAGCTTGTACTAGTAGAAGTGTTCTTTCTTAACCTTCTTCCAAGAGTTAAAAAAAAAAAGAGTAGTAATTTTTCTTAATTATGTATTTGCTACTACAAGCAAGAACACATATGGAATGAAAAATGTGAGCTATAGGTGTATACAGACATGGAAAAGCCTTTTTTTGTTGTTTTTTTTTAGCTTTTGCTTTTTTGCTTGTATTAAGAAAGTGTTGTAGTACATACCTGTGGGACTCAGGTTTGGAATCTTATGTAGCTACTTGACAATGTGTTTTTGTGGAAAACAATCAATGGCATCACTGTGTAGCTAAACATAACAGTTGCCAAAAACTGGGGACTTGTTCCCTCTTTTTTCCTCTGCAGACTGAAGGGGAGGCATTTCCCTCCCATTTAATAAGATGCCATCAGTAAATTCCTGGGCTGCTGCTAGCACATGGCCATTCTCACCTTTCTTTCCTTTTGGAGCAGTGTCTCTCAATACTCAATTTTCTGCTCAACACTGCCTGTTCTTACCTTCACTGGGGACTTTTTTCTGAAGGCCTTCTTCCAGAGATTGCATCACACACTTTCCCCAGCTCTGTTTGCTTCTCCTTCCCCCTTTGTTACCCATCCTGTTATTCTATACAGCTGCTCTGCTTGCCTCAGTACTGTTATGCAGTTTTTGTAGGAGACAGATGACAGTAATTTAGTACATGTCTAGCTTTCATTTTTAGAACAGTTTTAGAAACATTTGAATACTGTTGGGATTTTTTTTTTTTTCATTATTTCCCAATTGGATACAAAAATCTCTGTTAAAGTCCTTTGCAAATGTTACTGTGTTGGTCTGGAAAAGACTGGCAGCTGACTGACAGATGTAGGAATACTTTGGGTAATTTTATGGACAATTTGAGAGGTAGGCCAGAACATGCTGTGTTTTGTTGCTTAGGCTGCTCACTGAGGATGTGAAAGGTCCACATTCAAATATACTTGCTGCTTGATTTGGGGCAGGAGATTGAACCTAGGTCCACTGTTTCTTGGGAAGAGACATCCAAAATGGCTCTTCCTTTGTCATTGCTGTTGATTTTGTTCTCATTTGAAATATTCATTGAGCCTGGAACAAAGGGAGTGGGAGGAAGGATGCATGGGAATGTTTTGTTAGCTGGGACTCCGTGTTCTATTGAATTTTAATTATTTATGCAAAATAGAATGGCATCAGTTAAAGAGATTTGGTGGTTCCTCCATGTTACCTTGTAACAGTAGTTAGTGCATTGCCTTGGGAGGTGGAATACATTAAGTTCAGTTCACTTTAGGCAGAAAGAATTGAACTGGGGTCTCTTGGCCACAGGTGAGTATCTGCACTCCCTGGGTACAGCAGTTTTGTGACTTTAGCCCTTCATTTATTTGGCTTTCTTCCAAATGAAGAAATGCCATCTGAAATGTTCCCTCTTCTGTTCAGTATAAAAACAGTTGTGTTTAGTTCTTAATTTTAGATTTAAAAACTCTTTAAAAACCAGAAATTGGAAATCCCACAATGCACTTCTTCTTGTCTTGGATATATCTAGGCTATTTGTGACACACTGAATTAGTGTCATCCCTGTCCACCTTCCTCAGTAAACTGGGTGTTGAGTAATAATTCTGCAAAATGATTGGCTGGTTTTCAGCATGTTGAGTCATTTTCTGTGTCTGAAAGCAATCCTTCAAAGGATGAAATCTGCTGTTGATTTGATTACTGAAGTCTGCTCTGGCCAAAAACTCAAGGATATTTTTGTACTCACAATATTTTTTTACCTGAAATTATTTTTGTTCCATTATTCAAGTAACTGTAAAAGTGTTATAAGAAGACATTAAAAACATCAAAGACTTATTACAAGTTAAGTGAATTTAGAATTAAACCCAAACTTCTAAAAGAATGCTGATCTTATTGAAGATGGAGATGCATTGGTTGGGATCCTGACAAGAAGAAAGGGCAGGAACCTGGGCAGAGGGTGACATGCAGGGTAAAAGTGTTCCTTTGAGCACACCACAGTCCTGCTTCCCTGGTTATTCCAGCTATGAGACTGACTGGAGCACAGCTTCTTCCTTGCCCAGTATTCTCCATTTTCTTTTGGAGGAAGTCAGGATATGCTGAGATATAATAGTCTCCCAGGCCTTATATTTTAATATCATACTTTTGGCTAAGAGTTCACAAATGAGAACCAAATTACATGAGGAGCTTGTGTACCTTGTGGATTAGGTACAGCCACTGCTTGTAAGTATGAGGAAGCAGCAATGGAAGTGGAAAAACACAAGGATAAGAGAGAGAGATGGGCAAGTGAGCAAACATGCCAGCTTGGAGATTTGTGTTTTCTTCCTGGGATTTACATTTCCAGATGTTAATCACAGAATCAGTGTTTGCTATGTTTCTTAAACACACAATTAGGGTGATTGTGTATGCACCAGTGATGCTTGCACACATGAATGAATGAGTGCAGCTGCTTGTGTATGTTCAGGAAACACTGTGATTGCTGTGCAGGAGATGTACTGTTTGCTGGTAGGTTTTTAACTGTGAAGGAAAGTATGGGGAAAGCATCTGAGTTGTGCTCTTCAGTTGCTACACCTTGGCCTGTGACAGTCTCCACTGCTGAAATTTGGAGTTTGCCTCACATGCAGCTGAGATTTGTGCTACTGGTTCACACTCTTCTCTTTCGTTTTCCAGCAGCAGAACAAGCTCATTAATGATTCTGAAAATTGACTTGATGCAGATTTTCTTTCCTACTTCCAAACTGTGTGATGTTGAACACATTTGTTTTTATTTTAGAAAAAAATAGACTTATAACTAATTAAAAAAACTCCACAAAAGTCCTTTTCCTCAAAGATTATTTCAGACATTGTCTTGCCTTTGAAGTTGTCATGTGCCACAAAAATGCTAGAGACCATGGATGCAGGTTCTATCCCAAATCATGTTTACTGTTACAAAGACACTAGATTTTAGGAAAAGAATCAGGAGTGGGAGATTTTTTCAGTACCCCTGAATAAGATGCTGTATAATTCTTAAGAATAACACAATTCTTAAGGGTGTCACAATTGTCTGGTTGCCCCCTGACATTCTGGATAAACATTCCATTTCCTATGCTCTGACAGCAGAGTATTAAATAGAGAGTTGCAATAAAATTGCTCATTTCAGAAGTCTGAACCTTCAATTAGCTTAATCAAAATTACAGTTATGAAACCAAGCTGTTGATCACTCGTGGCAATGGGTATTCTGATGCCACTTCTAAGAATAATATGGATTGTTAATTCAGAAATTAGAGAAATTTCAAAAATCTCTTTGTTCTACCATTATGTTTCACCTCTGTAGAAAGCAATTGCAGAGTGGGGACTCAGACCTAACGCAGTTGCTTAGTTGAGGTTACAGTGAAGACAGTGCTTCTGTAATTAACTATAAACATTAGGTTTTATCACTCTAGAAGCAGGCACTGTCTGCAAAAACATGCTGTTAATTTCAGAAAGTGCAGTTAGTTAGAAGATCTTTAGCTAAAATGTAAAATCATTGAACAAAATTTTGTTCTAACTCAAACTGGGACATGTATGCAGAGTATTTTTTTCTCTAGTTTCCAACTTGATACTAGCCAAGAAGGTCTAGAAAGAGTCAATCTTGTCATCTTAGTGATCTTCTTGCCCTGTCACTCTCAAAAGAGCTGGAAATCATATCACAGAATCAGAGACTGTTAGGGATTGAAGGGGTCCTGTGGAGATCATCTACACCCACCCCTCTGTCAGAGCAGGTTCATCTACAGCAGGTTGCACAGGATGGCATGCAGGCAGGTTTTGAATGTCTCCCAGAGATGGAGACTCCACCACCTCCCTAGGCAGCCTGTTCCAGTGCTCCACCACTCTCAAAGTAAAGAAGTTCCTCCTTACATTTAGATGGAGCTTCCTGTGTTCCAGTTTGTGCCCATTGCCTCTTGTCCTGTCACTGAGCACCACTGAAAAAAGAATGACTCCATCTTTCTGTCACACACTCATTAAGTATTTATAAGAATTGATAAGATGCTTATCACTTAGCTGAAGTAGCTTCCTTGTTCAGAAGAACTTAGTCTTGTGTTAAAGCCATTGTCCTTGTCAATATTCTAAAAAAGATCCTAGCACAATGTTGCCCAACTGAGACAACTGAAAGGTTTCTCAAAGTCATTAGTCTAAATTCTGCTCAGATTTACAATCACATCCTACATTACTGGAAGAAATTTTGGCCTAATGCAGATGGGAACACATTCTTAAAGAAAAGAGATGACAAAGATTTGCTTTCATCTGGCAGTAGCCCTTATTCTTAAGCCTTTTTTTTTGGTAGTGTTTTCCATCTGGTATCCAGGCATAATGCAATAACTTTTGGAGGAGAATGTTATTTCTTCTGAGCTCCCAGTTAAGATCTTTGGTATTCTGAGCTGTTCTTCCCATGTTCCTCCAAGTAAAAGCCTTTTTTCCTCTCACTCCAAATAGTACTTACTGTCTCTGTGTGATACTGCCAGGAAAAAGCAGCTATGTTGTTAACTTTGTGATGTAGTTAGGCCTTTGGAAGAATGTGTTGAAAGTCATCAGCATGTGTTATGTACGCCATAAGAGTTAACAAATAGTAATGACTGCTCAAGACAGCTTCTCAGTGTCTTAGAAGAGGCAGGTTCTCTGCTCCAGTAATCAACCAACAAGGGTAAGATTTCTAAATGTCCTACCATGCCTATAACATTAATTTTTTATTCTTTTCATTCAACATTTGTGTACCTAGGCATAATGCACTTTTGATATTAAAGAAGATGTAATGGTAGTTAGACAGATGGCACCAAATAATTTCAGGCTTTTAAGCTAGGGAAATAACATGCTTGCAATACATATAACTAAGTTAATTATTATTAAAATAATGTGTTTTGAATTTCTAATCCCTCTGAAATTTAATAGCTAAAGTATCTTGTGATGAACATCTAGCAGATTGCATTTAGTAATTAATAAATTGATATACAGTATGTGCTTTTTAGCAGGCTGCCATCTGTTCCTTCCCCTCACGGGGGACAACACTTATCCAGTAATTGTCACACAGTCAGAGTGGTATAAACAGACACAGTTTAGAACCTTGACTATTTTTTATTTTAATTTGTAATAATGCTACTGATTTGTTTTAATGTATTTTAATATGACTGCAGAAACTTGATGATGATTAATACCCTGGATAGCAGGTAACATCATGTCTTTTAGCATATTTCTAAAATGGTGTGTGACTTAGATTTAAGTGCTAATTCCATCATGTAGCTTGTCACTGAGCATCACCATTGCTTCAAATAGCCCTGTTTATTTTTACTGAGATTCTACTCCCTGTAGGAAAAACTAACACTGAACTAAAACTTGCAAGAATTGCTGTGTTTTCACCAAAGGTTCAGCAAGGCAGAGGCAAAGGGTCTGAAAGTTCAGCCCTCCTGTTAGTGAAAACTTATTCTAAGTGGGATTTTCAGGGGATCTGGGTCTTGCTCAGAAAGATACTGGAGACAGGGGCATGGAAGAACAGCTTCTTCTTGCCTCTTTTGCAGGATGACATAGCAAATGAGGGCAAGTTCATTTCATGCAGCCTGAAAAGGACCTGCAGAACATGAAATTATGGGACACCTCCCTAGGCATCGAGAGACTTTCTTGTCCTTTCCATTTTCTATCATTGCCTACTCATGCATAATTTCCCTGGTGGTGGCTCTGAAGTTGTTGTGTCTTCCTTTGGAGAAAAAGGAGTTAGCTGCATCTGAAGCAAGGCAGTGGAGTGAATGAGTATTCAAGTCCTCCAACCAGGAGGTCCTGCAGTGCAAAATATTACAACCATATTATCAATAGGTGGTTAAAGGATTGGTGATCCAGCTCTTGCAGTGTGCCAGCTTTCCTGGCCTTTATCCATGGTGTCGTATGCACAGAAGCAAAATAGAAGTTAAAGTTGTCAGACATGTAAAATACCTAGCACATAACAAGAGTAGTAGTGGTAAGGAGTCTTACAGTGAACATCCATAAGTGCTTTGCTTAAAAAAGCACATGCTATTATTTTCATAACCACTGGGCAAACATATCACCTTGTCTGGGAAGTGATTAAGGGTATCAAACTTCAAAATCCCCTCCTCCAGGCTCCTCAGCCATAAATAGACCAAACATCCTTGTGTCAAACCTGTAGTGGCCCTTCTTGCAAAATGAAACTTCAAAGGCTGGTGTCTTTACTGGAGCATGCTTCCAGCTGCAGTATGTGGTCTATACTGCACAGGTGTAGATCTTTGGATATACCAAGCCAGGCTTTGTTTCTAAGCCAGCCAGGTAGCTGGATAAGAGAACAGGACCTTCCACACTGGCAAGTATTGCTTTTGTGTATGACCCAGCAGCATGGTCAAGACAGTTCAAGACACTGGTTGCCAAAAATTTGGGATAACTAAGAGTAGTTGTTGCACTACCTTTAAATATATACTTACAGTCAAAAGAGCAGCTTTGTTTCAAATTATGGGGCCAATCTCCATTTTAACTGTCATTTAAATTGCCCTAAAAATTAATGGGAGAGAGGATAAGTCATTAAGGTAACTGTACAGTGAGCTACAGCCTGTAATGCGTGAGGCTGTGACTGTGCTATTTTAAGAGGAATTTCCAGTGCTAGCTGCACTGAGGGAATCACAGTCTGATCACAGAGGGGTTCTTCTGTACTTTGGGGTGCAGAAAGGGATTTGCTGTGGCCCTTCCTATTTTTACAAAAGAGTTTTGAGATTGGTTGCTCCCATGAGATACAGCAAAAATCACTATTCTCCCAAACCAGATAGAAATTGATTTTCAGAGGGGCTTTCCCAGACAAGGAAATCTTTATTCCATCTGCACAAGGCAACTGAGTAGCTGCAGCTCTCCACAAGCTGCCTCTGTTTCACTGTGAGCAATGATAAATAGATATGTACAGTGGAGCTCCCTTTCCAGGCTTTGCCTTGAGGCAAACCAAACTTCACCTTGACACAGACTGATGCTTTTGCTTCAAGCCTGATTGAAGCCCTCAGCAGAAACCTAACCATATTACCATTGTAGGAACACACAAATGAGTTTCTGAGGGAAGCAAATTACTGCTGACCAGTTCCTCTAGAAATACTGTCCATTTGCAGGCTCCTACCCTGCAGCTTCTAAGATACAGCTGGCCATCTTCTGCAGAGGAATAATGACTTGAGAAGTGTTAGGGAGCACTGCAGCTCAGAGAGACAACTGGGAGTTGCAGATCCTATCCTTGTGCCTCATTTCTTTTGAAGGACAGAGCACTAATGAGATGCTGCCCTGAAACAAAAAAAGGACACTGAAAAGAGAGGGGAAAATGAGCTTTCACTCAACATGAAATTAAGATGTCAAAGAACAAAATTAATCAAGATACCAACAAAAGTGAGGAGAAGAAATTCTGTAATCATCTATACATCAACATTAGAAGTCTGCATAATAAACAAGAAGAACTTGAATTGCTTATTTGGGAGCATATTTTGACCTAATTGATATTACTGAAACCTGCTGAGAAGATCTGATTGATTGGAAAATTAATATTAAAATAAATGGCTATCACCTATTTAGAAACAGTCAAATGTGGAGGAGAAAGGGGAAGGGAGGGACAATCTGTCAAAAGATATATTGCCTATCTGGAGATATTTACACCAGAGAAACTTGCTCTCAAGTATCAATGGGTTAAGTTAATTTAGCAGTACACAACTAGGGTACTGAAAATGTCTGTTACCCATTCAGGCTGAAAAACTATTAATCTATTCTGTAATTGTGGGAAAAGCTCTATTTTCTTGAAGAATTCAGTCTGAATTGTATGCAGTGTCTCATGCTGCTAGTGCTAAAACATGCAGCTAGTAACAAAAGAAGCTTCTAAAAATTATAAACCACTTTCTCCTAACTTGGAAATGTTGTATCAATCCACATTCATCTGTATTACACTTCATCTTGGCCAGTGTAAGCTATTAGTACCTGAGGTGCAGATGTTCTTGACTTGAACATATTTATTATTAGCAAAAAAATACAGTACAGATAAATGATTCTAGATACATGTGGTCCAGAAAGTTCTGATCAAGAAAAGAAGGCTACACTTTTTCTAAAAGAAACCTAATTGAAAAGGTAGAGAAAGCAATTTTAGAGGAAAGGAGAGAAATAAAGTAGTTTATACTGGGGAGCACATAGAAACAATGTGAACTACTGTTTTATGAAATTGAAAAGGTGTAGCGGCATTCACAGAGAGCAGAACTAAAACCCATGAGGAAGCATGTGTATGTGTGTACATGTTGCTTCTTTTGCTCCATTACAAAATTGAAGTGCTAATAGTGCAGCAAAAATGCTCTGTAAAGCATTCTGGTTGTATTTGTAGTCAAGTCAGATGGCATATATAGGAGATGATGACATATTTTCCATGCTAGCAGAACTGCAGAAGGATATTAAGAGCCAAATGTTGAAGACAGGTGTTTTATAACTAGCAGGTCTGGCTAGTTTGCACCTGAAAGCTTTAAAAATGGATAATAAAGAATTCTCTGGGCTGAAGATGACTTTTTTGGTATGTTTCAGATATTAATTTTACTTTTTAAGGTACATAGCATTTCTAACAGTTTCTTGTTATGATTACTTTTTTCTTTTACTCCTGTACCACTAACCAGAGTAATTTGCAAAATGGACCAGAGCATATATGAGGTATGAGTACAGTCTAATCCCATCACTGGGAATCAAAAGGGGGGAAAATACAAGCAGTAACCTTGCATAAGGGTATCTGTAATTAAGGATTGACAAAGAAAATGGCATTCAAATCCCCACTACCTCATATTCACGAACGTTAAAAGACACAGGGTTTATAAATTATCAGTGCCAATTAAGAGTAAATGTGATTGGAACACATATCAATGACAGTTGTATGTCTGGTGGGTAGAAAATAAATACAAATCACTGAAATAAGAATAAAGGAGGAGTCAATCAGTGAACTGTTAGTGTTTTCAGGGATGCTTTCTTGTTACTGGTACAATTCCACCAAACTCCAATTCCCTGATTTTGATAAAGAGAGGATATTAAGGTTAATAGCTTCAGTATATGATAACTTCATGTTGACAATACACCTAAAGGCAAATGGCTTTGGGTAAGTAAAATCAGAGCTTAATATGAAAGTCATGATTTCCATTAATGATAATTTGGTTTTTTTAGAGTATGAAGGATCTGGGACAGAAGTTCAGAGAAAACACTCAAAATGTGGAGTTTGCAAATACAGGGCTGAGTGTGATGAAGATGCAGAAAATGTTGGGTAAGTAATAGGTTTTCCTCAATAATATCACTGAACAAACTGAAAAAAAATTGAAAAGAAGAAAAAAGTTCATGATCATCTACATGACTATGTTTGTTCTTACTAATTGAAACTTTAAGGATATCCAATAATGTGTTCTATATGTGTCTTTAAAGAACAAACCATCTGCAGTTGCAAGGTAAAGGGGGAAAAAACCCAAAGATATATTGGAGAATCTTTATCAAATATTTTTCAAACCTTGATATGTTTTATCCTGGCAACAAAAAACACCCCAAACCAAACAGGAATGCAAAATAAATGCTGATAGTTCATCCCTGAGATTTTTTTTTCTGTACATTCTGCATGTTTATCATGAAGTATTACAGACAGTTGTTTTCATCAATGCAAAGCTTGGAACTAAACATTAAGTTGAACTGGTGACCTGAGCTCGTCACTTCTTCACTTGTGCCACTTGAGCTGTCAAATGCACCCAGGGGAAAGCTGATGAAAAATACCAGTTGTTTGTCAGAGCTCAAAATAAATTATCAAGAAACAAGGAGATTTTAAAGACAATCCATAATGCAGAAGCAGATGCATCAGATTTCTCTATTCAAGGTGCCTGATGGTTAGAGTCTACCCTGGGTGTCCAGGCTCTGCGTGCCTGTCAGAAGGAGCTGAGACATCATGGAGCAGAGGGCTCCTTTAGACAACCTTGTGGAGCATTAAGGTTTGTTGGGAAGTACAAGAAGTCCCATATAATTAATGGGGCTTTGTTTTTCCCACAGCTGTGGTCCTGGCAGTGGCTACCAGTATGGAAGGATCTGGGCTGGTAGTAGGTACTGGGGTCGCAGCTCCAGAGGCAGTGTGTGATGGGGTACAAAAGACATGCAGATAGTGTGATTTTGTGTACAAGGAGGGAAGAGCATCTCAAAATAACAGTGCCTGAACACTGCTAATTGGTAGAAGCATCACTCTCCCTTCTGTCTTCCAGCTGGAATCCATTTCATACTCAAATATGTCTTAATTGAACAAGATTTTATTGTGGGATATCAGCATGAAGAATCTCAGGCAGTAGAACAGCTTAGCACTAATATTTGAGATGGGTGTTCAAGATTAAATCATAGCATGCAAAGGGTATCAAAATGGTAATATCATTCATGAATATTAGCATGATACTTCACATTTCATGAATTGTCATAGTACCAAAGTAGGCTTGCTCTTTTCTGGAGAGGCAAATGAACAGTAACTGGTACTGTATAATGCCAATAATTTTCTGCAATATTGCATTAGTCTGTTTCATTTATGACTGGCAGGGTGAGTACAGATTTGTTTGTGACATGCACTGAGATGTGATTTTGGCTTTCAAAAATAAATCCTGAGGCATTCAGCTTCAGTAAAATCTTGCCTGTTGATTCAATGCTTGTAGAGTTGGCATTCCTGTGGCTACGAAGTAAGACAGTTAGGGTAAAGTTGAGGAGAGTGGAAGATTTGTTCCCTACATTGTAGTCACATAAAGTGAAGCCATGCTCACTCTTCTTGACAACAGGAGGAAAGTGCTGCATTTTGGTCATAACAACCCCCAGCAGCACTACCGGCTCGGGGAGGAGTGGCTGGAGAGCTCCCCAGCAGAGAAGGACCTAGGGGTGCTGACTGACAGCTGGCTGAACATGAGCCAGCAGTGTGCCCAGGTGGCTAAGAAGGCCAATGGTATCCTGGCTTGCATCAGGAATAGTGTGACCAGCAGGAGCAGGGAGGTGATTTTGCCACTGTACTCGGCACTGGTGAGGCCACACCTCGAATACTGTGTGCAGTTTTGGGCACCGCAGTATAAGAAGGACATTGAGGTACTGGAGAGGGTGCAGAGAAGGGCAACTAAGCTTATCAGGGGTCTGGAGAACAGGCTTTATGAGGAGAGGCTTAGGGAGCTGGGGTTGTTTGGCCTGGAGGAGGCTGAGGGGAGACCTTATCGCTCTCTTCAGCTACTTGAAAGACCATTCTAGGGAGGCGGGTGTAGGCCTCTTCTCCCTTGTGACTAGTGACAGGACTAGAGGGAATGGGCTTAAGCTGAGCCAGGGTAGGTTTAGATTAGATATTAGGAAGAATTTCTTTACTGAAGGAGTGGTGAGATATTGGAATAGGCTGCCCAGGGAGGTGGTGGAGTCACCATCCCTGGAGGTTTTTAAGAAGAGGACAGATGTGTTTCCTCAGGGGATGATTTAGGGATAAGAGTAGTGTGGGGCTATTGGTTGGACTAGATGATCTTGAGGGTCCTTTGCAACCATAATAATTCTGTGATTCTGTGAATCTTAGATTTCTTTAATTTGTCCTCATTAAAAAACTATGTGGAAACAATTTTTTTAATGAAGAAAATACTCTTAAGTTAGAAAATATTCCAATGAGGGTTGGAGATAATGTTTTTCAGTGTTGTGAGTTTTCCAACCTAAATAATTTTTTTCCCCATTACCTTTGACCATTATGTTAGGCTTCAATGATATTCGCTATCTATTTAGATGTAGATTAATCAGGCTCTATTCACATAGATTGTCTTCATAAGGTTAATTTTGACAAGTCACATAGAAGGTCACAGACTTGTTTAAGTAGAGTTTAGGAGTTGGCTTCTTTTTTTTTCCTAAAATCAAACCAGTTATTTACCTGGCAGAAACAAGATGGGATTGAAATCTTCTGTTTTGGAAACTCTAGCAGAGCACCCCTTAAGCTTAGTTTTTACATCTTATTTTTACTCCCTTTACTGTTGGAAATCAACATGTGTTTTAACCTCATAAAATTATATCATGGTATCATAGAATCACAGAATTTTAGGAGTTGGAAAGGACCTTGAAAAATCATCCAGTACAAGCACCCTGCCACAGCAGGATTCCCTAGACCAGGTCACACACAAGTGCATCCAGATGGGTTTTGAATATCTCCAGAGGAGACCCCACAACCTCTCTGGGCAGTCTGTTCCAGTGCTCTGGCACCCTCACTGGAAAAATTTTTTTTCTTGTATTCTTACAAAGCCTCCTGTGCTTCAGCTTACAACCATTGCCCCTTGTCTTGTCACTGGGCTTCACTAAGAAGAGCCTGATGCCATCCTCCTGACACCTACCCTTCACATATTAAAAAGCATAGCTGAGGTCCCCCCTTAGTCTCCTCTTCTCCAAGCTAAAGAGACCCAGCTCCCTCAGCCTTTCCTCATAAGGAAGATGTTCCAGCCCCTTCATCATCTTTGTGGCTCTGTGCTGGACTCTTTCCAGCAGTTCCCTATCCTTCTTCAACTGAGGGGCCCAGAACTACACAGATTCCAGATGCAGCCTCACCAGAGTAGAGTAAAGGATATATGAAACTATTGGCAGCACAAGTACTTTTCATCAGGCTTGTGTAAACTCTGCTAGGTTCATATTATTATTTTGTTAAATTTTGCACCATATTACAACCACTGTCACCCATAGTTTTAGAAAATCACATAAACACCCCATAAAATTATTCTGTCTTGATTTTCCTTCTTAAGGCATGAGAATGGCCACTGTAACTTTTTTTGGATAGTGAGGTAATGTCTACTGAACCACAAACAAAAAGTGCATTGAGTTCTGTAGAATAGAAGAATTCTTAGGTCTGGATAGCCCTTGCTTGCACTTTGTTATGTTAAAACACTTTATTAAGTGATCCATGTGATTACAGAATACATTTTGAGAGGATTTTGCATCACGCTAGTAACCGAATGAGTTAGCTGAACTGTCTCCTAGTGTTCAGTAGATAATCTCAAGCCATATTCATGAGATGCTGCCTAATACTTACAGTGAGAATACACAATTATGCATTTTTTTGTCCTCTTTTCCAAGTTTTGCAATCTGACACCTTACCTTCTGCTCCAAGTACACTTGAGAAGCAAAATGGTATCTGTACTCATGTTTTAAGAATAAACTAAATTACGTATCAAATGATTAGTGAATTGGTAGAAGGGGAGACATCCATTCCATAAAGTGTTGAGTGGCTTGAAAGTAATGAGCTGGCATTAATGAGAAATATCAGGACTTGCCAACAGGCCTACCACAATAGCCTGGAGCTCAGAGGAGGCTGATTTCCCCGCAGAAAAGACCCTGCTAAAGACAGTTTTATTCTGTATGGACTGTAATTCATCTTCTGGGCATGGAAAGATATTGGAGTACTATGCAAAAACAACAACAAAAAAAAGGTAGCACCTGATAGTTTCAGTGAAAACTGCAGGATGATTCTTGAAACAAAGCAGCAGGAGCAAGACCACTTGGCATTTCCTGAATTTTGTGTGGAACTTGGACTAGATGACCTCTGCAGATCTCTTCAAGCCTAAATCATTCTGTGTAGTTACCAAATTTTGATGCTTTTTAAAAGCAAATTTAAACAAGTTCAGTTGTACACAGCTGAGCTGCACTACATATTAAAAGTTAATGATGTTATTTTTTTGTTGCTCTTAAATTGTATTTTCCCCTTTGAAAAAGTTACAAATTTTTAGTTTTCATGCTTGGCATTAAAGCATTATTGCTGTCTCTGATCAAAGTTGCTACATATGCTTTTATTATACAAGATCACATATAGTCTGATGAATTCAGGCTTTGCACAACATTTTAGATTTGTATCTTCATTTTGTTTGATTTCTCAGAAACATTATCTAAACCAGAAATAGTTACAATGCATAGTAAATTGAATGCAAAAATATAAACAACTTTATAATTTCTACTACCTCTACAAAAAATTTCAGTGTTGATTTTAACTGGACTGATTAAGATGAAGAAGTACAGACTCGTCATAAACAGCATGCCATGCTTAGAAATTAATGTTCAACTATATTTAAATAAGCACATTAATTCTTTATATAAATGCAAAAAAGGAATCAGGTTGAGGAAACATCACAGGAATATATTGATATTTTTTTTCTTTTCTCATACAATTTAGAAGTATTTTAAAGTGTGGTTAGTTTATAGGCAGGCTTTTCAAGAGCACAGAAAATCACTTGTGGATCCACTTGTCTTAAGCTGCATAAACATGTACTATGCCATATAGTCCCTATGGTGGTTTTATCCAGGTCTGTGGTAACAGATGCAGAACACAGGTTTAACATGGATTGGTCGTGGGTTTTTTTCCCCTTTAGCAACAAAACTGAAACACAGGTTGTATATGTCAGGGGAAAAGCTGCTGCCTGAGACCAATCAGTCAATACCTCCCTTTCTACCCTGCCCATCAATATGTCTCTCTGGCCAGAACCTTCCTCTTCTGTGTTGAAGCGTATTATGCATAATGGTTCATACTAAAATGTGTGGCAGAAGTGCAATAGTACACAGGAGGTTGACAAATTTAAACTTCTGTGGGCAAAATTGGCCAGAAGCCTAAAAATGTAGGCAGTGTGAGGTTGATTTTGTGTTTTCTGCTGGAATTTTGAATTGGAAATGCAGTCGGGTTGAGAAGAGGACAAGGAGGTGGCAGCACAAAACTTGGGGCCACCTGGAGCCGATGGGGCAAATACTGTAGGGCACCAAGCCAAACCAGTATTGTTTGCTGTTGACATACTTGTGTATCCAGACAGCAGTTTTTTCTTAGCACACACTGGACTTCTCAGTTCTACTGGTTCTTCATTTGACAAACAGATCATCATATCACTACACAATCAGAAGATAGTATATCAATAATACTGAAGTGCTTTAAAAAATACAGTATGAATGCAAAACAGATGAAAACAGATGTGATTGTAAAATAATTGTCATTTGTGCAGCACTTAAATCAAAACTTGCTTCAGTGAAAGCAGTATATATAAATATTTGTAATACTATTGTGGCTATTAAAGGCTCCAAGTGATTTTTTTTTTTAATTCAGATAAATAATGTTCAGTGTAATTTTTATAAAACTTCTAAACAATATGGTGCCTCAGTTTACTGCATATGATTGAAACTGAAATTATTGTTTAGTCTTTTGAGAGCTGAATAACTTTTTTTTAATTTTTTTTTTTTACAATAGCCACCTGCAGCACCAGCAAAGAAACTGATAATATAAACTAGCTTGTGGATTTTGGTTTTTTGATATTATGATAAGAAAGGTGGGCTCATAAATAGATATATAGTTCTTCATGAGACTTCAATTTTCAAGTGGTCCTGATTTCCATGTGTTTTTTAAGGCTTTTTACTATTACCTGGCCATTTTTTTCCACAAGTTTCCTCTTACACATACCAAAAGTAATGTTCAGAGTAAGGGAGAAAATTTTAATACATATATATGAAATATAAAGAGTATATATATTACACTTATACTAAATATAAATAATATATAATTATACTATTTTAATATTGATATTTAAAATATACTGAATCAATTGAATAATAGGGGTTTCATATCACAGAGATGAACACCAGAGACTTTGGTTAGGAGATGTGAGCAGCTGAGGGGGAAGGTGCTGCTCAGCAAGAGGGAGATGGCTCCATACCCTAACTGGAAGCAGAAAATGGTCCATACACCACCAGGAAGTGAGTGTATCATGAGGAGATGGGGAAATGCAGGTGGTGGAGACTTCCCCACACCAGTCCTAGCACCTTCCCTCTGCTTATTCCCATTCTTCAAATGTGAAATATCTTTCCAATATAAAAAGTAGTACTGCTTATGAGGATTTATATCCTCTGCTCTTGCACTGTTTTGTGTGGTGTGTCTTCTTCCCCTTCCATGCTAATGCTATGTCATAGAATCATAGAATGGTTTGGGTTGGAAGGGACCTTAAAGATCATCTAGTTCCAACCACCCTGCCATTGGCAGGGACACCTTCCAGTAGACCAGGATGCTCAAGGCCTCATCCAACCTGGTTTTGAACATTTCCAGGGATGGGGAATCCATGGCTTCCCTGGGCAACCTGTTCTAGTGTCTCCCCATCTCACAGTAAAGAATTTCTTCCTAAATCTGATCTAAACCTAACCTCTTTCAGTTTAAACACATTACCCCTTCTCCTGTCACTATACTCCCTGATAAAAAGTTTCTCCCCATCTTTCCTTTAGGCCCCTTTTAAGTACTGGAACACTGCTATAAGGTCCCTCTGAAGCCTTCTCTTCTCCAGGCAGAACTACCCTAACTCTTTCAGCCTCATGTCCTCATAGGGGAGGTGCTCCAGCCCTCTGATCACTTTTGTAGTCATCTTCTGGACCCACTTGAGCAGGTGCAGGCCTGTCTTAATGCTAGGGGCCCCAGAGCTGAACACAGTACTCCGGGTAGGGTCTCACCAGAGAAGAGCAGAGGTGGAAAATCAGAAGGAATGTTGCTTTAAAAGGCATTTTCAAGTATGTTGTCACTTCAGAAGAATAATATCCAGAATAAAATTGTGAACTGTAGAATAAATTTAACTTGGAAGGGATCTCTAGGGTGTTATCTAGTCCAGGCTCCCTCCCTGCACTGCAACCAAGGATAATTCATTCAGGTGGCTCAAGGGCTTCTCCAGATGACCTATGGCAATCTTCATGAAGGGATATTTGATGTCTAAGCATCTGTTCAAGGGGCTGAACCGCTCTCATTTTGAGGAGTAATTTCCTTGTGTTCAATCACATTTTACTGTGACTTGCAACTGTTGTCTTTTGCCTCTCTGCATGTGCACCTTTGAAAACAGCCTATGTCTTCTCAATAAACCCTCTTAGGTTGCTGGTTACAGCAGTCACCTCCTTAGCCTCCTCTTCTTCACACTGAACAAGCCCAGTGTACCCTGCTGTTTCTTACACAGCACAATCTCCAGCCCTGTACCTGTCACTGTAGCTCACCACTGGACCCTCTCCAGTCTCTCAAAGTATTTGCTTGTACTAGGGGGTCCAAAACTGAACCCCCCAAATACTCCGGATGGCACCTCATGAATCCTGGGTGGAGGACAACAGTCATTTCCATTGCTTTCCTGCTGACCCTCCTGTGATGCAACCCCCCCACCTACTGCTGCCCTGGACCCTCAGGTTCTTTTCTGCAGAGCTGCTCCTGCACCAGTCCAGCCCCAGACTGTCTTGTGGTTTTCCCTTCATCTTTAGACCTCAGGAGGTTCATACACCTTGTCAAGGCCGGACTTGAGGAGTCCTCTTGACGTTCATCTTATGCTCAGTAACGAGCTTCCTGTCCTTTGGTGCCTAAATGGCTCAAATAAATGTCATTAATTTTAGTTTAAAATACCATTTATCTTCTCCTTTTTTTAATCTTTCATAAGGAAATTACTAACTTAAAAATAACCTCACTGTAAAAGTTCAAATCTTTCATGTTCTCAGTTTTACCTATATTTTGTTTTTTAACAGATGAAATATGGAAATGAGATTCTGAGCACATTCAGTTTTTTATTTTTTAATATGTTTACTATGCTGTAAAAGAGCTGATTTTACTCAATGTAGATTTTCAAGAAAGATTGACAACATATCCCCAGGTAGGCTGCTTGAGAACAGCCCTGAGGAAAGAGACTTGGGGGTGTTGGTGGATGAGAAGCTCAACATGAGCCGCTATTGTGCGCTTGCAGCCCAGAAGGCCAACTGTATCCTGGGCTGCATCAAGAGGAGCATGGCCAGCAGGTCGAGGGAGGTGATTTTTCCCCTCTACTCTGCTCTCGTGAGACCCCACCTGGAATATTGCGCCCAGTTCTGGAGACCCTATTACCAGAGGGATATGGGGGTGCTGGAGCAAGTCCAGAGAAGGGCCACGAGAATGATCAGAGGACTGGAGCACCTCTCCTACGAGGACAGACTGAGAGAGTTGGGGTTATTCAGTCTGGAGAAGAGAAGGCTCCAAGGAGACCTTATTGTGGCCTTCCACTATCTGAAAGGGGCTTACAAGAAAGCTGGTAGTATCTGAAGAGACCTTACAAGAAAGATGGTGAGGGACTTTTTAGGAGGTCAGATAGTGACAGAACCAGGGGAAATGGATGCAAGCTAGAGGAGGGTAGATCTAGGTAGATCTAGATTAAACATTATGAGGAAGTTCTTCACTGTTAGAGTGGTGAGACAGTGGAACAGGTTGCCCAGAAAGGTTGTGGAAGCCCCATCCCTGGAAGTTTTTAAGGCCAGGCTGGACGGTGCTCTGGACAACCTGATCTAGTGGAAGGTGTCCCTGCCAGGCAGGGGCGTTGGAACTGGATGATCCTTAATGTCTTTTCCAGCTCTGACAATTCTATGATTCTATGATTCTAGACCTTTCAAGATTTACCTTTTACAAGATTTACTTTGGAAAGAAAATGTTTCTCAGCAACATATGGATTCAAGTGGCCTATCATTTACATAGTGTCTGGTTTCACAATGGCCAAACCAGAAAGTCAGAAGTGTAAGTATTAGGATTTAGAAGTACCAATATAGTTATTTTAAAATCCTAGTCTCTGCCATGTCTGTTTAATCTTCCAGGGAAAGATTTTATTTGTTTGAAGTATGGCACACTGGTTTATACTTGCTTCTTTTGGATCACTTTTTCACTCATTTACCATAACCACCTTTTTATTTTTTTACCTTTTCAGGGTACAGTATTGTACATAGGGTGCAATATGGTATGTGGGTATTCATAAGGAATCCTCTGTAAATGCAATTCACAGCTTTCTTGTCCAGCAGAAAAAAAATACTAAGGATCTGTGTGTACAACAAAACACATAGACACAAACAATAGAGGAAATCAACCTAAACAAGGGATTTATGATGGTGTCATGGGATTACTGGACTATGTAGAATCAGGCTACAGGGAATCTGGATAAGAAAGGAATAGCATAATGGCCTTTTCATTACAGGGACTATTAAGAAATTGAATAGATCCTAGATGGATGATAATCCAGGCCTGGTTTTTTAATGTCTATTTTTAAGAATCTTTGCAGCAGTGTGTGCCAAGTCTTTGAAGGTTTCTATTATTCAAGGGTGGAGAGAGGACTGGGTTGCTTTTGTGAGACCAAGCATCAGTTCACCATGTATGCTGCTAGAAAATCACTGTAGGTATGGACTAGGTTTCTACAGTGGTCAAAGAGAGCCATGCCATGAAATTAAAAGAGAAAGTGAAGCAATGGCTAGAGAGTAGCTGAAGTTTATGGTATTTAAAGAGTGTTCACTGGGCAGAAGTAAAGACCAAGGCAGTGTTCAAGCAGGGCATAGAGAAGCTTGTAGACTTGAAATCTCCTTTTCCTGTGCTATAAAGGGATTTCTAAAAAGACACAAAAAAACCCAATGAAGATTCAGCTCTAGTTGAACAGGTAGAGAAATCACTTTGAAATCCAGATTTTCTTAGTTCAGGTTTCATCTGGGAAGAACTGCACACAAGGGAAGAAACATCAAATGAAAGGTAATCCTTCATTTGACATGGTTATCTTCTTAACTGCAATTCCAACACCTCTGCTTTTTCCATTCACTTAAATTAATTCTATCAAGCATAACCTTATCCATCTGCATGCATTTCACACACTTTGTTTTATCCTAGTGGTTCTATTTTCCATTTGTAAGCAGATGTGCCAATGAATAGTTGAGTGAGTACCTGAGAAAACTTGCTGTTGCTTATTGGGAAAGGGGTAGCAAGCAGCACTCTGTTAGACTAGGCAGAAAAATATGTTTGTTAGCAAATCCCAGATGGACTCAAATGCAGCAGCCTGATCTGTTGGTTGGAAATGTTAGTGTCTCTCTTGGTAGCTAAGCCCACTCTACTAGTCTGTACTGTTTTTCCTTTCCTTTTTTTCTCTCTTTTCTTTGAATCTTCCATGGGTTTTAAGCACACAGAACTTCCAACAACCACATACACCTTGAAGCCTGAAGACAAAAAGGAGCCTTGAAATGTGTTCTGATCCCTGGGGATCTAATTAATTTACTGATAGCAGCAAGTGCTCTTACAGCCTGAGCTCATATCACATCATTTTACTAACTGGGGTTTTTTGTTACACCTACTAGCCCCTAATAAATGAATTGTACATTCTCATTTTTTATTTATTAAAACCACCTAAAAATTGTCTTTGTTTTAATTATAGCACTTTGTACTTTCCTCAAATTCAAAAGCTTTTCTGTCTAATGCTGTTAATGAACCATACCCATGCAACTTCTAAAAGCTTATTGTCACAGCAGGGTGATGCCTTTTTTCTTAGGATGTCAAATCTCTGATGACAGATGTCAAAAAAATATTTTTTTCTAGTACATCAGGAAAATACCTGAGTACATCCTGTTGATTTTCTAGGGCAAAGCAAGTTAAAAGATCTGTTGAGGACACTAAGCAGCAACCTTCTTCAGCAAGGCATCAACTTGGAGAATTAACTGTTTCAATCCTTTTGGTTAAAACCAGTAGGAAGGTAATTGTGAAAAAAACTCTTGTGCTCTGATTCATTTTAGTCTTGTGTGACTTTTACAACAAACAGTTATAGCAAATACTTGAAGCACTCATTCACTTCTTTTGGTATGAAAGATCAAGTGCTTTCAAGACATCCTAGGTACATGATTCTGTTAAGTGACTTTTCCTTCAGTGACTTAGTCTTTTCTTCTGAAGCTTGTGCTGATCAGCCACATCAGGCTGAAGGTGTCAGCTGATAGTTTTTCTTTATTTTCATGGGACACCAAGCAGGATCATGTCTGTCAAACACATACAAAAGCCAACAGCAGAGCAGTGGTGGGGCTCAAGCAGTGGAGTCCTCACTCAGCTGCAGGCACCAGTAGCAAAACAGTATCAGTGTGAGCGCTAAGATTTTGCCATAGTCTTGACTGGCATTGGGATGTAATGATTGATTTAACCTACATAGCATGGCTTTAACAAGCCTGAGGGAAGACTAACACTTTGGAAAAGCAACGAGGGGAATAGAGAAGCCTTTTATTGTAGGGTTGGTTTATTGGGTTTTTTTGATGGAGACTTTGCTGTGCTTATCCTCACTTTTAGCAGCTCAAGATCAGCTTCACACAACAATTTATGCTTCACCACTGCTGGACTTCAGGCAGGTCTTCCTGAAGTTACTCTGTGTAGCAGAACTAAAGAATTGAGAGCTAGGATAAAGATACTATGATGTTTAAAAGTACTTTGTGAAAATTTGCATGATTCTGGGGTTTCTTTCCCAAGATCCTTCCTGATCTTGTGGAGTTGCTCCCAAGGAATAAACATACCTCTCAGAGTGGCAAGCCCCTTCGTGATCTCAAGTTGTTCCTGCCCTCCCTTCCTGAATAGCTCTCTATGTTGTCCTCTGCTGTCTTTGTGCTCTCTTCCCAGCACAACAGGAACTTGTCAAGGAACAGATTACAGTATGAGACTTGAATTCTCTGTCTAGTTTCAGTTTTCAGCTGTTAAGAAAACCACAGCTTACAGTCTGTGATTTCTCATACAGGTTCTTCTGCCTGCAAAAGCCCTGATAAGATTTTTGCCCTTTGAGGCCCAACTTTAAGCTTATTAACACTGCTCATTTGCTGTGTCTTCTCCCATACTTCATGTGCTGCTTGTATGGGTTGTGGGATGGTTCAGCCCTGTGGGCTGTGCTTGATAGTCTTGGGCTTTGACTTGTGCCCGGCTTTATAATCTGATATGGATGGTGGAGGGGGTTGGTTCCCCTCAGGAGGCTGGATTTTCTGTCATCTCCTTGGTATCAAGCTACTGCTTGCCCTCTGTAGCTCTCTGACTTCAGAGTGTAAAGTGTTTCCAGTACTTCATAGCAGGTTTGTTTGGGAATCTTCCAATAGTTTCCTGAGCTGCTTTTTTGTTTTGGTGGTGGTGGTCCTGTCATCTTGCAGGGTCTCAGCTGTCAGTTTCAATGTGTTTGATGTGCAACATCAGAGCAGCAGCTTGCTCTCCAATGGTTTTACTTTCCTTCATAAACACTGAGCAGCTAAAAACAACTTCTGTTTCATGTTTTCTGTTGAGAGCAGCACTCCCAACATTGCACTGCTCCTATCTCACAATTTGGCATTTCTCTCAGGCTTGGCTGTAATTTGGCTCTAGAGCCAACTGGCACTGAGCAGGGACAACTTCACTGCACTGCACACGGACTCTCTGATAGGAACAGCTTTCTAACGTGTGCTCCTGTCTCCCTCTGCCACCCTAACACCTCTGTGGCAGTCTTGCTCCCTTCAGAGCATCACATAACAGCCATGTCCTCCCTTAACTCATTCACTTTGCAGCTTTCTGAAAGGCTCCAAGTGTTTATGTTGGAATAATGAAGCTTTACAGTTTCATTATTTTTAAGCACATCACTCAAGTTCAACTGTTTTTATCCCACAATATACTTAAACTGCCTACATGTCAGACAGCTCTGTCAAAGCATCTGCTTTGTAAGTGAGTGGCCAGGTGAAGGCCAGATGTACCTTTTGGCATCGTGGTCATAGGCAAGGAAATAGCTAGCAACACGTGGCAGATAATTGAATGTTTGTGGCAGGCTGCATGTCTGAAACAGAACTTCTGAACTCCTAAGCTGCAACCAACATGAACTGGTTGTAAATTTTGGGTAATGCCCAGGCTAAACTGAAGCATCACATCCTGAAGCCTCCAGTTAATAAAAAGCCATGAGACAGAGTCAGGACCTGGGAAGCTGTTCATGAGGTGCACTTCTGCAGATAGACTGTTTATACTGGGAAACCAAGGGCCTGGGCTCTGGAGAGGTTTCCCAAAAGGCAGTGCCTTTGGACAGAAGAAGGGTGCCTAGAAGGAGGACAGCATGGATCCTGAAAGAGGGGGCAAGTCCTGGAGAGCAGGGACATAAACACCAGAGGATGCCCCAGGAGCCCAATAGGTTTTGCAAGACACTGTGGCCAGCAGTGGCAGGGCAGAAACCATCACAGCTGTCCACTCCATCTCCCTGTGGGAGAGGGCAGTCAGGACCTACCCAAAGGAAGCCATGTGTGAGCAGCACAGGTCTTGGGTGGGCAGCAGGGATGTGTCCTACCAGCTGACTTGGTCTGTCTGGCCAGTGAGTACCTCGCTGGAGTTTTGGTGTGCGTGCAGCCCTCCTGCCTGAGGGTGGAAAGCACATATGTTTGCTGACTGCCCAGGGTCTGTCATGCCAGCATGGACCTGCAGGGGATTTGGTGTGCCTCCAAGACTCCAGCAGATCCCAGGATCCAGACTGGCAGCAGGCTGACGTTTCACTTGCTCCCACCCCCAGCAGTTACCAACTCTGTCCTGCTCCAACAACATAAAGCAGCTGCAGGCCTGTTGCAGCTGGTGAGTGGGCTTCAGCTGCTTCACATTGCCCCAGCAATTATGTCACAAGCTCTCCTTGTATAGTTTTCTTTTTTCATTTACTTTCCTACTTTTAGATGTAAATTTTAAATTATAAAAGGAAATTTTTGCACATTGAAGAGATAGTTAGAGCTAGGACTAAGAGTGTTTTTCAAAAAAACAGTATCAGGTATTCACAACTACCCCTAAAGCAAGCATTTGGCAATGCTAAAAAAGTGAGCATTTAACATTAGATGTTAAATCTAAACAGAGAGAAGCATGAAAACATAAACAATTTCTAAGCAGTTTCAACTGTAGCCTGTAATGTCACCATCAGGAAGAAAAGATTATTTTCAAAACTCCCCTTATATGTCACTAGGAATGACAAAGCCAACAGTAATTCTGATGTTACAGACCTTGGATGGTGCCTGCAGACAGATTTAGAGCTTTTTGGGAATAGAATTACAGATGGAATTGGTCTGGAGATACGCATACAAATGTGCTTAAACATGATGATGATGAGTACATGAAGGCAGTGGTGGTTCTTGAGTGCTAAGGCTGAGCAAAGGTATCTGTGAGTACATAGCCACTGTCATACAAATTAGGACTAGCTCTCTGCTCATTTGTGTCAATAAATATGCACAATTGCTCAGCCGTGAGCCTTTTATTTGCTTATACTAAATCCTAATAAACCCCTCATTAGGCTCATTAGGCTTAAAATCATCTGGGAGCATGTAAACAAAATAGTACTTCCCTTCCTGTGTCTTAGGTTTACAGCCATTGCCATTTCTAGTAAGAAAAAATATCATATGTTCTTCACATTGATATTTAGCAGCTTCATGAGTACTTTAAGGTAGATCCTTAAGATGTGTAAAGACTCACTCATTACTGGGGCAGTTTTTCACTGTCAGGAGGTGTACTTAAAAAACTGTTTGCACTAGAAATATTCTTTTGTCTGGCAATAATCTGAGGTTCACAGGGATGAAATATTACTGGCAATAGTAGCATCTTTAAATTTAGGCAACAAAAGGTGCTCATGGAATAAGAGAGAAAGAGAAAAGTAAGCTGGCTGTCTTCAGTGTTTCTGCAGCATCGAATTGGGCTCTGATGTGAGATTTGTTACTGGCTTGAGGCACACATGCATCTATTTAATCATTTAATTGTATCTGCAACAGCTGAAAGGAACATAAACCTGGCAAGTTGGTAGCTTGGATTTTTTTTCCCCACTCTGTGTCCTACAAAACAATGCTAACAGCAGCTACTAGCACTCAGACCATATGCCCCCCGAGCAGAGCTTTCAGGCAAGGAGAGGACTGCATGCCCACTGCCACCTCCTCAGAAGATGCAGAGCAGCTCTTCCAGCTCTCATGGTATCAGGAGGAGCTTGACTGAGAGCTGGATCTGGCATCCACCTCATTTTCTCTTTCTGCAGCCACACTCAGTTTTCCCAGAGCAGAGGTGGAATGTAGCTTGCAGAGCAAAGTGAAACACACAGAGAAACTTTCAGTCAAAAATCAGGATCCCATTAAAAAGTAGAATATTGGTTAAAAAAAAACCAAACAAGGTCAGCAGGGATTGGAAAGCTGGGAAGTTTTTCTGTGCCATTCAGGCATGTAAAATCTCAGGACTTTTTGTTGGGGAAACAAAACTACCTAACCAAAAACAGATAAGCCATAGGCCTAAGCCTTTGGCTGTCATAGATTTGTGTGATTAGGAACCAGCTACATGCTGGATCTTAATTTTTCCCACTTCTGTTTTACAACCTTTAGTTACAAATCATATGGGAAATGCTGTATCTAAAACAACTAAAGTGTCAATTGGATCAATGTGAAATAATTCAGATTGCATAATCTGTTTTAAATAAAACATAATAACCCACTGTTAACTTTCAAAGGAATGAATGAATGTCTTGCTGAAATGACACAGGTAACCAAGCATATTGATTCCTTACAGCTTCTGTCCTTTTACTGCTTAACAGAAATGAGAGTCCTTTTTTTATTTCCCTCTCAGGCATCCTGATGCTCCCCAAAAAGGAGAATATTCATCTGGTTTTGTTCACACTTGAGAATAGACATCACAAACTCTTACATTAATGTAGCAAAAACTTCCTAGCAATCCGATATCAATTTTTAGGTGTTAATGAGTGAGGTTGATATCATAGTAAATCTGCAAGAATCATCAATACATTATTAAAAAACACACTGAAGGACCTATCTGTGGTTTTGTACCTTCTCCTTGGAAGCCTGAGATGTCAACAAATTCTTCAGCATCCTCATGCAACATGCTCTTCTCTCCTGGTTTAGTGTATGAGCTAGTGTTTACTCAGGACTCGGTATGACTTAATTTTTGTTTGCTGGATGTCAATTTTGTTTTGCTGTATGTTTCAATTAACAGATGTGTATGTAATATAGACTGCAGTGGATACAGTTTTAACCCTGTATGTGCTTCTGATGGAAGTTCTTATAACAATCCATGCTTTGTTAGAGAAGCATCATGTCTGAGGCAAGAGCAGATCGACATAAGGCATCTTGGACACTGCTCAGGTAGGCTTAATTTTGTTTTCCTAGCAAATGTAAATTCTGACATAAGTGGGTTTAATAGAGCTTTCCCTTTTCCCTTTTTGATCAGAAGTCACTGATCCAGTTATCAGTGAACACTCCACCTGTATTTTTGTGTTTCCCATAAAGAGGTATGTTTACACACTGTATATATTTATATATATATAGTGCTGTGTTTATGTAACCTTTCTTTGGCTACCCTTACTTGAAAAGGCAGTAAAAGATCTTGGGAGAATCAAAGCAACAGTCCAAAGGGTCTTACATGAGGGGGTGGTAAGAAGTAGGAGAGCAAAAGGTATACCCATGTGTGGGAAATGTTCCCTCTTGCTGCTGTGAGCTCTAAAATGTACTTTCAAGGTGAGTCATGTTGGGTCCTGGTTGCACGAATGTTTATCCATTTCCTTTTCCACTGTTGGAATGGTCTGCTGCAACCCTCTGTCTACTACCTTGTAGTTAATCATGTGGGTGACTCTTCAGTTTTGAGGTCTTGCATTTAGAACCTTCCCATAGGAATAACAGCTTGCCACCATCTCTTTGCCAGTTACATCTGGATCTGTAACTTGGACAGTTCCAAAACCAAAACAGACTGTCACCAAAATAACCTAAGCCCATACCACAGAAAAGTTTTCAGATCAAAACCTACAGCTTGAGGTGTGCCATGTGTTGGTCTGGACAATGGGGTTACTGAGCAGGTGTCCTACTAACGCGGTTGCATGGGAGGAACAATGTGTGAATGTGTCCAGATTTACTGCAGTTAAAATACTTCTTTGACCATTGTTCTGGCTTCTCAATGACATAAATGCAGTGGTCTGGAAATAACCCTTTCCTAATAGCTATCCATGCATGTATTTATCATCTAGAAACAGATGACACAAACGCAGTTGGAAAGAAAGACGACGGCATGCAGTATCGGCCAGAGGTGAAAGGTACTGTGCTGAATTTGTGCTGTTTGGTTATGGTTTCACGAGATGAGAAAATTGACCATTCAGGTCCCTTCTTGTCTGCCTTAAAGCTTTGATCTCTATATCTGAGACAGACCTGTGAACAGCTTCTTTCAGCATTGCAGGGCTGACAAGAGGGAGATGTGCGTGATATTTTGAGTTTTGCCTGCTATATTCCTCTAAGATGCCCAGCCACTCACCACCCTGTGCAGTGGTCATGGGATTAGACTCCTCTTAAGGGCTATGAAAATGATTTTACTGAAGACATCAAGCTGTGACATTCCTGTTGAAATGACACAAGCCTCCCTCCCATGACCCAATCTTTTCTATTACCTTAAATAAAAAAGGCAGATTCTGTATTTGTTAGATTGTTTTAAAATGTTTTCAGTAAACTAATACATTGAATCACATTGGTTTAAAACATTTTACCTGTATATGCCTTACATACATTTGCCTGTATAACCTTAGTATAAATAAAATAAGGCACAGTTTCACTTTCTGCTCAGTTAGTTTACTTGATAGGAGCCCAAGTGTGTTAGGTGCTTTCTCAGAACAAACATGCTTCTGCATGTCATGGCTCTAGCTCAAAGTACTGCTGTCCAGGACTAAACACCTCTGCCTTTCTAAAGTTATTGGCAAAGAGTTGTTAATCTTTCCTTCTTTTCTCTCACAAATAATAGCCCTGCTTAAAATATAGAGTAGAATAGAATAGAATAATTTCAGTTAGGAGGGGCCTACAACCTGTCTCCTGGTGCTGCTGCTCCTTGCATTGAGAGGGCAACTGAGGATCATCTAATAATGTACAATTTCACTTATTTTTTCATCTTTTATTGAGCATAGAGAGATCTTAACCTACATGTCCCCTTCATACCTGGCTTTCTGACCATCTAGTCCAACTACCTGACTAGCTCAGGGGTGAACAAAAGCTAAAACATGTTGTTCAGGGCATTATCCAAATGTCCCTTAAGTACTGACAGGCTTGGGGAATCAATCACCTCTCTAGGAAGGCTATTCCTGGGTTTGACCACCCTCTTGATAAGTCCGTTTGTGAACCCATGCAGATTCCCAGGGTACTCTCAAAATAGCTCCCTGAAAAGCCTAAGGTTTGCTGTCCTGAAGTCCTGGTTATCAACTCTGCTGTCTTTTATTCCCATTAAACTGAAAATTTTAAACTCAGCTATTTCATGATCACTGTGGCCAAAACAGCCCCATGAGTCCCTCTCTACTCACAAAAAGGAAGCCTAGGAGGGCATCTTTCCTAGTTGGCTCACTGAATACCTATGACAAGAAGTTATCATCTCCTCCAAACCTCAAGAATTTCCAAGACCTTATCACAGCGGTACAATATTCCCTGCTGATGTCTGGGAAGTGGCACTCTCCCATAAGGACAGGGGCTACCAATTCAGAAATTTCTCCTCGTTGCCTATAGAGTAACTCATTAGTGCTTAGTCTTGTGATGACATCCCTAATTTGGGCCCCAAGAGAGGCAACAGACTTCCCTGAAATGAGGGTCCAGACTGCAGATGGATGCTTACATTCCTCACAGGAGGGAATCAGTAATGATCATAACTTGCTGTTGTTTCTTCTTGGTGCTGCCCTTAATGCAGGTTTTGTTGCAAGGGATTGGTATCATCTCTGTGAGCTCTGGTCTTTTAGTTTTTAGTTAGCTCCCAGAATAGAGCCATCTCACCATGGCTTTCAACATTCCTTGTGTTCTTCTTGAAAAGCCATTCAGTGCCAGAAAGCTCCATATATTCTTTTTTTTTCTTCACAAATTCTCTTATTTTCACTTCATATGAGGTACCAGTTGGAATAATTTAATGTCAATTTTTGCTTACATTAGGAATGCATAAAAGACACCAAGTGTAATATACATCTTACTATTTGATGTAATGAAACACCACTTTTGTTTCCTATTCAGAAGATGTTACAGGCTTTTGTTCATTGCATATAAATTGCCCTTGAAATCTAGTTAGTGGAAAAAATCATTCCATATAATTATTACTATTATTAATGTGCATAGCTTGTTCAGTCTCGAGTTTGGCAAATGATGTGCATGGAGGAAGATCCCTTGTGCAAAACTATTGGTTTGAATTCTTTTTAATGCAGTGGTCAGGCCCTTTCAGAGAGCTTGAAGTGAACCACTTTGAGTGACTTTTTCTTCCAGGATAAGAGAGAAGTCCACATTTCTGTCTGTTTGCTTTTGTTTTAAATTCCTATGAGTTACTCTTGTTAAACCCTGTTCTCTGAATATATAATACCTTCTAGTTGCTAGAGCTACAGCTGTGACAGTCTCCTCCTCCTGCAGTGCATGTGCCTACCTAATGTTACATCAGAAAGCTCTCCTCAGATTGAGCTGGCTTACTGGTTTACTATCTTTACCAAGATAGACATTAGGGTTTCACATTTTGTGCATGCCCCTTCCTTCTGATGAAGTATCTAAACTGTTACATCCAGTCACTCTTTCAAGGCTCCTACACGAGTAAAATACTTCACTTTGAATCTCTGAAGAAGTCTAGCAACCTCTCACATTACAAATGGATTCCTGGTAGTAGGTGGGTAAATGTCTGTTTTACACTGGGGATCACCTCCTGCATTTAACAGCATCTCTTTGTTTAATACAACTTTTGCCTCTGACTTTGGTGGCTGTGGCTACCTGCCCACCTGTCAGGGGTTGCATCTTTCACTGATCTTCACATTCTGTATTAGTACACACATTAAAACCAGATATGGCAAAGCTCTCTGAACAGACTAATCATTCTACGTAGCTTATTGCTAGCCTTTGGATGGGACCAGATGTGACTGCTTGAGGGAGGAGGGAGTCAACAGTTTTCAGATAAGACAGATGAAACATCCCCTAGTTTCTCTTGTTAGACATTGCCACAACATAGTCTATTCCATCAGGGCAGAGGTGGACATACTGTTAGTGTTAGGCAATGTTCTTCCCTTGTATCAAGTCATCCTGCGTCTTTGAAGTGTAGCCTGAAAAAAACAGGCTTCCTTATGCCTAAAATCTGTAATAGCTAGATCTTTTTCCTCCTTGAACAAATCAGAAAAGATTCTGGGAACCTTAAAACAACACCATGTCTTCTTTTATTTTCTTGGTTGTTTTTTTTTTCCCCTTGTATGAATACATTAATACATTACTTTTCTTGCTGGTGTTATTTCAAATATCTGCAATTCTATAAGAGATTTTTTTTCTTCACAGTCTCTTTTTGCTTTGCATCTGCAGTTCATTATAATCTTGTATTTGTGATATCATAGTCTATTGCCATGGAAATGAACATAATTCTGCAACTATGCTCACATCTTTAGATCCCTGCACTTTAGAGATGTTCATTATGAAATAGCAACTTCTCTGTTTGGGACTTTTTTTTCAGAACAGGAAAAAGAGGGGGAAAAAAACCCAAACAACATTTTGAGGAAAGAATGGTTGAAAATGTACACAACTTTAGGTAGTTTTAGTAACATGACAGAAGCACAAAAGATGGCACAGAAGGGACTGCCTTCCTATGCTGAGCTGAGCTGGCCAACCAGTAAGTGCCTACAAGCTGCTTGCTCACTCTGTCCTTCCCTCCAGGAGGATGGAGGGGAGAATCAAAAGAGCAAACATGAGAAACACTCACTGTTCAAGATAAAGACAGTTTGAGAAGTGAAAAGGTAAAAAAAGAATAAAAAATCCAAGTGATGGAAAAACTGTCACTCACAACATCCCACCAGCAGACTGATGCACACCTGCTCTCTAAGAAGCTGCCACCTTGGAAAGACCAAAACCCCACTTTTTATTGCTGAGCATGATGTAATATGTGAGGGAATATCCCTTTGGTCACGTGGGGTTAGCTGTCCTGGCTGTGTCTCCTCCCAAGTTCTTTCCTGCCCCAGCACTGCTTCAGCCAGAAATCTAAAACACAGCATTGTATGAGCTGCTATGAAGAAAGTTAACTCCATCCCAGCCAAAAACTGTACACTTCCTGAAGGAATGGGTATTTTAAGCTCATTTCAATAACTTGTAGTTCCCTCTCCATAAAAGCGTCTCTCTGAGGAAGACTGTTATTGTAGTGTGTTTGATTTCAGCTCTAATGACCAGTGGTACCAGTCAAGTCTGGGCTTTGTTGAGTTGTTTTCTACCCACTAATCATAAAAAGTGGTTCAGCTTCTTTCTAATCCTTCAAACATTTGTCCTCTGTTTAGACATGAGAGAGAGAGGTCTGTATACATGTATTAGCTCCTTGCCCCAATGCCACTGACAAAGCCTCTGCTGATCCTCCTGAGTTGGCTCGTTTATGTCATGAGTACTTTTCTCCTTTCAAGAAACCTGACATAAGAAGCACATTTAGATGTCTTTGAGAATCATTTTTCAGTGCAGTACATTCTAACAAACCTCTTTAGGTGCCTCTGAAACTTCACCCTTAAGCCTTTGCTTTATTATTCTGTATTCCTTTATTCGCTACAAGTTTTTAATGAATATCACACAGCCATTTATGTTTATGTGTATTTCCCTTTCAAGATGCCAGTGATCAAAGAGAAGACATTTACATTGGAAACCACATACCCTGTTCAGATAGCTTCAATGGCTACTGTATACATGGAAAATGTGAATTCATTTATTCCACTCAGAAGGCTTCCTGCCGGTAAGTTTTGCATGCCTCCAAAATGTGCTTGAAATTGCTGTAAAGCTTCATCAAAATGCTTTCTAGACATAGTTACAGCATGTATTAGTTTGGAGTTATCTAAGCAGTAGCAAAGGAGCTGTATCCTTATGGTGTGGGCAGCCCTCAGCTACTCCAATCGTGTGGGAGATAGTGATTAGAGGAGAAACTCTTGTCAGTCAGGTAGTTCAGAAGCTGAATCCCTCTGAGGAGTGTGGCATCAGTGTTGTCTTCTTATTTTTCAGGTGCTAAATCCTATCTAGAGAGAAAAAAATAAAAGCTTTTGCCTTGCATGGCTTTTCTGTATGATTGTGCTTTCCCCATAGGCCTCTTAGTCTGTTCTTATACTATATGTATATTTTATTGCTTCTGTCATAAACTCTCTCTAGAGTATCAATATCTTATTTTTTAATTTATTGCCCTTTTTACAGTAATAGGCTTCATCTAGAGAATATAACATTTCAAAATATTATTTAGTACACACTTTTAGTCTACAGTACAATCCAGTAGCTCAGCACACTCAATATTAAGCCACACAGTGTTTCCCAGAATATCCGAATGTTCCAGTTTATTTCCTTAGCTCCCAGATCATTTTTTTTCCTTTACATTTCAACAACTAAATTCTGTGTCTTTGGTTTCCTCAAAAATGAAATAAGTTTTAAAAGCTGTTTTTAGAAAAAGGCCACTTAATAACATGTAGCATTCTACTTATTAGGAGGTTTCTCTGCTGAACGTTTGTCTTGCAAGCTTGTACTTTCAGATTAATGTGGCTCAAGATGCTATAACTCTTTGCTTTCCTCTGGTTTGGAAACTTTAGCTGCAAATCCATTAGATACTATCACATTTTCTCCCTTGATCTTTATTGATCGAGGCTATTTAGGGTTCTTTGCACTGCCAAGATTTAAGGGTTTCCAGACTGATCAGAGAGCAGGAAGCTCAAAAGGCAGAGCCAATATTTTTGTCAACTGAAGCCTTTGAAAGCTTATATTATTCCTTATCCCATTTGAGACCCTTTCTCGTTTGTTTTCACCTTTCCAATAGGACTTGGGTTTCCTCTTTTCTTTGGTCAGGACCAAGACAGTTCAAGATGGCTTTGCTTCTCTTGAGAAACTATGTGCATCCTCAAGATCATCTTGATGGGCATTAGGCAGCACTATTTGATTACAGTATTCTTTTGATCTAGAGCTTGTTTAACACAATTTCTAATCGATTTGTCCTCAAAATATTCAAAGCAGAAGTATTTCAAGGAACACATTCCTGGCTGAATGAACTGATTTTATTATTTCTCAGAATTTTTTCCTGAATGGTATTAATCATATTTTATACTCATAATTTATTCATTTATGATTCAATTACTATTCAATCACTTAAGTATTTATTATTACTCTAATAATTACTGGTAGGCAATGTTTTGATTAATGTAATTTAATTTCTGTACTCCCCCTTTAAGTTCTATTTTATAGTTACATTTACTATTACTGCCTCCAATTATTTATTTAAACAGCCTGAGCAGTATCTCAGCACTGGACCTGGCACAACAAACCTCATGTATATGGTTCCAGTCAAGAATTTCTGACTGTCACTTCTTAACCCTAAGTATCAGATCTCCTTTATATTTTTCTTGGCTGTTTAAATGCTGGTGGTCTCATACTTCATGTGTGTTTTCTACTGCAGCAGAGTTATTAAGGAAAAAAAATGATTTATGTCAGACAGCAATCTTCTGTAGTAATCACATACTTCTACCAAAGAAAAAAATTCTCCCTTTCTCTGGCAAGGAAAATATAATGATGAATGCTAGGGCCAGATTGTTATTTTCAACCATTTTGCATTCTCATATACCTCTAGCATATGTATTGCTTTAATTTGGTCCTCATTTCGTGGTAATGATATATGTAACATATGAAATGACCTACAAAACTGCAGAAAATACCTGCACAGAGAAAATACTTTTTTTTATACTGGCATCAGTGAATCTCCTTGCTTCTTGTACAGCAGCCCTCCAGGACTGCCATCAAGCTGATGGGAGGAAGGTTCTGTAGTAGTAGATGCATAATATTTAGTTTAGCATCCTTTGTGCAGTTGGGGTCTTGTCTATGTCTTTCTGCCCTCCTTATGCAGTGCAGTTCTGCCCTGCCCTTGTGGCAGGCTACATCAAGGAGGCACAGATGAACCCCTTGCAAAGAAATCTAAACTTCTTTACACTTAATTAATTGACTGATCAGCATATTTTGATAAATTCATGCTGACTTCTATTTATCTTGCTATTATATTATTGCTGTATTATCTTGCTATATATTAATGCAACAGGATGCTTTAAAGCCTGTTCTACAAGTTTAAGCTGTCTTAAAACTAGTGCCTAGTACTTCACCCCACCACTGGTATAGCTCTTAACACAAGCACTTCTTTGCAGGAATTCAATACTGCTGAATCTCCATTCAATATTTCTAAGAAATAATTTCCTGTCACTTCAGTGTTTCTGAGGAAACATCTTTGAATTACTTGTGCCTCATCTGCTTCATTTTGCCTCCTCTGCTTTCAGGCAATTTTCACATTGATCACACTTTGACTGTTACCTCCTTTAATGAAAACAAAAGCAAAGCAACAATAAGAGTTCAATCTCCTTCACTACTCAGGAGTCCTCTTCCTTATTGTTTCTTTTGCATGATTACCAACATGTTTCCCATCCTCTTCCTTCTAGTGTGGTAATACATGTTTCTATTGATTCCCTTTCTAGCTGTTACAAAGATTATTTACAGTACATGGGGTTTTTCTTTAATAACTCTTCTCTTATTGGGACTTGTTTCATGCCTGAAACAAAACTCCTTACACAGCAGCTCATGGCTGGCCAAAGTAGAGTCACAAGATTATGAACATATAAACCCCAACTGTTATCCCTGCATACAAAAGGGGATTAGGAGGTGCATTAGCAGTTGTAGGAAGGTCTGGGAAGTAATTATTTCATTCCTTCAAACAGAATTAATTCCTACCCTAGCACAAAGCTTTTGAATGGGTGAGACCGATTTTGTGTTCCATTTGGGCTCATCTAATCCAGTTTACAAAAGGATTGTTTCTCTGCCTACATGTAAGTATTTCTTCTCCAGTTTTCTACCATAGAGCTGGAGACCAATTGTATTATTCAGTTGCCCTTAATAATGCATTTACTTTGGTCAGGTCTAAAGGACAGGTGTACAAGAAACTTGTTCAGGGATGTAAGTGGTGGCCTTTGATTCTGCAGACTTCAGCTCAGTGTCTTGGGTGGCTTTTTGTTTCCGTGTTGTGCTTCTACCTCTCTTGCCTTGTGATATGAACTCCTCCAGAGCATGTTTCCACTGCCACCTTTGCCAGTGGCACATCTTGCCTTCCCTGAACGTGTGCTGCTGATCACGAGCAGCCTCTTTTGAGTTTATTGTTGTGCTAACTCCTGCTTTGCTCAGGCAAGGGACCATTTAGAGCAACTGCTTCACTTCTGTCTCTGGTCATTTCTCCCCAACCCTTGGCCAATTTTTATGGACTCTTTGGTGAACTCTTACTTGAACAATTGTGGGCCACTGTGTTTTCTAACCCGACCTCCATCAGATTTTGATTTGGCAACAAGGGAAGAGGCGATTTGATCCTGATGTTGTCCTGTAAGTTTTGCAAGGACATTTCTGTAGGCTGCCTCTTGAAAAGCACCTTCTTTTTCCACTGTTTTTCAAGGTTTCTCTTTCTCTTTGTCACAGTTCTCCCATACTGACACTGCACCTGGGTGAGCATGCTCACTTTGTGTTTCACAAGTGTGTTCTATATTTTTCATTTAGCTTTGTCTACCTGTTTCACATAGTTGCTTTGTTCTTCCTAAATATTGCCCCAATTTGATAATGACCTTACATAGTTCAGGGCCAAATCAGGGCCTTCACCACACTGGTCTGTTCTTAGAAGGATAGTAGTAACCTTATCCAGGAAAGCAGAGCATGTCTGCTCTGTCTTCTCTCTTCCTACAGAAATTCAAACCATTCTCCAACCCAAGCGTCCTTGCTTCTTAACAGCTTTTTCTCATCTGGGGTCACCTTGGACTCCTCATTTCATCAGCAAAATGACAGGGCTGTTGTTAAATTACAGATTCCATGATATATTCCTCTTTTTTTTCAGGTGTGAATCAGGATATACTGGACAGCACTGTGAAAAGACAGACTTTAGTATTCTTTATGTTGTCCCAAGTAGACAAAAGCTTACACACGTCCTTATTGCAGCAATAATTGGAGCTGTACAGATTGCCATTATAGTTGCAATTGTCATGTGCATAACAAGGTAAGTAAAAACAAAAACAGTGAAAAATTGCACATTGTATAGATATACTTTTTCTGGATTTAAATGTTTGACTCCCAAGATTTTATGTGCTTTAACATATACCCTGAAATACCCACGTGAAAAATACCTAAAGACTGTGGTGGAAGGATTATGTGACATCCTATCACTGTATTTTTTTGGTCAAAAAATACATATTTTTTAGAGTTCTCAAACCACCTGTAACCACTCTGAATCCTCAGACCAAATACCCAGTACAACAGATCAGCCTTGAAACACATCCAAAAGGTGAGCTATTATGTTAGACCTTCACTGGAAATTGTTCAAGTATTGCTGGTATCTTACAGAAGCTCTGATCTCCCACCCAGTGAAACTAGAGAGGTTGACAAGATCTGTACAGTACCACTGTAAATGGTGTTACACAGAGAGAATTGTCCTTCACGTCATATATGCTTTCTGAAAATTAATGTACACCTAGTCCCATTATTAGGCCCTCTCCATGGGAATCTGTTTTATGAAATGCAATGATGCACAAGCACAGAGTTCAAGTTTCTGGGTTGTCTCAGACTCTCACCTATATGAAAACTGAGATCATAGAATCACAGATTCTTTTTGATGACAAGGGCTTCAGTTTGCTCATCAAGAACTTGAACCCAATGAGTACTGGAGGCTCTGGGACAGATTAAGGATGACTTATTTCCTTTATAGGTGCATGAAGCATTTAAGTCCTAGTCTTGGGTATTCATGCCACACTTTGCCTTTTCCTCCTCAACTCATCCTTCACTTTTTTGGCTTCAGTTATACTGGGCCATAAAACTTTCTAGTACTGTGTTAGCACATGATTTTGCAAATGCATTAATGTAATAGGACCTCCTTCCCTATTTCTCTTGTAAGGTTCAGCATAGCAGGTATAAGAATACATACCTAGCACCTGCACATGTACAAGAGATATTTGACTCATGCAATTCATGTCATCCTTTTTGACATAGCACCCTGCTGGCCAGAGCAGTGGTGTGGAAGCTGTGGTTCAGCCTCCCTGTAATTGTTCCCCAACTCACACTCTCTCAGGAACAGTCTGTTTTGCTGCATCCCGGCAGGGCTGCTCCATCATGCATTGCTCACTGTCTGATGGGCTGAGTAAATTGCATCCCATTCAGAATTGCTGGCTTTTGTGAATTCTTTTTGAGTTGTGTGTCCAACCCCAAGAAAAGGATAGCCTCAGCCACCTCACAGAGAGTCCTGTGTGGACTCTACCTCAGGGGCTGCCATGAGCAGCAGATCACCTGGCAGTCCAAGCATTTCAAAAGGCTGATTCAGTCTTACCATCCACTGGTTTTTAAGTCTGAAATATGTATAAAGGAAAGCCAATGAAATTATTCACTTCAGTATGTGTTTTGATGGATCAAGGCTGAAGAACACAGCACCTTGCTGGTTTCAGTCTCAAGCCCAAGTAGAATTCCCTTCTGAGTGATCTGGGGTCTCATGGACACCCCCAGGTGACAGTTTGGTACATAACAGCAGGAGCATCCCCCAATCAGAACAATTCATAAACTCCTTGCTGTTGTTAAATACAGAAAATTAAGCCAATGTGTTACTGCCAGGCTAAATTTTACATGGCATATATAAAATCAGACCTCCTTTTTCTTTCTCTCTCTCATTTTTTTACAGAAAATGTCCCAAAAACAATAGAGGACGTCGGCAGAAGCAAAATTTAGGCCATTTTACTTCAGATACATCATCCAGAATGGTTTAACTTAGTGATTTTTATACCTACATTGACCATGTGATGTACATTTTTATTATATCTTTTTTTAAAGAATGGAAATATTTATTTCAGAGGCCTTATTTTTGAACATTTTTAGTGTAACAATGTTGGTCTGTATTCTGAAAGCATCAGCTCTAACAGCTATGGACTGTTTTAGTATCTTTACTTTTATGTTTTGAATACAGTAGTTCATTTTCTGTATCTGTATCACATGGTTATATAATGGAATTGTGCTTTATCCATGGAATGTAATATTTTTGGGAACACAGATTTATTTCACCATTGGTTGTAGACTTAAAAAAAACCCCAAACCAACAGTACACCAAACCAACAAACCAACAAAAAAGTCCATATTACCTATCAAACAAGGCATGAACTAAAGGTAAAAATGTTTACAACTTACTTTTCTTATGAGAAACTAGAAAACACTGTGTTTAAATACCGTAGATATTTAAATGTTTTTGGAAGTTAGTAACTGATTTTTTAGACACTGCTTATCGCATGAACTGTGAAGCTGTGTGCTGTGTGTAGTTGTAACATATTTATAAAACGTGGGTTGGGTCTAAGCACTGCCATCTTCATAAATAATTCCAACAATTTATTTTTAAAGAGGAAAATTATAAATTTCATAATTTGGGAAGTTACCTGGTAAAGCAGATGGCACAGGTCCAAAAGAAGTAGGTCTTAGTAGGTTTAGGTATTGTAAAAATTGATGGCGAATAATTGACCACAAATAATTGGAATAAAGCCTGCTTTATCACTGTTAAAGCTCCTTTAATACTTAAACTTTTTTAAAGCAAATACATGTTTTAACACCTACAATACTGATTGTATAGTGTTTGTGATTAAAATTAAAAAATAAAAGTGACTTAATTACTAGTGCTCTTGTATAGAGTATTTTCAAGAGCGAAAGAAGTCCATCCAAATTAGTCTGCTGGTCATAGTTATATTAATAGACTGTTACTTGTCGTTTGAAAGATCCCAAGATAAACTGTGAATAGGATGTGTTCAGCTGTTTTAACATGTAGTTTAGGCTTTCAGAATTTTGCATGTAGGATTTAATAATTTGTTCAATAAAACAAAAAATGCTTTCAACATTTTGAACTGGAAGAGCATGTCACAATACAACGTTTTCACTATATTGCCTCTGGTTTAGTGTGTTTATTTGTTACCTCATGTGGTAATTGCAGCAAACTGAAGACCTGAATTTGTTTTGTTGGAAAAAACAACCGTGTTAATTTTCCTGAACCCTCTTTGAATTCCTTCTGAGGAAAGCACTCCAGTAACATGAAAACAAAAGTAGATCATTAAAAATATGCAAGTTTGCGCTCCTGCTTAATTAGTAAGTTACTTAACTTTCCTGGATTAACACTAATAACTTCATCAGTACAGAAGCATGACCCTTTAAACGTATGTTCCTTTCCAGACATTGCTTCCTAATTTTAGGGGTTTCATGTTGCTGAAAGTATCCGAACAATCATGTGTGGATATTTTGTAGTCAGAAGTATTTGACCAAGATCCAGGAGTGGCATTTCACGCCCTACTTTGAGCATCGCGGGGCCAGCTGTCGCCCCGACTCCCTGCAGCACAGCCAGAATCCTTCTGGCAGGATCACCGAAACTTCGCTGCCTCCCGACACAGCCGAAAGCAGGCAAAATGGATCACTGCGAAACGACCCCAGAGGCTGACAAAACCCACCAAAATCGTCTCTCCAGTGTCACCGAGGAGGAAGAAGAACAAGATGCAGCTTACACGATTGTGACAGTCCTGGACAAAGTGGCCAACATTGTGGACACTGTGCAGGCGAGCCAGAAGAGGATAGAGGAGAGGCACAGGGAGATGGAAAACGCCATCAAGACCATACAGATTGACATTTTAAAGCTTGCCCAGGCTCACAGCAATACAGGCTACACGGTGAACAAGTTACTGCAGAAAACCCGCAAAGTCAGCTCGACTGTGAAGGAGGTGCGGGCGCGTGTGGAGAGGCAGAGCACCAGCGTGCGGAAGGTGGAAGCCAAACAAGAGGAGATGTTGAGGAAAAACAAATTCCGGGTCGTAATCTATCAGGTAACCGTAAGCCTAATTTCCTATAGTGCTGTCAATGTTCTACCTCCTTGATAACCACTGGTAGGCATGGGTTAATGAACCAAAAGATGTAGTCTATCCAACATGAGAGTTATTTTCTGCTTTCTTTAACACTGAGTTGTGCTCCTCATTGCCTTTCAGCATGAACCTACTAACAGCAACACACACAGTCTATTATTAGTGTTGGTAGGTTTCTGAGCCAGTCATGTAAGATTAACTGCAGATCAACAAGGACTATTTGTTGCCTCTCTGAAAGGTAATATGAGGCAGGCCTTGTAAATCTTGTCATATAAACCATGCCTGACATTCATCCCTGTTATTTTTTTCACCGTATTAGGGAGAAATCCAAATAGCAAAGGGGTTTGCAGGCTTCCTGGAACACAGACTTACTTCTATCATTAATTTCAAAACATACAGTTGGTTTAACCTGCAGCATTACCCAGGCTTTTGTACTGCTAACAAACTGGGACTTTTTTCAGTGTCTCAGTCTATAGCAGTATATGCAGAAACTAAAGCTGAGATACACGAAGCCTTCACAACAGCAAATAGTACCTTGCACGCTCTACTTTGGAAATGGTTTAGCCCAGCACAGTTCTTCCAGCCATTGGGCAAGCAAGTCATACGTTTTTGTTCATTAACCTCATTGAAGGATGTTCATGGTTATAAATAATTGTATTGGAACAGAAGTTTCATGAAATGGCATGGTCTCACCTGCATTCGTGCAAGCAGACAGTGCAGGCAGTTCATGGGGTCTGTCACTTGCTAGCAAGTGCTGTGAAACCCATTTGTTTAATGGCCAGATCCTGCCATTTGCTGAAATTTCCCAGTTCCCCAAGTCAATGGAAAGTAAGAGTGTTTAATCTTTTGCTAAAAGCATAGTTTCTTCTTCACACTAGTGGGTCCCCAAAGCTTCTTTCAGATGAGTTGTATTCATCATTAGGTGTTCTTAAAAATACCATCCCTCGAGAGTAACACAGTGCCCCCCCATTTCCCACCCTTATCCCCTGGTCTTCCATCTGTTTGTACATGAAGAACATTACTTGAAATGAATGGGGCCATGTGTTTCACTGAGTGTATTCGCCACTGTGTACAGCTGACAAATTCTTATGTATAATCCAGCTTTCTTAATTACTTCATTTTCTACTACTGGGAAAAATAGCTAAAAAAAACAAAAGTAAAAGCTGAAGGCAGGAAATGTTACTCTTTAATGTTATGTTAGTACCACATGCAGACAAATTGTACTTCTAGATTTTGACTGAATGACTTGCTATGGGTGCTCAGGAGAAAGCACAGGCACAGTTTGGCCTATTATTACAATTATTGCAAGCTGTACCATCGTAATGGAATAGAAAACAGGCACTTTTGCTTTTTCCTTGGAAATAATTTCCCAGCTAAAGGTAATAAATATCTCTGACTCCCCTGGTTAATGGTATAATGCCATTTCATTGATGGGCCTTTACCATAATGATTGCAGGAGAACCAATGCTTTGAAAACATTTGTTCTTAAAACAAGAGTCATTACATAGTGTAATTTTTTCTCCTAGCAAGACATGAGTTGTTGCTTACTTAAAAATGTAGTAAAATATGGTGAAAATGGATTTACAGAGAGCTATAAAGAACAGCTGTTGCTGCATTCAGACATTTCATACAAATGGTGACTCTCACAGCCTGTGTTTTCTCTAAGAATCACCTTCAGTAGGAGGTTCTGAATTCCCTGTGGGTTTTGCAAGGCAAGAATGACCTGCATACTGTTCCATATGTTTAATGCTTAGGCAGTACTTTTCAGGAAGGGAAACAGCATTTTTGACTGCTGTCTTTCTAGCTTCCTCTTCCTACAGGACTTAGGAACTGCCAGTGTTTTGTAAGGTGGGTTGAAGAACCTTTTCCCTCTTTAATGGAAGAGCATATATGCTCATCCCCCTGGGACCCAACATTGAACACTTGTCTGGAGGATAACTGCATTGCTCCACAAAAACTGGAACACGCTAGGTAGCCAAGAGTGTACTGAAGCTTTAAGGCACATGCACATTTGTGACACTCTCTTTCACACAAGTGCAGTGATATTCACACTGTTGATTTACAGCAATGTAGTCATACTGCTGGTGTGCCAAGACCTGATTGACTGAAGCTTGGCTACCGTGGGTGGGAGTCTGTGAATATCTATAGAATCAGTGTACTCTCTTCACTATATTTTGCAAATGGGTATATCCAAGTTATTTACTTGGTGGTTGTGAGTGAAAGATCACCTGTAGAGAGAATATTTTTGATGAACCATTTGGGACATTGTGATGGAGCCAATGGCCTGTGTGTAGCTGGTGTTGGATGCTGATGTGAGCGTGCACACGTCAGTTTTAGTTTTTAACTTTTGCCAGAACATCAGTATAAGAGGAAAAGGGAAACACCAATTAAATCCTAAAGATTTTCTTTCAAGGGGATAGCTTTGATCTTATCCTCAATAGAAGGAGTAGGCAGGTTGAAAAGGACCATTGGCTGGAGGAGATTGTCCCAAGAGACATCAGCCATGATGAAAAGAGTTGGCAATATCCTCGAATTAGAAAGAGACAAAGTGGTTGTCCATGAGCATAATGATTAGGGAAATTGAGAGCATTCATTTTTAAAAGGCCATGTGGTTGAGGAAGAGACTTGGTACCAGGCAGCTTTCCTCCCCAGGCAGATTGCAAGATTAAAAATGCCAGGTTATTTCAGACTGTCTAGTGAGGTCTTTGACCCTGGAGTGCTATGTGCCTAAGGGTATAGTCGGGAATGCAAAGTACATTATAGGTTATGCAGGTCACTGTTCACTTCTGTTCAGGTTAGTCTGAATAACCAGCTGTGAGAGTTATCATTTCTTTGCAGTCAAAGAGCATCTAGCAATTTAACTGACTCTGGATAAATTATTCAGAAATTAAAGAGGATTTTTTATTCATTTTCTTTGAAAAAATCCTGAAAGAACTTGTTTCATTTGCTTTTCTGCATGTGTCCATCTTTGAACGTCAGCATACAGGCACCAGAAAGTCCATGTTGGAGTTACTGGGCTCTTTTCTATTGCTACTTTACATAAGGATCATAAACAAGCAACAACTTCTTATGAAAGGAGGTATGCATGTGTTTCAGTCACTGCAGTCTGACATTTAAAATCTGTGGACAGTCACTGTGGACATGTCAGAAGCTAAGGTTATGGCTTGACTGGCATACACAGGCATGTTGTAATTTATTTGTTTGCCTTGTGATTGCTCCACAACACACAGGGAGAGGTTAGCAGAAGGAGCCTTGCCTATGCTGTTCATATTATGCATAAATAAATTAAAATACCAGTGGCTTTTTCTGGCCACTGTCATTCTGCAATATAGTGGATTGCACAGTAAAAATGGTGAGACCAAGATGAGGACAATAATCTGAAAATCTGAAGTGGAAGCACTTCCATCCAAAGCGGCAGCAAAAGTCAGGGTGTCATGAGCTCAAGAGACAAGGATGCAAATACTAACTCTGAGAGACCTGATGCATGAGCTCTCTGTCCATTGGCATGAAGTTTTAATTAAAGCTATTCTGAGAAAACAACTGTGAGAGTAACCATCACATAAAGGCAGCAAATACAGCACTCCTATTTAAAAAAAAGACAAAGGAGACTATTAGAACTACTGCCATGCATCTGATATCATTCTGGCATAGTTACTCTGCTCTCGTGAGACCCCACCTGGAATATTGCGTCCAGTTCTGGAGCCCCTATTACAAGAGGGATATGGGGGTGCTGGAGCAAGTCCAGAGAAGGGCCACGAGAATGATCAGAGGACTGGAGCACCTCTCCTACGAGGACAGACTGAGAAAGTCGGGGTTATTCAGTTTGGAGAAGAGAAGGCTCCGAGGAGACCTTATTGTGGCCTTCCAGTATCTGAAGGGGGCCTACAAGAAAGCTGGTGAGGGACTTTTTAGGAGGTCAGATAGTGACAGAACCAGGGGAAATGGATGCAAGCTAGAGGAGGGCAGATTTAGATTAGACATCAGGAGGAATTTCTTCACTGTTTGGGTAGTGAGACAGTGGAACAGGTTGCCCAGAGAGGTTGTGGAAGCCCCATCCCTGGAAGCTTTTAAGACAAGGCTTGCTGGGGCTCCAGACAACCTGATCTAGTGGAAGGTGTCCCTGCCAGGCAGGGGGGTTGGAACTAGATGATCTTCGAGGTCCCTTCCAACTCTGGCAGTTCTATGATTCTATAAGAATGGCAGGCTCGGAAGGGGCTCTGCATAACAGAATAGTTAGTACCATGGAGTACTCACCAAGAGCAGCTTGTGCTAAGTAATTCATATTTGATTATTTTTCTGTTTTGCAGAAACATGAGAAGTCTTATCCTTTCTCATATTTATTTACCTGATATCTTACTTCATAACAAATAATCTAGAAAATCAGCAGATGACAGTGGATTGTGTTGAAATGGAAAGCAAGGCTTGTTGTTGGTTTCTAAAAGGGTTTACTTCTAAGACTGTCAACTGTGTAATATTTGCATTAAAGATCCTGGCACAGAAAAAGTTGTGAGTACTAATGAATATGCTCAAAATGAGGAGCTGTCAGCACAGAGAAAGAGATATATAAAAGAAGCCATCTTCAGAGCTGGAGTAATGCTAATCTAAATGTACATCATGTCAATTACTGTACTTAGCAGAAACTCATTGTTAGTTTGTATTTTGAGGCTTCATGATTTGGCAAGGATAGAAAATGGTGCATTAATTGCTCACAAGCTGAGAGCCTGCTTGATGTGGCTCTCTAAAAAGTGATACATGGGCATGAACTGCTTTAGACAAGCTTTTCTCAGAAGCGGTAGAGAGATGCCCAGTGCCTTTGTCCAAAATATTTCTGAGCCCTCCTGGACTAGCACTTACAGCTCTGATAGTCACCGGTGAAATTGTATTCAAGCTGAACTGGTTCAGAAAACAGCTACCAGGCTGATCAGAGAAATGGGAAGCCTGGGTGCATCAGAGGAGATCAGGAGGTCCTAGCTTGCTTTAGCCCAACAAGAAAAACAAAGAGAAGTTTTGGCAGTCATTTATATATGCTTTGGGGCACAGCTGAGGAGCCAATTAGAGACAATCAACAAAAAGATGAAATGGATGTAAACTGTCCATGAGTTATCTCAGGTCAGAAACCAGAAATTGATTCTTAGTCCTTGAAATGTGAGGACAAAGCTTTCTGCTAGAACCCATGGGGAGAGAAGAAAACTACACTGCTGTTAAAATCTGAAAACATAATGGAAGTAAGGATGGCTTAGGTTGACTTCCTGTGACAGCAGAGCTCTGGCCTCAGAGATGGAGGCCTCAGCAGCCTTTGTTGGAGTCTTGTGGCATAAACCTTATATATGTTTAAAGCTGGGAAGAGTAATTGTCTTCTCTGAGATTACAGAGAATAAAATGGTTATGTCAGAGAGTGTAGAAACAACCTTTTGCTCGCAGTGTCAGCCTGGTCCTTCAGTTCAAAGCGCTGAGCTTGCCCCGTGCTCTGCAGCCCACTGCTGGCAGTGGCAGAGCCAATGCTGAAGTGCTGCAGGCAGCTGAGATGTTCATAAATTACCTGTGATTTTTAGGAAAAAATCAACACTTTAAACTAGCTAAAGAAAAACAGTATTTTCTCCAAAGGAAAGAGGAAAAAGGAAAATAATATAAATTATTAAAAAGCAGCTGTTGAGCCATTTCTGTATTCCTAAAGTGAAAGAGATTGCATATTTCACAGGGCTGTGTTCATAGCAGGTTAGAAACATGATGCTACAGCATTTGATCTGTCCCTTTGTAGCAATCCTCATAAAGGACAGGAAGTCATCTTGTCAGGGCAGCCATTGTTTTTTCTTCACCTAATAACATTGAGTGGTGAAAACAACTGATTTTAATTAACATTTGCACTAGATGCAGTTGTGAGGCCTTTGCTCGTGGCTGTCTGTAAGCCAGTAGAAAACTGCAGCTACACTGTGAGCCACCTGGGTCAAGCCTCTCCCCTATGTTCCTAGAGGCTCCATGGAGTGACTTATTGACAGGAGCTGTGCCTGGCTGCTGTAGGCACAGACGTCTTCAGCAATACCCTTCATAACTGAGGCACAGATTCAGGAGTGGACTTGACTGGACACGTGCATTTGGAATTTATATTCTCAGCACTACTGAAGATCACTGAACTTTGCAATTATTCTTTCAGTACAGGAATAAAGTTGATCAAAACAGTGCAGGCACAGACATGAGGAATATGTGAAGTCATTAACAGCAAGTTCAGAATTTGGGACAGGATTCGTCTTGCCAGGAATTAGACCTCAGTAATGCAGAGGTTTGTACATTTGGTCTATATGGAGCCTTATTGACCCAACCTGTTGTAGACATGTACTTCTGGATGCAGTTTCTGCTTTGTAAGTACCTGTTATTCAATTGAGTGGAAAGGGTATCCAGAGTTGGGTTCATATAGAGACATGTTTACTTGGGCAGATAAGATGAACACTTCCTGATGACTGGCTGGTTTCACTTGCACTTGAGAGCTCTTCCCTGCTCTAACTAGTTTGCAAGAGCAGTCACGTTTTGAGAAATTAATGAATCAAAGTATTACCAAACATTTTTTTTTTTGTTCTTATCACATCTTGCTATCACTCTTTCTCCTCCACTGACATAGGGCTGGTATCTACAGATAAATTGGAAGTGAGATATTTCACCAGTTTGTAAACCTGCAGAGTGACCTGCAGAGCTATTCTCCAGGCTAACTCCATAAAACAAGAGCAAAAGCAAAGTAACTGTGGAGCTTTAATTTTCCTCTGGAGCTGCAGTATTCATGCAGCACGTGGTGGCCTGGAGCCAAGGGCCTCTAAGAGTGATGTGGTATAACTGGGTACTGCTTGCTCATCTGTGGCTTGCTGCAGTCAGATAATGAGAAAACGAGCTGGATTTCTTTATAGTCATTGTATGCTCCTGGTTAAATTAATGTATTTCTGTCAAAATTTAAAGGAAAGTGGTGTGTATTAGGATTCACAAATGAGAAATGAGGTGGGGCTGAGTGTTCTGGCCAGGCTGCTTTTTCATTACGTAAAGATATTTCTAAATACAATCAACAGCACTTGTCCATAAAGTCTTACATGCTGAAGTATTTATTCTCTATATATTTCACTTGATAAAGTACCTTAGGTGCCCTTCTAAAATAATCCTATTTCTTTCTCATCTGAGCAGCTTTTTGGCCTGATGGCAGAGATTTTGAAATGGCTTATTTGCAGAAGAAATAAAGGGATCAGTTGAGATTTATAAAGCTTCACTCTTAACTGTTAGAATATGAGTAAAAGAACTGAATGATTTGTAATTGGTTATTCATCAGTGGTTTCATACTGATTTAGAGAGCAATTTAAAGGAGATATTTTAGTGATTTACCTCAGCCACCAGTATGAATAACAAATCATTCATTTAACATGCAGATTTTCAGGATTTATTTAAACCTTGTGGAGATGCAGTTCCCTGCCCATACGCTGCCAGATTAGGCACTGGGTAGCCTTCCACCATTTTGCTGCTTTGTGCTCTGCTTCACAATTGTCAGGTGACCACCAGTCCCATCTGTGCCTATGTTAATCATCACCTGCACTTTCCCTATCACACACCCTAAGGCTGAAAGATCATTTGCTGTGACCTTTTCCCTGTGCAACACAATGACTCTTGAGTTATGGAGTTTTAACTGTCTCTCCTCCCATCTTTTCCTATAAGCAGTTTCTTATAATCAAGCAGAGTCTTGATTTTATATATTAAAAGAATACATTTTAATGTGTATAATTTCTGATTTTTTTTATATATATATATACACTAATTTAATTATTTATTTAGCTATTCTTTTTTTCTCTGCTATTGGTTTTTATATTTTAAAAAGTTTTGTTCTGCTAAATTTTAATTGAAATTAAATAATAGTTGAGAGCCGGTAACAGGTGCTTTCATGAATGCTTGTTAGAATTACATTTTGAAGCTGTTAAAAAGAGAATGCAAAACCATTTTATAGAGTTTCTAGCATATATTTGCAAATAATGCAATTTTCTTTTTTTCTCTCCTTGCTCACTCTAGAAGTTCACCCTGGACTTTGAAACACAAACCTAGAACGTGTGTGAAAAAAAATTAAAGGAAAAGGGGCTTAAAACTCTTGCACTGGCTGCCTCCATTGAAATGCCTGCATAGCCCATTATTTTTTATTTTGAAATGACATAATTTTATCCTATAATAAATATAATATAGATGTTATAAAATATTATATTATATATAACTTTATTACTGAAATTATCATTAAAAATGTTAATGTACTTAAAGCCAAAGTATCATTATACAGTGACACTTTCTCACAGCTTTGTCTAGTGAAACCAGTGGACTTTAAATTAGCAGCAAACCTTTTTTTAATGAAAATAATGCTATTGCTGCTATTAACTATGGACAGACTGGAAGAGTTGGGATTGTTCAGTCTGCAGAGGAGAAGGCTCCGAGGGGACCTTATTGCAGCCTTCCAGTATCTGAAGGGGGCCTATAAGAAAGCTGGTGAGGGACTTTTTTGGAGGTCAGATAGTGACAGAACCAGGGGAAATGGGTGTAAGCTAGAGGAGGGTAGATTTAGGCTGGATATTAGGAAGAAGTTCTTCACTGTGAGGGTGGTTAGGCAGTGGAACAGGTTGCCCAGAGAGATTGTGGAAGCCTCATCCCTGGAAGCTTTTAAGACAAGGCTTGATGGGGCTCTGGACAACCTGATCTAGTGGAAGGTGTCCCTTCCAGGCAGGGGTGTTGGAACTAGATGACCTTTGAGGTCCCTTCCAACTCTGACAATCCTGTGATCCTATGATCCCATCTGAGTTTACAAAGATAAAGAGTGGAGATTTAGCTAAGGAGTTCGTGAGGGAATTTTTTTGTGAGGGACCCACTTACATGGCTGATTTCCCAACTTTATTCATCAAGGAGAAGGAAAAAAAATTGTTCTGTTTTGGAAGGCCCAGGTCTATTTTCAGTGTATTGGTCTTGGACACGTGGTGTGACTTTGGGGTTGTCCTGAGCATAAACAGGACCTGGACTCGATGATCTTTGTGGGTCCCTTCCAACTGAGGATATTCTGTGTGATTCTGTGGTTCTCTAACTTTTCAGGAGATTATGGCCAAAGTTCATACCAGGACCAGTGTGAGCACCCTTTGCAGAAAGTGCCTTTTCCACCTAGAAGGAGGGATGAAAGGGAAAGGGAATGAGCAGCTTCCACAGATTTCTTCCTTGGCCTTTGGTTCTGGCATGTGCATGTTTTTTACCAGTAAGCAGGGCAACTTTTGAATTAGCCTGTGGACAGACCATAAGACTGCACTCCTCTTTCCTCAAGAACTCATGTTAAAAATATCCAGCTGTTTGGTTACTGTGAAATAATTTACTATCTTCATTTTTTTGAGCATTTACAAATTTAGCTGAGAGATCCTCCCTTACCTCCCAGGTTGCTATTACTTAGCAAAATGCTTAAGTAGAATTTTAAATCTAACCTTGCAAGTAGCATCATCAGTTGCTCAACTCATTTTCACCCTCTTCTAAGATCAGGTTGCTCAGCCCTGTTATTTCCAGTCACATCTTCTGTTAAGTCAGTAGGTGTTTGGTCATTGTTTTTAGTGAGTCTACAAATGAGCTGGTAGCTATATGCTTTGACTCCATTTAGTTCCCACCTGGTGCTAAAACTTATCATTCCTGTTCTAGGAAGGATAAGCTCCTCTCTTCTTTCTACCTCAATGATATATAGTGATAAAAAGAAATGGAGAGGGGCAGGAGAGAGAAAGGAAGCAGATGAAAGAGCTCTCCTACTGGGCCTAAATCACTGTATTTTTATTACAAAACCTCCTGAACACACTAGCCAGTTTCACTAATACTTTCCAATTTGGTAACATCTTTCATCCAGGAATCTTGAGAGGAAATAGAAACTCAGTAATTTTTAGCCTTGCTACATTTGATTCTGCAAGATGTGTGCAGAAACCAAGGAAAAGGAGAAAATCTGATGTTTGACAAAGATCATTCTCAGTCTTCAGCTGAATGAAAAATGTTCCTCAGGAGCTGCAGCTCTAGTTTCTGTGCCATGCCTACAAGAATTTCATCTCACATATTATTGTTCATAGGTCTTAATTCTAACGTGTGTCAAGTTAAAGTTCTCTCTTCTTTAGCTTATAACTATAAAGCTAAATACAATAAAAGTCTGGGAAACAATTGGAAAAAAAAACACAGAAAAAATTGTTATTCTTTCTAACAAAGACAGTTTAGCATTGCAGAGAAAATAGTCTCTCTGCCTTCTCTCTTTTTAAAAAGTAATCTTCATATGAAAAGCATACCCTATTCACCATACTGTGTTCATTTCTGTGTGTACTGAAATTTCAGAATAGTCATTCTGGAAACAGTTTTGTTCCCATTTCAGCTGAAGGATGTGGCTATAATTTACAAACTTTGAGAAATTGTTATCCAGCTGTGTTTTAGTTCATTTTCAGAAAGGAAGGGATTATGTTTCTATATAGAAGTCTTTATATAATTAATGTTAATTTGCACATGTTAATGAAGATGATTACCAGCAAAGCATTGTAGTTTTGTTCTTGCTGATTTTGACAGATGAGTTGAATAACATTCTGCTGTAATCAATGCAACATAATTTGTCCCTATTTTTTCTAAGCATTAACAATTATTTTACTAGAGGGCTTTTAATGAAGAAAAGGCATGATGACAGACTCTTAAGTGGGTTTTATCTGCCAAACAGCTTGATGTATTTTATTTTACATATTGCTAGTATTCTGTAAAATAACATTAAACATGACTTGCTACTAATGAGTTACTGTGAAAAAATGACAGACATCAGACATCTTCTTGGCTAGAAATCAGTTCACAGCAAAATACTAAGTAAGCCTGACCCATTCTTCATGGCTTCACAACTTCTAACATCTCTCCTATTGTCTGCATTAAGATAACAATTGTAATGGTAGAGCCCAGACACCCAGTCATGCCTCAGAAATCAGCTGAAGTAGTTAGTACTAATGAGAAACAGAGAAGTTTTGTATAGCTGTTATATGTCTGCACCCCAAAGGGCTGCTCCTCTTGGGAGAAGAGCACATGCATATGCACATAAATAGCTAGTAGGGGAGAAGGGACTGCCACTGTCCATCTGATATCCTGCTGCAAGTTACATATTTTCTACTCTGCATACACTAGTACTTCTAAATGGAAGTGACTTACTAACACTGTGCCACAAATTTGTAATGTCCATGCAGACAGCAGTCTTCAGATCAGAGGATCAATCTCAACAGGAGATTCTCCCTGCTCAGATAAATCCTTCCATTACCACAAGCCTTTTTCCTTTTTTTTTTCTTTGCATGTCTTTAACCACTAAGTGATTACTGGTAAATCATTTGTTTACTGTGGACAGCTTTTGGAAATCTTCTGTGTCTTTGAGCTTTGAGCCTCTTTCTTTGGACAGGCTGCATAAATTCCTAGTGCTAGGGTAGTCACCACTTTCATGCATGAAGAAAATACATGTATAATATAAATACATAATACTGCATGCTTCTACAGGTCACCCAATCCAAAACAGGAGATAGAGGTGCTTGTTCAGGGGCACTCATATGTTTTCAGATGGAACAAGTCAAGTTCACTTCATCAGTGGTACAGGTGCTGAGTGATTTGTATGGGACTGAGTTTAGTGAATAACATCTTAGTCCTTTACTAGTTTTGCCCCCTTGTGGAGCCAGCACATGTAATTTAATATATTGGGATTCATCCTCTTTTGAGCAGCAACAGAAATGTTTGCTAAGTTGCAGTTAGTGAAAAATGTGCAAATTTCTTGCTGACAGTAATGGACTGAAGTTACTCGTTTCATTGAGGCACTCATTTGGAGAATGCACAGCTGATATAATCACAGGGGCTTCTTTTGTCTACAGGATGTCTATTTTAATTGGTGAGGAAGACTGAATCAAGGTCACAAAATGTTGGGAGTTATAAAGGGACCTTGAAAGATCATCTAGTCCAACCCCCCTGCCACAGCAGGATTCCCTAGACCAGGTCACACAGAAGCATGTCCAAACAGGTTTTGAATACCTCCAGAGAAGGAGACTCCACAACCTCTCTGGGCAGTCTGTTCCAGTTCTCCAGCAGCCTCACTGGGAAAATTTTTTTCTTGTATTCACACAAAGCCTCCTGTGCTTCAGCTTATAACCATTGCCTCTTGTCTTGTCACTGGGTTTCACTGAGAAGGGCCTGACCCCATCCTCTCAACACACACCCTTCACATACTTAAAAGCATAAATGAGGTCTCCCCTTAGCCTGCTCTTCTCCAAACTAGAGACCCAGCTCCCTCAGCCTTTCCTCAGAAGGAAGATGCTCCACTTTCTTAATCATCTTTGTGGCTCTGCGCTGGACTCTTTCAAGCAGTTCCATATCCTTCTTAAA
>VWZX01003420.1:81752-371163 GCA_013399015.1 Galbula dea | reverse complement strand
TCAGGGATGGCAGAGCCTGGCCACACCACTCTATCTCCCTTTCACACTCCTCTGTAGTCTGCAACCTCGTGATGTCTTCCTTCAGCTCAGCCACCATACTGAGGAGATCATTCATCTCTTCACATCTGACACAGGTGTTATCTCTGCTACCTTCCATTGCAAATGCCAGGCTCTGGCACTCTGCACAGCCAAGGGCCTGGACACCATCATGTTTGTGTGGGGCCTCAGAATGGGTGCCCACAGTTTTTCTGACAGCAGCCCTCAGTCGAGTTACAACCATGCCCAGAGATTTACAGGAGGCTGACCTCACAGACAGCAGCAATACACACAGATGACTCACCTCACAGACAGCAGCCACACGCCCAGATGACTCACCTCACAGACAGCAGCCACACACCCAGATGACTCACCTCACTCCTTGACCGACCTTTTTCTGGTGGACAGAGGTCAGAGACCTCTGCAACCCTGGGCTGTTTAAATACCCCGGGTGTACTGCGCTCCTCCCCCAGCCGCTCCTGCCTCTCCCACAGGGAAGCAGGCCCAACGGCTCTTGCACATGATCTAGCAGGTGGTCTGCAAACTTAGCTGTTCACAGGAGAGAAAAACTCCCCTGAAGTTCCAAACCATAGGAAGCGGAAGGTCCCTCGGCTGTTCTGAAGAATTTCGTGTAAGGAGGGAGTGGTTTTCTCTATTTGCTCTGCAAAGGTACACCTGAGTTAGTTCTGGGTAGTACTCCTCAGCAATAAAGGGAGACAAACTGCACCAGGATATTGGTTTCTCAGAATTCCCAGTTTCTCTGGTTTCTTGGAGTGCCTAATTAGCCCACTTCATGTTGTATTACACTGCACCCACACTGCATCTTCTGAGACCAGTGTCAGCTTTGTCTATCTTTGTTATTTCTTTCGCCAGTAGACATACTTAACATACACAGGAAGACAACAGTAACAAACAATAACTCTATCTCATTTTACTCTTCCATGGAAACAAATAGGATTGTTCAAAATTGCCAGTGTTTTGACATCACTGTCATCCTTAATGGGGTTCTGAATCTCAGCATCAAGGTTTCTTCTGCAACCCACTAACAGTAGAGAATCTGCCTGATTCTCCTGACAAAAGCGTTAGTGGAAAGAAAAGAGAACAATGTTTGCACCTAGATAGATTAAGATCTCTTTTAACAGGTTTATTCACCTTTATCTTCCTTATTTATCAAGGACATCATCCATTTCTCTCAGCATCCTTGGAGGCAGACTGTTGGATCTCCTGGAAACATAAGGCTTGACTTCACCCAAGTAATCCCAGTATTAATCCTCATTTGATGCTAGTAATTCTCATCCTCCTTTAACCTCCTCTCTAAAGAAAGAGGCCTGGGAAACATTGTTCATCAAGAAGCTTAAAAAAAACCCCAAACCAACAAAAAAACCCCCACAAAACACCACAAACAACAAAAAAACCAACCAACCAACCAAAACCCAATGAAGCAAACAAAAAACCCCACAAACCAAAACACACACACAAACAAACCCCACAAACCCCCAAAACCCCTAGACAAATCTACTCTGAAAATTATTAGAGGCCAGGACTTATAGGACCATGGCGTGATTTCTTTACAGTACTTGGTGACAGTTTCTTCTGTTATTTGTATTCTGTATAGATGACAAACCTACCTTATGTTATTACAATATTGTATTTCAGTTAGTATTAATTAACTGCAAGTCAACAAACAAAATGTTTGAATCACTGTCCTTTTAAAACACACTTGCTAGAAGATGATTGTGCTTTCATTCACAGGAGGAAACTGAGTGTCCTTCATCTCTCTCTGTTATCAAAGAGAGGACAGCAGGTGAAGTTCTAGAGGATGATTTCTGGCCACCTGATGATCTGTCCTCTGATGAAGAATATTATATTGAAGAAAGCAAAGCAACCCAGTTCAAGAAATCAGGCATGAGGCGCATAGATGACATCAAAAAGGCATTTTCAAGGGAAAATATCCAAAAGACAAGACGAAATTTTGGTAAGAAGGTAGACAGGCTTCGAACTAGAATAGTGACCCCTGAGAGGAGAGAGAGGATCAGGCAGTCAGGAGAGAGACTGAAACAATCTGGGATAAGGATCAAGAAAACCATTTCACAAGCTGCCCCAACAAAGGAGACGTTCAAGATCCATAAAAAGAATAAAGAACGAACAGGAGCTGAAGGTCAGGAGGGGATCCAGGAAGCTAGTGTGCACATCGCCTCTGAGCTCGCAGCAGCAGAGCCCTTCACTGAAGAAATATCTTACACAGAAGTGATCACTAAGGTAAAGAAAGACAAGAATAGTGCAACAAAAGGTGCTTCCCAGTCAACTGAAAAAGGAGTGACAATCCCAGAAGCCATTTGTAAGCAGGAAGGAAAAGAAGGAGGCGCAGCAGGAGGTGATGATGTCCCTTTGCTAGACTTAAAGCAATTGGCATAAGGAATCCATTAGCAAACACACCATACTGTCCTTGCTGAACAAGACAGAGCACAGTATGGATTCACTCAGCTTTTGAAAAATGTGTGAATTTGTGTTATATCGCAAAACATTTGTTGGTGGTGTTCTAGCATTTATACGGGTGTCTGTAGTGTTGTCTTCCTGACAAAAGCCAAGCCATGCAAACTGAATGAAGGGGCTCAAACTCTGTCTTGCAGTGTGCTGATAGCCATCATTGACCCAGATGGAACTTCACATGTCAAAGGGAGATGGAAATCTGCTGTATTTTCAAGGTTGATTTTGCAGTCACTTTACAGCCTTAATGACTCTCTTTACTTTTCTGTACTACAGGATAAAAATTATTTCCATTATCTTATACCAATTCCTCTAATCAGAAAACAATAACAAAGCTTTTGCTTCACATTAGCAAAAAGAAGAACTATGGAAAATGTCCATTTAGCTATATAGATCTTTTAATTTAATCTCACTGAAACAGCAGGAGGAAGAGGTTCTTGCTTTATCGAGGGTGTGACAATATGTGGCAGGAATGATAGGTTTTTGTGTAAATTGTGTTTCTTCTCAGAGGAAAAGAGAAGCTCCTGAAATGACTACAGATTATTTCCAGAGTTCTGGAAAAAGAAGGTTTGATGTATGTAAGCAATGCATTTTCTGCACTTATGGAGTAAAAATAAGAAAGCACAAGACAGATTTGGTATGGAATAGCAGAAGGAAAAGAGAATGGAGTATCATATTAATGTTCGGAAAGATGCAAATGTAAGGAAGGCAAGGGTATGAAGCAGTAAAAAAGGAATAAGATTAATGCATGGGTTCTGAATAAATAGAGGGAAAAAAATAGAATATTATAACTGAAGTTTCTTTGAGATCTTTTAAAGAACTGTTACTCTAACCGGAGGATCACAGGGCTTATAAACATAACTGACCATACAAGGGAATTGTTTTGTTTTCCATTCACTGTACTTTTTCTGAGCTTCACTGTAATTAAAATCTATTCCACAAAGCCACTGAAGTACAGGGCCAATCCATAACCCAATTCTTTGTTTCCTACCATCATTGTTATGGACCAGCCACAGCCTCAGGGATTATGAGACAGACACCCTTTGGAGTATGGAATGCTGTTTATTTGCAACCCTCAGGAGCCAGTGCCCTGACATCAGATATGTTTGTAAACACAACTGCTACGTCGACATGGGGTGCAGGACTGTATTGCTCTCTTCATTCTTAAACGGAGTTGCCTTCAAAGCGCTTACCTAAAGCAATGTTAGTCATTACTATCTGTGTGAAACTTGTACAATGTTGCCAAAAGCTGTATGATTGTGTTTAATAACTCAGATTCATTTTAACAGCAGAACATAACTTGGTTATCTATATACATTGTTCGAGGACTCCCAGCTAATTGTTAATCTATAATTTAAATATAATCAGTTTGATTTCAAGTATTCTGCCTGCCGGTTCTTTCTCTTAGTCTGCTGTACATCACATTTGAAGTGAAACAGCTTTAGCAATAATAAGTAGGGAGCACTGGTTGGGGAAGGTCAATGTTATACTATGTCAGTGACATTTCAAATCAAATTAATGTTGTCAGATTGGAAGCAGCAACTCCACTGAATGCAAGAGCAGGATGGGGCAAGAGAGGGAGGCAGCAAGAGGAAGACATTCCTTTCAGTAGTAAATTGTACATGTCCACTGCAGTGTAATTACATTAAAAAAGAAAAAAAAAAAAAGATTTGCTTATAGTGTAGGTCAGATGTTTTGCTTGACTGGGTTTTTTTACTAGTTATAGGAAGTCTATTTTAGATCTAGGTGACTGTATGTTCTTCCAGTTCCATGCAAAACTGGAGCTATCTTCAGTGAAATACTGTATGCTTTGTCTGGTTCTTCTGTAATGTGGCTTGCATTCTGTTCTTCAAGATTTGACATTTTCCTCAACTGACAAACAAGGTTTAGTTATTGAAACAAAAATGTCAAAGTTCAAGGAAGCTGTTTCTTTGCATTTTTATACAGCAGAACACTAAATGCTAGAACATAATTGCCTATAGATTTTCTTTAAATAGCATTTAATGTTCTCATTTTACTTGACAAAGAAAGGAGGTGATTCGGTTTCCATGGAGCTTATCATGTAGCACCACATATAACCTCTATCAAATATGTCTTTTTTTAATGTTTACTTCTAACTTCAATTGTTCAGAAGATGATTTGTTTTCATATCAAGTGGTGAGTTCTTCAGTTCTGCAAAGTATTTCAATGAATGCTCTTCGTTTTAAGTCATTATCAGTGTTACTGACTTTAATTTTAAATGTACTAAGAGATCAAAATTAAATTACTACATATCACCTCATGCAGGCAGGGGATAGGGGAAACACCATGGGTTCCAACCTCAAATACTATACAACAGCACAGCCTTTTCCTGCTTGAAGTCCCCCTTATCTTTTTTTCTGAGTTCCAAGAGCAATGATCTTGCAGCCAAATCCTTCACCCTTCTCAGCAACAAGATTCTCAATGAAATCTGTTGATGTACAGCTCTACTGCCTGGAGGCCTGCTCTGTATTATTTGAGCAGGTGGTTTCATTCGGTAAGCTAATCTCACCAGCACTGTGTGTGAAACAAGTGCTGCTCCCAGCTCAGTGGGAGAAAGGGACCCTGTCCTGTCTGGTTTGTTTTCCAAGAACAAATCTGGCACTTTTTGCTTAGTTATAGGTGGGAATGTGAATATAAAACTTCCTCACAGACAGAGCTCTGCATTTGCTAACTGAAGAGTAAAACTGGTTATGGGAAAGGACAAACCACTTTTTTAGATGCCAGCTGAAAAGAAATGTTTATACAAAAATTGAAAGTATTTACAAGGAGAAAAGAAGTGATTAGCAAAGCATTCACTGCAAACACATCCAACAGCAATTTCTTTTGTTTTGAATTTGTGCTAGTGAAAAAAGCCTGCCAATAGCTGTCTGTCTGAAAAAGAGCAGTAGCAATCACCCTTCAATTACAGGGTAGACGGCCATGGTGGTAGCACACAAAAATGACTTCAATCATTTCAGGTGAATCTACTTCCAGAAATGGCCTATGTGTCTTCTATTTTTGTTTTACCTAAACTGATGCAAAATGCAGAATAAAGAGCAGTGAAGGGGTTTGAGTTTGAAGGATTCAGGCAGTAAGACCAATGGAAGGAATACTAATAGATCCAAACTGGTGTTCCAATGTGTTTACTTTCAGAAGAGTTTCAAAACGTTTTTCTTGCTAATGATGAGGGGTGTGCACATCTTCCTTATAAAGGCATATAGGCTTAGAAAAATGTTCATATGTGCAGAGGCCACTACATGTGTTAGATAAACTCACCTGTTTGTACAGCTTCTATGATCATTTGCATAAACAAGTGACTATAACAAGGAACTGGTAGCATCCATTTGTAACAACACACTGTAAGTGTACAAATGCAAAATCAAAGGAACTGTGCATTGGAATACATACTGATAAACATGAAGTTTTACCATATGTTTAATTCTTTTGTCATTACAGCTTTAATAATGCTATGGCTGATAAGTTTTTAACTACAAAGTGGAATTTAAAAAGAATTATATTTTGGAGAAGTCTTGTATTAAGTAAAGATAACATCTACAAAAGAACCACCATCAATGTTAAAGCAGTTATGATTATTATAAGCACTTTTTTCCTGGCATTTCCATTATGAGCAAGCTAGCTGATTACAGTCTCACTTGCTTTATTTACAACAGCTGCCAAATTTTACACCTGCAACTATTTTCCCTCTGATATTCCCAAGTTAAATACATTGTGTTTTTGCTGTGAACAGAGTGAACTGATCTATGTGTAATTAATGCTATTTCTACACATCACTTGTTCAGTTCCATACCTCTATGAGAAGGTAGCCACCACTTTGTCAATAACTACAGAAGTCATACTGGCTGCAGATTAATCTTCTTTCTTTGTAGCTATCTATTGGTCCTTATTTTGAATTGCAGAGCAGTGCAACCCCCCGTAAAGTCCAGTGATCAGGATTCTGCACCGTTTTCAGATACAAAGAGAAAATGTACGTCAGATCTGTTCTCCGAGGTTTTTTGTAGACAGGGCAGGAGTACACACTTCCTTGTTGCTTCTTTGCATCATGTAGTGGGTTTGTGCTAACAGCATACACGTGGACAACAGGAAGACTTGTGAAGAGCACCTGAAAATGTTAAAAGAGACTTGAGACTTAGAACTGGAGAAGTACAATAGGGTATCTGAACTCCAGGTACTGGAACTAGGTTCACTGATGGCCTTTAGCAAAAGCACCAGCACTTTGGCAGAGATACAGATGAGAACACAAGTCTTATGCTCACTACTACATTGACCTTAACTTTAAGTCAGTGTCAACTTAGAGACAGCAGACATCAAGAAGCCTGGAAAAAAAAAAACAACAGCAGAAACCTAGAAAACTCCATGCCATGGAAGTAGATGGAAAAATGACAGGGCAGTTCTAGGTGGAAGAGGACCACTGTCTTTTTTCTCATCCTTTCTCTCCTTGGCTAGCATTCCCCATTCTTTCTCCACCCTCTTCCCTGAATGGCAAGACGGGAGCTACAAAGGCTAAGCTGCATTTAGCAAGCCTCTTGTTACCTCTGTAACAAGGCAGTGGAGCTTCAAAGATCCAACGTGCCTCGAGTGTTTATGCAGATTAGATCCTCTCATGTCTTCCAGCAATATAAAATACTCATTGGCAGGGGAAAAGACCGAAACCCAAGAGCAACACGCGGGCTTGCTGAAAACTCCAGGGCACTTGAGTAAACACCATGTCTGAAGGTGTCTTTTGACAAACCAGGCAATAGTTGTTACCAGTAGCTATGGCTGACAAGGTTTGATTTGGAAAACTTTGCTCTGAGCCAGACACAGAAGTGTTTTCCCTATGGAGAGGAATTGCCTGAACTCCAATTCCAGGACACTTGTCACTGGTTTGGAAAAAATTTTACCAGTGGAGACAATGGCAGCTTTGCCTGGGCAGTGACCACAGCATCTAAGCACTGCTCCATAGCTAGATTTTAAAACTGCTTAATCACATCAGTAAAATGTAACTCCATGCATGGATAACTGAGCATAAGCCCAGAACTAATGCTCTTCTTCCTATTAAAAACAAATGCCAAGGATTTCTAGCCATCCAAACACTGACTTCCACTGCAGTTGTCATCAAACTCAGTCCTGGGCTTTGGAAGTTGTGATACAGACCGTCTTAGTCAGTCAGAAGAAGGCTGACTATGGGCTGCACTATTTTATTTAAACATGGCTACGCTTCTTGGGCTCCTGAAGCCAAGGAGCCTGGCATTTTGTCTATTTTAGTGCAGTGCATCCTAAATTGATTTTCTGGCAGGAATCTTTTTGTTCGGTTCTGGAGAGTAAACACTGTCCTATTCCCAGCCCTGCTACTCTTTTTACCCTCTTAAAACCTGTTGTGAGACCACTGCTGCAGGCACTTGTAATACTTCCTGGTGTTCTCTGAGCTCACCATATTAGGCCACAGTCAGTCGTGCTCGCTTGATCCTTACCTTTGGTGCCGACTCAACCAGCTTACTGTTTCTGCGATCCCAACCTGCCCCTTCGAGGAAAAGGCCATATATGTAAACCCCACCAATGTCAGCAGGAGGAGGGCCAGTAACATCATCTTTCATCATCTTGGTCACTTCATTATGTAGAACAACACTGTCGAGTGCCCACCCTTTTGCTAAATTCTTGCGAGTTGTCTCTTGCCTCATAGCTGTTAGGAATCCCTAAGGAGATTGAATATGACATAGAGTGGTTTAAAATCCTTGAAGGTAGCCCTGTATAATAGTGACATCAGCAGTACAAAACCTCACCCCATAGAATTTTATCTGCATACAAAACAAAGTTCAGTTATGTTAAACCAGTACTTTCCTACATTTTTCATTGAGAAAGGATTCTTATGTACTTGGTGTGCAGGCTTTGGTGTTCAGAAGCCACCAAACTGCTTTATTTAACATATCACAAGCTGTGTGTATAACTCACCTCACCTCATATGCCTACTTTACAACAAGCCAGATGGAGAGAGGTTTACACGGCTGCCAGATTAATGTGTTTTGTGACATTCCAAACAAAGGTAATTGCTAAGCCACAAATAACACTGGTATTCTGTGTGCTATCTTACCTTTTCATATACCAACATTGTAAAAGTACTCTTTAGTCAACATGAAGCATTTTACAAAATACAAAGAAAGTACAAACTGGGATTGTGCAATTAAATAGTGAAATGCCTGTCACTCTGCTTGGTGCATGCCTTAATATACAATAACCTACTATTGTACACACCAGCAAGATAAATTCACAGCACTTCAGCACCACAGAATGAAACTCGCTCTCTGTTCTAAAGAGCTATAATCTCATGATACAGTTACAAGCTATCACAAGACAAGCCAGGCTGAAAGTGCTGGTTATCTTCTGTCATATAACTTCCCATGTGCATGCACATTGCAGTTCATGGGAGTTAGTCCTACAAGATAGGAGAGTGTAGACTGCTTTGCACTTCCAGTGGACTTGCTATGGTTGTACATCTTATTTTACCCTATGGAAACGCATATGCATAGCCAAGAGATAAATTAATAATGCACAAAACCTGAAGATGCAAGAGCAAGAGGGACTTACTGAGAAGGGCAAGTAGGAAGGAAGAAGTTTCAGGACAGATTTCAGCTCAGAGAAAAAAGGTATCTGGAGTCAGAGATGGGAGAATACAGAGTCACATGGGGAACATACAGAGGTGGGTATTAGCGACACAGCAGTATAGCTAGGAAGAAATCAGGAGCAATGAGGGAATTGAACAAGGGGTTTTTTTCACTCTTCACAGTGCAGGATACTCTGTTGAGCTACTGTTAGGGAGAAATAAATGGAAAGAAGCCAGATGTAGAAACATGAGCACATTGGGTGACTGAATGTAGGGGTCAGTCTCTATCTGCCAGGACTGGAGTGCTTGTTTCACGTGCTAAGCACTTTGTAGCTACGCAGTGCCCTTCAAGTTATGAGAACATGAGATGACATTCATGAACTCAGATGTTTCAGTTAACTGACACTGGTTGCTTCTCATTAATATCATTCCAGAGACCCCAGGAGAAGTGTTTTAAAGAGGTTTTGTGATAGCACAGATAATTGTAATTGCGTTTGAAGTAGCTGAGAATTCCAGCATATAGCTAAGGGAGACAGGATTAAAGGCCAAATTCTTCTATCAGAAATGCCATTAAATGAAAGCCAAATCTTTGCAGTTAATTTGTGGAATTTTAATTTCTAGAAACACACTGGTACCAATCGTTTAAAATACATGGTGTTCACTGCCAGAAGGCCCTAGAGGGTTACTGGATCCCAGATAAACTGAAATATTAAAGAAAGTAGAGCCTGAAGAGGACAGGACAGAGCAATGACTGTATTAAGGGAATCAGTTCAAAGGCACTGTGGAAGCACTAGAGTAAAAGTAAGCTTGGAGCTGTAAGTTGTCTTCAGGGATAAGATTTATACTGCAGACTCTTTTTACAGAGGTGGCAGGACCTATACATGGTCTGCAGTGGGACTTGTAAGAATTGTCTGCTCATTTGAATGAATCCTAGACAGTTTTTAAAGACACTAAGTATCCCAGAAGGTGAACAGCACAATAGACAGGAAAAATCGAGTGGATTGAGGTGCTGCTGCACAGATTAAAGCTTGGCTTTCCCCAAAGCCCTTTGTCAGGGACATAATTGGATTTCTGGTAATCTTTGTCCTGTTTTTTTGTTTGTTTGTTTGTTTTGTTTGTGTGTTTTGGGCTTGTTGGTTTGGTTTGGACTTTTAAGGGGTGGGGGCATGTTGAGATTTCAGAAACCAATGAAGTTCTTTCTTAGTATGACTTTTCCTGAATGTCTCCCTGGCCTGCTCAAAGAAGTCTGCTAAACCTTGGCCCCTTTGCCTTTTAACAACCTGTGCAAACTAGCTCTGAACCTTCTAGTGAGGGAGAAGCAGACATCCATAGATGCTATGACAGGAAATATGGAAATCAGTTAATTTTACTGCTTGCTTTTTCTACTGATTTTCATATTCTCTTCTTTATTTTGCTTAAGGTTCCTTGTTTGCCACTTGTTTTGCCGTTTCTACAGCGAGCAAATTGCAGCAGGTTTACCAGAATTAAGTGGGCAATGAAGAATTCTACTTCATAGTTATTGGTATTCACATTGGTTTGGCATCTAAGGGTCTTAGAAACAAGCTGAGGGTTCATTATGCTACATACTCTACAACCAGAAAGACAGTTCTGCTTCACAGGGCTTATTTGTATATAGGACAAGTAACAGCAACTGCAGACAGAGACATAAACAGGGAAACAATAAAACAGTACAAGCCACAATACGGAAATTGGGAGGTAGAAATGAGATATACATAGTGTCACTTTTTTTGAGGAAAAAATCCAGTGACATCAGATTTAAGTTCCAGGAGGGAAGAAAATTCATGGCACTTCTTGTTTTCTTCACCTCAGTTATCTTAGCCTAATGCACAGAGGGAATCAGATTTCTTTTACATAGAAGCCTGAGCCTGCTCTCATTCGTATCACTATAAATAAAGATTAACTTCTGTGAAATTACTGAATTTATCCTAGTGTATAAACAGTCCATGAGAAGGCAGAATCAGGGCCTATATTATGTTTTATTACCAGAATGCCTCATTCTCCCAGTGCTATAAATCTCCTTTATTGTCTTGTGTTACCCGTGGCATTTATCCATTGACTGTAAAGCAAACAGTAAGATCTATGCAAGTAGGAAAATTACAAATTACTTAGGAGCTGCATTTCATCTCACAAATGAAAAGATTTTTCTGACAATTTCTCAGGTATTACAAACAAGCCATTAGAACTGCAGCACTAATCACCTCAACTAACTTGAGAAAATGAATATCAGTTTTCTTACCATATGAAATACTGATTTTTAAACATAGCAATATGGCTATTAACAAAATAGTAGTTAATTAAATAGAAAGGGATTCTTTGCTTAGGAGAATCTCTTGTAGAATGAGCCACTTCCACAGCCTGAGTTACAGAAAAAGGAGACTATAACTTCTTAAGCTTGTGATTGTCAGCACAATTTTCTTGATCAGGTAAGCAAATCTCAGATTTTTTCTCTGCACACACTGTATTTCAGGACTTTTAGAACTACGTGTTATGAAGTGTTTAATTTTTATATTTCTGGAGGCTTTCTCACTTACTATGGTCTATTAAATCACAACTTGTTTGGGAACATTTTGATTATTTGAAGCCTGGTTTGAGAAATCACAGAATCACAGAATCACAGAACATTAGGAGTTGGAAGGGACCTCAAAAGATCATCTAGTCCAACCCCCCTGCCACAGCAGGATTCCCTAGACCAGGTCACACAGATGCGTGTCCAGACGGGTTTTGAATCTCTCCAGAGAAGGAGACTCCACAACTATGGAAGCATAATCATTTTATTAAAACTCCTACTCTTCTCCCTCATACTCTTGCTTGGGAACCCTTTTTATCAGGGATCCTGTGAGCACACTCACATGCTATGGAGTGGTATTGGCAGACAGCTGACACAGGATAGATGATAGATGGATATTTCCCAGCAGTAGTTCTAGAGAATATTTGCCACTGTCACTTTCTCTATTCTAGGCAGCTGTTTCAGCTAGCTTTTGCATTGCTAACAAGTACTGAGATTAAACCAGATCTTTAAATAGCTTTTTGCTAAGGCTTCACAGAAACCTGTTGGCTGGATACTCTCACAATGACTCACTTCCACAACTCCTACTTCCCACAAACATCTGTGAATCATAAAAAGCTTTAATGAACGTGGATGCCTGTGCAAAGAAACTACACATCATCTAGGCATGTATACTTCACTTCTTTTAACTCTGTTCTCAGCTGTTTCCTTTTTGTGTTTCATTTTGTGCCAAGTTTTTATTTTAGAAGGTGCCTGTGAGAGGCTGTATTTTTAAATGTATCTGCAGACCAAGTCTGGCACAATTCTGGGGTGGTATAAATAACAAACCTTCCACTTCAAGGAACTGATTTGCAAGGAATGAGAGCCAAGTGCAGATCTCTTCTTCCTATGTCAAAGTTTTGAAACTTACCTTGTTTAATATTAGAGATTTTCATATAATGAATTCAAAGCAGATTACTGTAGCAGAGGAGGGAAAAAAGGAGGATACCACTGAAATGCAAAAAGTTATATTTGCTCGATTTTCACACTATAATTAAAGCAACCAGAAGATGAATGATGCATTTATTATTTTGGTCTAGCAAAATTTTCTTCAATAGATGCTGAAGTTAATTTTTCCTATATTTGTGCTAAAAATTGGATTTAGATTATGCTTCATATAGTCATGATTGAGTCAGCTTGAAGTTCTCTTAATGAAGACGGGTTAGCTAGGAATTAGAAAGGTCAATCATCAATCTTCAGTCAATCAATCAACTCCTATGAAAGATCACAGGACTTTGAAAGATCAATCTGGCAGGCTTACCTGTGGATTAAAGAATCCTGTCATCCAGTACTGATTTGGCTGGCCATCCCACAGCCAACTGCTGAACTGCTGGTTTCTCTCAAGAAGCTCCGTAAACCAAAATCCTAAAGTAGCTGACTCCCAGGAAATCCTAAACCATAGTTTGGGAATTCTAGCATCATACATATTATCTAAAGCATCTTGCAATTCTTCTGACATAATTATGGTTCCTGGAAGATAAGTAAAACATTCAGAACGAACTTTCCCCTGGCTTGCAAAGGCAATTAAAACTTCCAAATGACACTCTGAGTCTAATAAACCCTCTTTTGTTGTGTCTTAATTGCACACCTGTTGCACTAAAGTCTTATCAGTTTGCAGTTAATTTGCTTAAGCTTATAAGACTTGATTCAAAGTTAAAGGTGACAAGATAAATGATATTTCTTCTGTTATTTTGATCAACAACACCGCAAAAAACTTTCTCCCTCTCACATAACATTTTACATTCACAGTGTATTTGGGATGTGATTAATAATTTAATTTTCTTAATATATTTTAGTGGTTCCCACATACATGATCAATGATAGAGATATACTATGTAACTCATCTATACACTAAGCATCTACTGACAGTGATTATATTTGTGAAATTCATTGTTAGTCAGTAATGATAACTTTGTACATTTCCATTATCAAGTTTCTCAGTGGGAAAGCAGTATGTAGAATGAACACAGAGGGAAGATATTTATTTTTTTTTTAGCAGTAGCAGTGCATACTCACATATTCCATGCATAGTACTGTTGCCTACATTAAAATATTGGCATTTACTAAGACAATGAGTTTTGAGTGACATTCACCATTCCATGTGCCAGGAATTCCGACATCTTACCATTTTCTACTCTCAATAGTATGAAGACATGACCATGCCTCAGGATGTCTTCTTTATTCCAGCTAAAATACTTTAAACAATAGAAATTGGTCTGGTAGCCCCCATTCCAATTAAATGTTCATGTAATACCAGTGTTCAATGCATTGTCAAACACACAATTGCTATAACTGCCACAAGGATCACATGAGATACCAAAGAGAATTAGGTGGCTTCCACCACAGAATGTGTAAAGGAAAGAGAAGTGGGCTGCATGGCTGCAAACAAGGGCTGCAGTGGCCCAACCACACATGACTGTATGGATATGTGGCCTGTAATTAGTAACCATTTCAAACCCCTTCCTTCCACTGAGGTTAGTGGGTCCCCAGTACAGGGGAAGGAGAAGAATATCCACGTGTCCTCCAGGGGCTGCAGGTGAACATCTGCTCCACTTTTAACCTCCATGCGCTGCAGAGGGACAGCTTGACTCACCTTGGTTTTCACCATGGGCTGCAGGGGAATTTCTGCTCTGGTGCCTGGAGCACTTCTTCCCCCTCCTTCTTCAACCTTGTTGTCTGCAGAGTTTGTTTCTCTCACATATTCTCAATCCTCTCTTCTCTGGCTGCCATTATGCTTGTGCAGCAACTTTTCCCCTTTGTTAAACATGTTATCTCAGAGGTGCTACCACCGCTGCTGATGGTCTTGGCCTTAGCTAGCAGTTGGTCCATCTTGGAGCTGGCTGACATTGGCTGTTTTGGACACAGGGGAAGCTTCGAGCATCTTCTCAAAGAAGGCACCCCTGTAGTCTCTCACCATCCCACCCCTCTCACTCCCCCATGCCACCCCTCACTACCAAAACCTTGCCACAGAGACCCTATACACTTGCATTCTCCGTAATGGCTTCATAATCAGGTTCAGGGATAGCTAAGAGTCTTCTATAACATAATTAATAAACCTCTTTGGGTATAAATCTTGTTTAAGATATAACCAAGAGAACCAACATTTAAGAAAGAAGCCAGTCTGTCATCTCCCCTTTGCCTAGAAAAATGTAATATTAGACCATGCACTCTATCAACTTTCTGGAGGCAGAGAAAGTGGAAGAAAAAATAATGCACTACATGTTGGTTTCAATTTTGAAGCAACCTTAGTGAAGGCAGAAAACAAGTGAAGAACATCCCATTTGAGCCCTGAGGAACATTACCATCCAAACTAAGAAAGAATGAACTTTTTCATGTCCAATTCTTCCTTGTTTTCAGGCTGATGCAGACAACTTTCTCCTGCAGCAAGGGTTGTGAGACAGCCACATTTTCTTCTTGTGGGCAGGCTGGAGATTTTCAAGTAGGGAGATACAACCTATCTCTGCCCTGAAGCATGGTGAAATCCCTTAGGATGTTTGCCCATTATGACTCAGAGCAGCTGCTCAGACCAGTAAACCAGAGTGTTATTGAGGATGAGGTATGTCCCAGTTCTGGCCTTGCCCATGTAGCTGCATAAATATTCCAAGTAAGTGGGAGTAATCTCTGCCAGTAGGCACACAGTCCTTGAGTTTCAGCACTAAATGACATCTGTGGGTGTTGGGATGCATTCCTGCAGCTAAGATACTCCCAATTAAAAAAAATAATTTAAAAAATAAAATTGTCAGAAGTAAGATTAGTAACAAATGAGAAAAATAATGGCACCTTTCTGGACAAAGATGATACAGGTGTTTGAAAAACTATATTTGATAAATTCAGTGAGTAGTACAACACCATAGGCTTCTCGTATTTAATTTCTGAGAAGCTCAGAGTGTCAGTTACCATATGAAGAAACTGAATGTCCTATGAACTTAACATGACAGGCTTGAATGTTCTATGAATCAGACAGGCCAGCTGTTTATAACTTGGTTATTTTGGGATTTATTTCTGATATTTGCTTTCTTGAATGGAAAATCTGCAAATGACAGATGGAAGGTCAGGTCAGTTAAAGACATTAAGGTGTTTCCATGGTTCAAAAATAATATGTACTGTAACAATACTGTTTTCACAGTATACACATTTTGGAAATAAGGATTCCCCTTTTCCATTGCCCTAAATTTATACCATTTCACTTCTAACCCACAATTACATCTATTCAATTGTTGTGTAGTGAACAAACCAAATAGAACTATTCAGTTCTAAGGATAACTCACTTTTATTTTTAATTAAATCAAATAGTCTGTTCTTTAAAATTTATCTGGTTTTAGGGTAATTCATTCTATAGAAATAAGGCATTGAATGGACTAAATCAGGACCTTGTATTATTTCATGGAGTTGCCCCTTTTCACTACCATACTAACCACAAGCTGAACCTGAAAACTGCAGAATTTGTACAATTTGCATCTCTGTTTTGAATTTCACATTCAGGAAAGCCCATATCTGATCTAGAAAGCTACCATTTAAGTGACTGGATAAAGTTAGGAACAAAAGAAGTATCTTAAACTCCAGCATGAAACAAAAAAAGCCTCAGACAAGTGACTGATTCTCTTCCCACAGGCACAGATATAAATCAAGAACAACCAGAATAATTATGTAGGATATAAATGAGATGAGAAGAACCTAGTTTCTCCATCAAGTACAGTTTGCCAATAGTTGATATCATTGTTCCATGATTGGAGAATATCCCTTGAGAACAATACTTGTTAGACAATGAGTCTGTTAAGCTAGCCTTAACAGTACACAGAGGAAAAAGCTCAGTGAAAGCATCAATCCATTCTTGACTGGCACAGTTGCAACTATAGAAGTTGATCTTTTCAGCTGTTAATCCCCACTCAAGTTCACCTCCAAAGCAACCAGGTTTGTTATTGGACCAGTTAATTCCTTGCCTCCATGACCAAGTAGCAAATCCCTCTTCTTCATTGAACAGGTTGAAGAGAAAATCCCAACTTGTAATTTCATAAGCTTTCCTCTCTTTCTGCCTTCTGGCAACAGCTAACTTGCTTGTGCTTTCCCCAAAGAAAGAATTATTTATTATTTCACCCAAAGGTATCAGGTATACAGACTACTAAATAAAAGCTCAGGTATGTTTTCCCCTACCTTAAACTTATTTTAAAATTTTTTAAATTTTTTTTAAACTTTAGTATATTTTTACTAGCTCAGTGACCACCATTGCTGTGCTGAAAGAAGTCGATCTCTTTGCCTCAGGCAGTTTTTTGGCTATTTCCCTCTGTCTTCATTTGCAGCATGTGTGCACTTCAGCATTTGGAGATGATTCCCAGGAAGCTCCCTGAGGCTCATTTAACTGCACTGTGTTTTTTTAATCCCAAGGCCCTCAGCAATTTATCACCTCCTTTTGCTTCTGGTCTCCAGAACAGGCAGCTGAGCACTTCAATAGACAACACCCTCTTTTTTTTTAGCTTGTAGACTGTCCCTGTTCTGTTTTCTGTTTGTTCCCATCTTCCTTTTCTGGTGCAAAATCCTCTGATTTAATTCTTCAAGTCAGAAGAAATGAAAGGAACTGAGAAGCTTGAGTAGCACGTGATTTTTCACATAGAAAAGTGCACAATTCCTAGATTCTCTGCAACAGCCAATTCCTTCAGTCAGTAGGAAGGCAATTTGAAAGTAACCTAAAAGACTAAAGACTTACCAGCTCCAGTACTAAATGCACTTGCCTACACCCACCAAATAACTGAAAATAAATTTTTCAAAGCAACAATTTGAAGATGAAAATTCCTGCATACCTCTCCAAAAGTAATACAAATCACTACCCCGAACTGGAGTAGAACTAGAGTAGAGAACAAGCAGATCAACTGTTCTCTGCAGATTGTCCTAAATGCACAATGTGTGTGTCTAAAAAATTGTCCTGGCCAGCATCGTGGCAAGCATGCATAACATTTATAAGAAGTCCAGAAATAACATGCCAAACTTTGGAAAAGACAACAGGAGTCATTCTGGCATTCTTATCAGGATGAGAAGTAAATAATGTATGAGAGCTGCTGAGCCAAGAGCGGCTATGCCACAGGACGTATCCACTCCATTACTCAAACGAATTCCCGATTGTTACATTCCATTGTTGTCCACACTGAGTGCTCTTAATCATCTTCAAATAAACCCCTTATCCAAAAGTGGAATACACAGATGAGCCCTACGAGCTTTAGACACACACTCTGTAAGAACTGGTAAGGTAAGAGCCCAAGAGCTTTCAGTACAAAAGTCTATTGCCATCAGCAGCCAGTCAAGCTAAAATTGTGTGTTAAGAGTCTTAAAGCATTGCAAGTCAAAACAGAAGTCAGCCAGCCAGTGGGAAAGAGTCCATACTCCTTCCCTTTGTGGGAAATTACCTTTCCTGTGCACTCTGGCAAGACTAGTTTCCTGAGCTTCAGATTTTCACTACATGGATTAGAATAAATTATCAGCTACTTCTTCTGGATCTTTTGGAGTTCATTTATATCCCTCTTATGAGGTACTGCATAAAGAAATCCCTTTCAGCAACATGATTCAAACAGTACCCTCAAGATCATGGTATTATGAGTTGGAAAAAACAGTGAATCTTTAACTCATTCTTTCAGGGGTTTAACACATGAGTTTGTGCAGATGATATAGGAATTCAAAGTGCTTTCTATTATGTATGTAGAACCATATGCTACCTCACATCTACATGAGGAGCTGGGTATTTCAGCATATTCTTATAGGAACAACAATAAGGAAACTCCTAAGGCCCACATGCTAGTTAGCGATGCAGTATAGGGATGGTGAGGAGCTAAAAGCAGGTAATAAAATAGGTTTTGTTAAGGTAGCAAATCAATGACTGAGATGTACAAAACCCAGTGAAATTGCACCTGTATTCCTGGAGGCCTTGTTATTAACAATTGTTCAGCTTCTCAGTCTAGCATAAATATATACATGAAACATGCTGGTATATTAATTTTAATGAGTTTTCATGCATATACCTATGCATCATTCATAGAACATCCATATAGTATACATCTGTACTAATAAAAAGAGGGCAAATAGCAAAGTCTCATCTCCCCTGAGTAATATTCTTGTTCTTGATCCTATTATTCCAAATTCTCTGACTGCCCTGTCTTTCAATACAGGATAAGAGCAATCTGGGTTGTTTTGCTGGGTTTCTTTGTTTGTTTTCTCCAAGTCCTGACATGTAGGTTATCTATGATGTGCATTACACTCATAAATAGGAAAAGAACTTCTCTCTCCTAACTCTACAAGTTCTGCACAAATAGCAATGGGAGTTCTGTGATCATGAGGCACATATATAACACGAAAAGACAACAAATCCAAGGTTTCCTGTATGGCCTTCACTTGTTCATGAAGTAGGCAGTTCCAAAGGATTAGTTTGAAAACACAAAACTACAAAGTGCCAGAAACAAATGCCAAGTGGATGTACTTTTATGACCAAAGTAGTATCTAGATACACTCATAAATAAGTAAGTTAAGCATTCATGTCTTTCATGATAGGCCCCTAAGCAGAATGTTTAGTAGGTTAAAAAAAAAAATCAGGAAATAAAATCAAATTAATTCTGTGCTTATTTCCACTGCCAAGGAATTGTTATCTACTTTCAGCGACACTAGAAGCATACTCCACTGAGAATCATGGAAGCCACTTAAAGGGGACTAGGAATAACACCCTCAGAATCTCTCATTTTCTTCACCAATAGAAGACACATCAGGGTGCATCAAAATGCTTACCATTCTTACTTCTGTGCACGGAGAAGTGAAGAGACACTCCCCACATTCAGACAGATAGGCCACATTCAGTTCCCCTCTACTCAAACTGTAAGAGACTGAGAATAACTGAACGGGTCATTAGATTGCACTGCATTTAAGGACACTCTCTTCATTAGTGGAAGAGGAGGTTTGAAGGGCCCACTATCCAGCAAAAAGCTATTGTATTAGCATTCTGTGCCAGAGGCCTCTGTGCTTCCACAGGAGGAAGATAAGGCACATAAACAGGAACTCTATAGCTCATATACTGCCCTACAAAGAATATGGTCACCTTCTGCGAGGTGATCAAGATCTGATGTTCATAACCCATTAGGATCTGGAGATGTGGTTCAAACCCCATGTCTTAATGCTCCTTATCTCTAGAAACATTTCTTTGTTTAGAACATAGCCTCTATTTAGGTCACTTGAAAGGACAATCATCATTGCTGTTTTCTGATTTATGTGAAGCTCTGTATTGTACCAACTGTGAAATCATTCTGGGCAATCAATAAGTAATTAAACCAGAACTAATGGTTGGGACATAACTGAGAGTACAAAGTGCAGCTACAATCTCATTATTACAATTTGATCCAAAAGAAGTATCCCTCCAGGCACAAAGTTTATTGGTGGAGATTCAGGCTTGTGGGATACGGCTGCCAACAAACATGTCAGACACATGGTCAACATCCTCACCCCTCCTAAAAGCTGAACACTGCTTAATCTGCCCTCTGGATACAGAGATAAAACTGGTTCTGCTAATTCTCTCAACATCCCTCTTGTTCAGCTGCACATGGGCTCTCACTGAGGAGGACTTTATACTACTTCAAACATAACTCAGTGAACAACAGCAAAATGACAAGGTCTATCTATTCATGTCCAACCTGTAGGTTTAAATACTCAGACTTCCTTTCACAAAACTACGTGACACAACATGAAGATGTGCTATATACTTAAAGATAAAATTTGTCTGAAAACTTTTATCTGCTATAAGTGGGTGCTCAGGCCTTGATGGGTTCGTGAAGCCAGAGCCAGATGCGTAACCAGGGCAGATGTCAAAATTCATACAACGCGTTTGAGCAGGCAGGTCGGTTTATGTCACTGTAAATAAAAAGGAGCACCTCAGATGATGCGAAACTACAGTTGAGTAGTTTTGGGAGAGAATTTAGTATGGCAGAGTTTTGGGGGTTTCCCCTTGCTGAGGCAAGAGAGAGTACTTAAATGCTCTTTCCATCCCTTAGTAAATGGTCTACCACATGCACTTGTATCATGAATCTGCCAGAAGCCATTTATCATTATTGTTAACTACACATCGAGTTTTGTTTTCAGAGCATTTTTTCACTATATTTAACTTGCCTGTGCTTAAGAAAATTATAATGTTTTAAAGGATTGCACAAAAGTTACAGCATTAACTTGGTCAAATACCTGGTAGAAGACTGTACTCACTGTGGAACTGAATTCTAAGTGCAAATAAATTACGTTACTCAGCCACCCCTCTGCAGAATATTGTGCATTTTGAGACTTTAAATATCTGTCACACTCAAGGAAAGACTAATACTTTCTTGCATGGAAAGCATTATTTTAATTTACTTGAAAAGAGACTCAATGCATATATAAAAGGGAACTTTCAGCTCAGTACTGAAACAGAGGACAATTGTTTCTTCCATCTGATCTTTGCATAGATTATTACAGGATATGGAAGCTAGTTAGCCTTGGGCACATTTATGAACCTCTTTCCTAGACTGAGATTATAAACATGATGTTTCTAAAGCATGCATTGTTGCCTCAGTGTATCATAGAAATGATAGGAGAAAATCACTTTTTATGTAACAAAAATCCAAATTAAAAAAATCTTCCTTCATGAAAGAAGACAATTGTCAAAAGACTGGAAAACACCAGTAAGAGAGGTTACAGTACTGCCATCACCTATATCAGAAGGAACTAGCGCTGAGGCATTCTGACCTTCTCCCCGAGGGGACAGTTTGCTGTCTCAGATATTTTCTACCTCTCTGCTGGAGAGCAGCAGACTTGATTGAAGTCTTCACCAGTGGAACTGAACAGCTCCTGCTTCATTTTCATTAATTGTTAATTCAAGAAACTTGGCTGAGCAACAACACACATTCCTTCCAGGAGCAGACTGTAGTATCATCATCCTTTCTTTTTCCTCACTTCTTTTCTGATCAAATTTTCCATCTGCTTCTAGTTGCCTGTGCTCTTGATTTCTCTTAAAATACATTCACCATTGCTCATTTTCAGCCAAATACTCCTGTCTCTGAGAGAAAGAGAGTCCTGTTTCCTACCTCTATGATGGCTAAAAGAAGAACCCTATCACTCTTTTTTGACTGGCACTCCCACCCACTTCAGTTTCCATTTAGAGACATCCTATTTGGTGTAAGCAGTTTCATGAACATTGCAAATCTCACCTTAAATTAGAGTCTTTACCACCTGGCCTCCTTAGTGCCCTATCTCACAATTACTTAGTGGCAACACTTCTGCCTTGTTCTATATCATTACACCTCAGCTTAATTTCATAAATTTCTCTGGAACATGACCTGTGTTGCTAATCACTCAATTCAGCTCCTCTGAGCTCTGTAGAGATCCTTGAGAGAATCACAGAAGTGTAGTAGTGCTGTGGGACATAGTTGCAATACCAGAGCAAATGCATACAGAATAAATTAAGGTGGAATGTCCTTAGAGATGCAGTCAGGAGGCTTTAAGGGGTGGAATTAGTGGTCATATGATAAAACCAGAAAAACAGAGAAACACTGAGGGAGGGAGTGAATAAAAGAGAAAGAGGTCGAAAAGCAGGGGAAATATTTGTTTAATTATATAGTGTAAGCAACCATTAGTGATAAATATTGCATCTTAATTAGTGTGGGTTTTAATATTGTAACTTACCATCGATAGCCAATTTGAGATCAGTCAGTGTAGTCCGAACTCTCGACAGGACATGTTGCATTCGGTCAATTTCTTGACGGAGAAATATGTTTATGGGTTGGATAGCTCCCATCTTTTGAAGCTGGGCTTTTACCTAAACAGGAATAGTGCCAGAAGTCACAAGATTTGGTATAATGTATGCTAGTTCATCAAAGCCAGCAGTCCACTGAAGTTTCCTTCATGTTTTTCCATATATTCTTCTATATCTCACTGTATACATTATTATGTATACCATATTTTACACACACATAGTAAACAGTTTTAAACTTCTTATTACACTAAATAGCAAGTTCATGCAAGATGAACATAATACAGCACTTGAGTAGTTATAATTGTTAGTATAAATGAGCAAATGCTTTGACAATTTTCAATTGTCAAGTTTCAAATCCAAGCCCAATAAAATACTCTTTTTCAACTTTATATGCTATTCTTTTTGGGAGACATCTATCAGCAAGGTTATTAATCATATTTTAATCACAAGGACCCATGAGTTTGTTAGACAGAATGTCCAAGAAATAGGTGCCAGCCAATTATGCTAACACTTTGCAGTGTGACAGTTCATTTTACAGGCTAAGTTAATGTGTTTCTTACTGTAAAAGAGAAAAAACTGCTAACATCAGCTATCACAAGACTAGAGCTGAGGCAATAAACTCTTTTTTGGATAATTTACACAATGAAGTATTCTGAATTTTTTTCATACAAAATTGAGGGAAAGCTGCTGATTTCTAAATATTTCACAGGAAATGATAATTCTCCCTTTTGCCAAAAAATTTTTTATGAGTTTGATTTTTTTTTTCCCAGAATACTTGCAAGTCTAGTGCATGCCACTAATAAGAAAGGAATTATAGAGAATATAATTCATATATTCTAACCTTTCAATAAAAAATCTGCTTTTTTTCTGGTCTACAAAGCATAAGTTCCTTTTGGGGCTTATTTAGAGGAAGAATTTCTCCCATTTGAGGAAAAATAGTATAGAAGATGTTGTTACAGGGTTTATTTTCAAAAATATTTATATTTATGAATATACAAAGAGAAGATTAAATAAATATTCTAAAATATTATTGTAGTGTTAATGATTCAATTTTTTAGCTAGTGAATTCTCAGAATTTAAATATTCTTCTGATTTATTTTCATGCACCCACAAAAATACCTGTAAAGTTTTGAATAATGGAGTCAATCAATAATGCAGACATTTGTTAATGTATCCAAGATATGTTCACAGAAGCCAGCCTGGAGCACCAAGCACAACTACATATGAAAACTGAAAAAATTACATACTACCTACCTCATTGTATACAAATCAAAGCTGATCTTCAGTGAGATATACAAGATGTAACATAGTGCCTTTCTTGGAAATCTTGCTGGTAAAATTTGTTTTAAATACCAGCTCTGTGATACGATTGACTGTTTTTGTATTAGAGTTACTACCCTGCAAACAGGTGACTTACTTCCAGTGCTGTTTTCACTATGACATAAAGAGATGAATACCAATCAACAGAAAAAAATCTCAGAAGTCAAAACTCACTAACCAAAATAGCCTTTCTGAGATTAATATACTAATTCCATAAAGCCTACTTATAACATCTCCTTTCATTATGCAAAAATCTGTTATCTAATATAAAACAAAGTGATTTGAGAGGAGTAACTAAAATCATAATCTTAATAGCTTTGTTTACATGATTTTGCAACTTATTTCTCTCTTGTGTCAGATTCCTCTATGAACTTTTCTTAGCTGTCCTCAGGTCACCAACTTCTTTGTCACCACACACTTTATAGGATACTCAGCAGAAAATCAGTTGCCAAACTCAAGCCATTTAATGATCAACAATCAAGTCACTGTAGTAAACACTATTGTTTTTAGTTAGGCTTGGTTACTTGCTATATCTTTGTCAGCAGAAATGGGAATTCCATCATTCTATGAGATGGTCTAAATAAAAGGTCTGAATATGAATGACAAGCCAAAGTGGTGTCAAGCACCACTTCCCTCTTGCATACAAGGAAGCAGGCAGTGAAATATGTAGAAAACAACTGAAGCTTTAGAGAGGAGTGATCATATCTGATAGGCTTGGTACATAAAAAACCTTTAAAAAGCATCTACATTAGTAGTCCAGTTCAGACTCAGATTTATTGATTTGTTTGTTTGGTTTTGGTAGCAAAAAAACAGCACTGAAAAGGAGAGTCCAGGCACACTGACTAGCTTAGGTTCAAGTTAAACTAAGTCAAAAGGTCAGTTTCAGGGAGTCTAACATGCTCCAACAACTGAGTGTTTAGTGTACAGGCCCAGACTAAAGTTAGACCAAAGTAAACTCCACAGTAAAATATCTAATGCAGGCCTGGAGTTCTCAGATGAACTCCTATTACTATGCAATACTTGTTAATGTAGTGATAGCTTTAGCAGAAGGCAAAAATCAATAGTACAAAAAATATTTAAGGAAAAAAAGACATTGCAACTTGGGTTAAAAGCTAACCTCCAATAAGATGCAGTATCTTTGCAATGCCTCCATGACTGTTCCCTAGCAAGCTGTTTTTCAAGCTGCAAGGGTCATTTTCATTACAAACCTCTGTGTGTGACAGGTTGACATTTATTCTTGCATCTATCTTCACTCACACTAGACCTAATGACTAGACCTAATCATTTTACCACTAATCTCTCTGTTACCTGTGAGGCAAGACACAGAAGCAGAAAGGGTCATGAAAGCCAGTGCCTTAAGAGCAAGAAAAATGAAGACAGCTTTCAATCAGGAGGAAGGTATATTTTGCTTTTTGATCACCTGTGTCAAACTGCAGTCTGATAAAGCATGCAAAGGTGACTTGTTTTGTTTATAGTCTTCTGGGTGGACATGGAGTCAGTTATTTTACTGGTGAGAGGAAGCATCACAAGAACACAATATAAAAAGCAGCAGCATATATCATGGGATAAAATGGTTGCCTGTTTTGAAAGCAGTTGGTTCTTAAGTCAGAGCCAAAGGCGAGTAATTGAGAAATTAAGGCCTCTGTGTGGCAGCCTTAATTTTCTCTGGATTCACAATGTATCACGAGAAAGTACAATCTGTAGCTCTGAACATCAGCAAATAATTGGGTCCAATACCATCTGTCCCTAACCTAGTCTGTTGGGGTTTAGCTCTAAGCACGTTCACTCCAATACTCCTACAGGGAGCCACAAGAACTGATCAAAGACAGCAAAGGCACCTGCTGCTTTCCCTGAAGAGTATTTGCTTTTAATTACCTTCATGTTTCCTAAGCTTTTGTTCATTTTCTCCAATGATACTATCTTTATATATGGATTTTCAAAGAGTATTACACTGTGGCCTTAGAGGAGGACAATATTCTTCTAAAAGCTAACCCAAGCTGCTCTGTTAGGACTAATGAATGTTTTTCCTTTTACTGTTCTTATCCAGTGAGGCATGCTTAGGAACTCTGTTTGACATATTCTCTCACTGTCATAAAATTTAGTATATTAGTTTTAGCTGTTTCAAGATTGTTAAGCTGATCTAGTAGGTAATAATGTCCCAAATGCAGATAATAATGTCCTGAATGACTAAATGTTAACTTAAATAGACAAACAACAGAATTCATTCCCTTTTTTTCAGACTTCACAGGCAGTAATTACATAATCATTTTCCCTTCTTATACCTGCAAGCTTAATTTCATTTGCTTATTATACTGCAGCTTCTGCTAAATTCTGTTGCTTCTTCCCTCAGAGAAAATGTAAACTCTCTTTTCTGCTCTGACTAATGAAATTCTTGGTTATATGCTAAAGAACATTCTTTATTTTTTTATTTGGTATTTTAGACATTCTTTGTTTTGTCATTTTATGCAACTTTCACTTAAAAATGTAGCTTTCTTTCCAGCTTACTCCTGACATCTCTGCCTTCTTTAAGAGGTTCCAGAATGAGAAAGCTTTAGTTTAGATAAGAAATACATTTACAGAATCACAGAATCATTACAGTTGGAAAAGACCTTCAAGATCATCTAGTCCAACCGGTAGCCTTACACTACTCTTATCCCTAAATCATGTCCTGAAGAAACACATCTATCCTCTTCTTAAAAGGTGGCCACACTCCTGGCACATAAACAACTGCAGCAAAGAGGTGGAATTAGGCATCAACATCAGAAAAGAAAAATTTCCCCCCAACAAAGCAAGCATTGGTAAAGACCCAAACAAGTTCTGAGATCCAGAGAATGAGACAAAGGGTATATTCATCAGGCAAAATGAAGATGTAAATATTGAAGAATCAGGAACTACAAAAAACAATGCCCAATCTCATAGCATTGCAGAAGTCATAGTTCAGCTGACACAGGCAAAGGTAGGTACAGAGGAACACGTTATTACCAATAATAAGCAGAACATGATCAGCAGATGTTCTGACTATCTAGCCAGAGCAAAGGAATAACTACCATGATACAGAAACAAAGCATAATTTTTTTGATAGTTTTGTGGGAAAGTACCTTGTCATCCATCAGTAATGTGAACTGAAGAAACAGCATGTAAATAGAGTGCTGTGATTAATCAAAAAGAAGTGCAGTTCACAGGTCAAGATGCATAGAGCCTGAGAAAACTAGAAATCATCAGTGAGAGATGGTGTCTACATTTATCGAGAAGAGAATGAAACAAACTTACACCTTGTGCTCAGAACACATTTACAGGAAAGACAGGGGAAAAGTAGATCCAACAGGGCACCCTCTGACTGTACCTTTAAGAATGAGGGATGGCAGGGGGTGGTGGTGTTTGGGTTGCAGCAAGCTGATGCTATAGTATTAATACCTAATATTTTTTGTCCTGTACAAACATGAATCTCCTTATTTGAATAACAAGACAACAGCTGTAAAGCAAATTGAAGCAAAAGAGGTTTCCTTGAAGCTCAGAGAAGTTGTCAGAGAAGTGCTACAGAAGCAAAGAACTATCTAACTGTAAGCATTATTATAAAGGTGATTGCCTGTAAGAAATAAAAACCTACATGTATGATTGGCAGATCATGAGAAAAGGTAATAGCTTGTCATATTCCTGGATGATGAGTGTGAAACAGCAATGAAAACAATTGGCAATGATTTTTTTATGCAGTCACATAGAAAAGTATGCATTGTACCCTTAATACAGTAGTAAAACAGAGCCAAGATTGCAGGGTGAAACTTCCAAAATAAACCCTCCTGAATCTTTGTCTTTGACTATAGCTCTTGGCTCTATAACTGGTTGCCTCCAAAGCTGAAAAGGGGAGGCTTACTCTATGTCTGTTTTGTGTGGATAACCTGAGGGAATAAACCAAGAAGGAATGAGAAAGTGAATAAGACCAAGATTAAACAGAAGAAATGCCAGAGAAAAACAGCATTTGTTCAAACCATTTAGAAGTGAAATTTGGATTAAAGAAGTGGGTATGCATTTTCCAAGACTAAAAAAGCACTGCACAAATTTCCCAGGGGGAAAATCTGAGGGCAAAAATACCCTCTGATTACAATATAAAGTCCAGTACCATTGATGTTTTCTAAGTATTACGAATTCTTCAGAAGGAAAAAAAGTTGGCAGTTTAACAAGGGAATGGATAAATGCTTCTTTTGAGTATTTAGCAAATGTACTGAAAAAAATTAGCTCAACAGACATATTACAAATATAGCAAACCCATGTATGCTACCCAGGCATTCAGCATTCAATTGCTACTGTAAATTAAAACCAAAAAATTCTAAGGAGTTGAATAAAACTAGGAGATACTAGTTCCATTAAAAAGCTTTACTCTGATAGGAAGGATAAGGTGAAAGGTGGAGATTATAGGTGCAGATCCAACATGTAAAATACTAAATTTATTAATCTGGTAAGTGCTATTATTATACTTATATTTCATTGTACTTGTTATTTCTAAAATTAATTTAGTATTAAATAAAAATATGAAAAATAGAAAACTGACTCTATTCCAAATCAAATTTTACAAAGAAATTATTTATATACCAGTGCTGGGAATCAATAAGCAGGTGACAAAAAAAAAACAAACACAGAAGCAGAGAAATATAACTATATGGAGAAAGCTTTTAGGAAACCTCATAAAAAAATGCTGCAGATTGTAAGTAGCTTGCCAAGAAGGGAATGAAAAGAGAAGTTCTGAGTTGAATTATGACAGTACAGAAGAGGCTATTTATATAAGGCATATTAAATTTGAGAAAACAGAAGACAGGAAATACTGTCAGGGCTCCAAGACTACTGGTTGTAATCTAAGTGGACATTCTAAGTCGGCCTGAGAAGAATATAAAGTGTAACACAGCAAGTTGCAATGTTACCTTCTGGGCACTCTACAAGCTTGGACTGCAGCCAGGAGAAAAAAAGCATTATCAGCACAAACCAGAATTCTAAATAAGAAAATCATGGAAATGAGGGATTTTCAACAGTTACTGTTCATGAAACCCATGGTAAGACAGGAGAGCCTACTTACAAAATGATGCAAATTGATGCTGGATTTTCCCTATTAGTAAGACTGTTAATCAAAAATGCAAGAAAAGATTGACAAATATATGTCACAGCTCAAAAAATCTGGGGCACTAAAAGGTCTGTGATAAAATCCATTATTCACAATAGTGGTACCTTAATAACAGTAGGTAAACTGAAGGCTGTATAAGATCATTGATCCTTCAGCAAAGGGGCACCCATGTCCTTCTCTATGATACTAAGGAGGGCAAGAACTTTCAGGATTCTCTAATGGCACTCCTGAGTTAAGGTGACTAAGTGGACTATGGCATTTAAAATATATGTTTCTGATGTAGGAATATTTTAGATAATAAACCAAAACAGACTTGTAAACCACTTGTAAACCATCATTTTAAGAGCTTTTTAAAACCTGTGCCAGTTAATTTTAAGAAGCACAATAAAACTCATAAAGCATATACATATATACATAAAACATCTGCATCTGTAAAGCAGCATATACCTCATGAGGGTTGTAATCTGGTGGTAACTTCTCTAGCATCTCCTCAGCAAGACGCTGCACCACTGCTTCTCGGGTTTCCCCTTCTCCAGCGCTGCTGTTTTTGGGCTGGATGCTCATTATTGTACTTAATGTCTCATTAGCCAGGTTAGTCTGGTAAGTTATATCTGCATTAGGGTGAAGTCCAAATACCTTACAATAAAAGGGAACACAATAGGAAAAAAAGTGGTTCTCCTTCTGAAATTATATCAATGAAAGAATGCAAGAAAAAGGATAAACAAGGAAGAAAATCCTCAGCTCTTTAAAACAATAGATATGAATAGGTCACTGGAAGTATACCCATTTAACTGCCCAAGGACCAAGCCCAAATTGCACAAAAACATTAACATAGGCTGCATATACAACAGTGTTTACATTCACATGCCTGGAGGTTTTTTTAACTGATCTGATTATTTTCACGTAGCAGGCTTTGCATCGTCCTCTGGGGGTACATAATTTGGATCATAATCAGGGGGTACAAACTGATTCCTTACCACTGGTTCACACAACTGAACACTGACCCCTCACCACTAGCTCTTTGTCTCTACAGAACTATTTATGTTGTACCAGCTCAAGTAATAATCAGACCAGTTACCATTTCTAACACGTTTTGTTATACTCAGTCTCTCGGGCTTGTAAGGCACGCTGTGCAGTGAATAAAACACTGCCTATATTCAAAGTACCTAAGGATTTTATGACTGGTGATATATTTAGGATATTTTATGGTTTAGCTATTTTTGGTTTAAGTCTCCCACTTTTTACTTCCCCTTCTTCTGAAACTGAATTATTTTATTTAAGATAAAGCTAACTCAGAATTATTGCAAAGCTGCCCTTTCTCTGAATGATAATATCTTTCTCAAAGAGTTCCACTGAAATATCAGTAAGTCTATAATTGTCAGGATGACAATTGCAACTCTTCTCCAGGAGGAATTGTACTGTGACTTATTTCACAAGCCCTCATATAATTAGAGCTATTAACTATCTTTTATAAACTTTGAACCACTGATGCAACAATGAGGAAGGCTTGCCCTCAAACTAAGCACCAAAGCCAAGTGATCTTCTATTCCTCATTTTTCATGTTTTCATATTTTACATTAGAATTGGTATATTACAAGAAGACACTTGTAGTAACCAATATTTACATACTCTGAGGACAGTATTAAAAAAGGCCCACATGTAATATTGCTATGCTCACAAACCTAGAAACTCAGAGACAAGGGATAGAAGTTGCTGTGCTTGTGTCCAAACCAGGGAAGCTGTACTGATTTACACCCGTTGTATATCTGATCCATACAACAGCATAAAGACCACAGTACCTATCTAATACCATGTGAAAGAATGTATGACTAACTAGCATGCAATTCAGTTTCAAGTAAAGTTTAGCACATTTTGCACATAGCAGTTTACTCAACCTGAATATTTAGAGCTGCACTATATTTCTCATGGAATGAAACACTCTTGAAGATACACTCTTTCCTGCTTTTGCTCTCAAACAATAAGGGTTAGTTTGGTTGGTTTTACTGTAGCAGGTTTTGTGGCAATGCTATTGCCCAAGTTAGAAACAAAAAAAATACCTGCTATTGTGAGTGTAAATTCACAAATATTGCCAGAGACGTTATATGGGAGACAGCTCTGGTTTTATGCTTTTATGCAAGTGATGTTTGAAGGAATAAGAATAAAGAAATAAGAAAAGTAAAGCAAGGGGTCCTGTATGTCCTGTAAACTAATTAAGAGGCCATATTTTTCATCTTTTTGATCCCAAATCTCTGGGATTTTTGATTTAAAAAAAGGATGCTGGATTCTGTCTTTCAGGGCTTTGTAGCCTGAAAAATCCTCAAAACCAATTGCTAAAGCTCTATACCCCTCTGAAATCAAAGTCATTTTCAAAGGGACTGCTGAGTTCAATAGCCCTCTTCAGAAGTCAGTGTTTATCCTGATCAGAGTTTGAAATTTCATAAAAAGAGCAAGGATACAGCAATCAGACTTATTCAGTCTTCCTTTCTTAACCTAAAACAGAGAGAGGAGGAAACAAAGATACTCTGTTTTGACTAGCACAATATCCTTTGCAGAACAAAGACAACTGGGAGCTTAAAAGGTTAAAGGTTGCCATGAGCAATTTTGACAGATTTTGGAATGACAGAAGAAAGCCATAGCTTTCTTCCTAACCTGTGAAAATGTGAAGGAGAAAAAGATGTTTGCATTCCTGGACTTTATCCTATTTACATAGAAGTCAAAGGTAAAATCCCCCTACAATAAACCACACATACAGATTTTTTTTACAGTCATCAAAATATATTGCAGCATTGTGAGATAGGTTCCCAAGTGCTTAGAAAAGCAAATCCATGAAAGTGGCACCTGAAATCTGATAAAAGTCCAGGTTTGTGCACTGATAGGAACCACTTCATGAGCTCGGCTCAAATGGATACTGCTGGTGCATTATTATGGCTACATTTACCCTCAGTTGGAAAAGGTATATCAGCCAGCACACACACCCTTGCATTCTGCTTTTACTACCTTCAGATATTCAAAACTCTGCAAGTTTATTTTATGACCTTGGAATCTTCTTGCCCTCTTAGCTAGCACATTATCAGTAACAGAAAACCATTTTTTTCTGCTCAGTCCTGTCTATTTAATTTTAATAGAACTTCTCTTCAAAGGCATTTATCAACTTAATAGCACTGAGACAAAAATCCAGAGCATTCGCTTCTGTTTCAATTTTAACTAACTTCATCATGTATCCAGTACTAGAGGGAGCAGGAAGTTGCGATCCTCCAATTAATGTGATCTCTGCAGTATACACACACCGGGGCACGTAAAATCAGTTGCAATCAGAAGCTGCTCTGCACCCTACCTCATCAATTCGTGGCAACATCCAGATCTTCCTGATGCCAAAATGGAATAATCTCCCAATTATAGCTTGCACAATGAGACCATCTTTTGTTTTATTTCTCAGTTTGCATGTTTGCTCAATCCATACATAATTACAAAATCACAAAATTGTTTTGTTTGAGAGGGACCTCTGAGGGTCATCTAATCCAAAACCAACTGCTCAAGCAGGGTCAGCTAGAGCAGGCTGTTTTAGCACAGCATCCAGTTGGAATTTTAATATCTACAAAGACTGAGACTCCACAACCCCTCTGGGCAACCTCTTCCAGTCCTTGACCACCCTCACTTTATAGAAGTGGTCTCCTGTTCCAGTTGTTTGATTTATGCCCATTGCATCTTGCCTTTTCACTGGCTACCATCGAAAAGACTCCATCTTTACACCCTTCCAACAGGTATTTATACACATTGATAAGATCCATGTGAGCCTCCTCTTCTCCAGGACAAAAAGAGTAACAGCTCTTTCAGCCTTTCATCATATGACAAATCCTCCAATCCCTTAATTATATTAATGGCCCTGCTGTGGACTCACTTCCATAAGTCCATATCTCTCTTGTACTGTGGAGCCCAGAACTGGACACAGTATTTCACATGCGGTTTCACCAGTGCTTAGTAGAGGGAAAGGATTACCTCCCTCAACCTGTTGGATCACCTCCCTCTTCCTAATGCAGCCTAGGATACTGTTGGCCTCTTTGCTATGAGGTTGCAACTAGTTAGTTCATGGTCAGTCAGTTGTCCACCAAGAAAATCAGTGCAGGAATTTGCATTTTCCCCTGTTGAATTTCATGAGATTCCCCTCTGCCTAGTTTTCCAGCTTGTCCAGATCTCTCTGGATAGCAGTACAACCATCTTGTCTATCAACCACTCTTTCAGTTTTGTGTGTCCTGTGAACTTGTTGAAGGTGAATTCTGCCCCATCATCCAGGTCATTAACAAAGATGTTAAAACAGCATTCAGTTAAAACACGCTTCAGTATTGACCAGTGGTAAACAGCACTAGTGACCTGCCTGGACCTGCTTAGACTTTGTGCTAGCTATCCAGTTTTCAGACCACCTCACAGAACACTTATCTAATCCATACTTTGACAGCTTGTCTATGAAGTTATTACAGGAGATAGTGTCCAAAAAAAGACTTACTAAAGTTGAGGTAAAAAGCACCCATCACTCTCCCCTCATCCATCAGGCTTGTCATCTCATTGTAGAAGACTGACAAGTTAGTTAAGCATGATTTCTCCTTTACAAATCCATGCTGGCTACTCTCAGTCACCTGCTGGTCCTTCATATATTTGGAAATGCTTTGTAAGAGGATTTTCTCCAGCACCTTTCCAGGGACTGAGGTGGGGCTGAACAGCTTGTAGTTTCCCCTCTCTTTATTCTTCCTTTCTAAAAGACTCGAGTGATATTTGCTATCTTCCATTCTTAAGGAACATTTCCAATCACCATGACCTTTTAAAAGTCATTGGGAGAGATCTGACTGACATCATCCAGGTTCCTTAGCTTTCAAGGATGCAACTCATGAGGTACCATGAACATAAATACATTGGGTTTGTTTAGATGCTCTCTAACCTGCTCCCCTTCCATCAAAGGTAAGTTCCTTGTACTAGACTTTTTGTCTAGAGGGTCTGGGATTCCTGGAGGCCAGTTTTACTTATAAAGACTAAGGCAAAGAAGGCATTGATCTTTTCCGATAACTTTTCTCTCTAGTTCTCCTACTCAATTCATCCATGGACTCAACATTTTCCCTAGCCATCTTTCTACAGTTTACATACTTGTAAATAACTTTCTGGTTGCCCTTCATATTACTTGATTTATTTGACTCCACTTTGGCCTTGGCTTTCCTAACCTTATCCCTGAAAGACTGGACAGTAGTTCTATACTCTTGCTGTGTCACCTGTCTCTACTTCCACCTCTGGTACACTTCATTTTAATCTCTCAGTTCAGTTAGGAACTTCTTTTTCATCCATTCAGGCCTCCTGCTGCCTTTGATTTCTTACTTGTTAGGATGGATCATTCTTGAACTTGGAGGAGGTGATCCCCGAATATAAACCAGTACTCCTGGACCCCTCTTCACTCCAGGGCCACATCTCATGGGATTCTTCCTATCCTGGAAGAAATCTCTAGAGAAGATGAAGTCTGCTTTCCTGAAATCCAGGTCTATCGTCCTGCTTTTTGCCCTACTCCCTCCTTTTAGGATCCTGAACTCCTCCACAGGCCATTGCAGTCAAGGCTGCCTCTGGATTTCACATCTCTGACCAGTTTTTCCTTGCTCATAAGTATCAGGCCCAGCCAAGCACCTTTGTTTGCTGGATCTACAGTTACCTATGCCAGGAAGTCATCATTAATCCACTCAAGAAATCTCTCAGACTGCTTGAACCCTGCTATATCACCCTTCCAGCAGGTACTTAGGGTCATTAAAGTCATCCATGAGGACCAGAACCTGTGAAAATGAGACACCTTCTAATGGTTTGAAAAAAGCCTCATCTACCTCTTTCTGGTCCGCAGATCTATACTAGAAAAACACTATAATAGTCTGCCTGCTAATCTTGACCTATACATTCAAGGCTCTTGTTATGGTTTGGATTAGAACAGAATTAATTCTGTTCAGTTCCAAACCATAACAGCTCTGGAAAACATACCTGATTAAATTATTTATCTGACAAAAAATGTCTTTTAGTGTGTTGAAATATTTTACCTCAGGTGTATCAATCACTGGTAATTGATCTATGTACTGGAGATAGTCTTCAATTGTTTTCCCTTTTGGAATGACATAATCTTTGTAGAAACAAAATTTTTCACTAAACATATGCTCTCCAAACCACACTCTTGCATATGTATTCAGCAGTGCTTTGTCAAGGTCATCAGTTACACGGCCACCATACTGTACTTCTCCAAGCATATAGCGAACACAGCTCCAGTTCACTCCATGTTTAATGTCCATATCATCCAAATGATTCTGAACAAATTGCACACTGGCTGCAAAGTCTGCCTGATTAAATTCATAAGGAATATTCCATCCCAATGGACCAAACTTTCGTCTTTCCTGTAAAATAGAGTTAAAGGTAAAAGACTGATTGTGAAGAAAACATTGTGTGGAAGGATACATGAAATATGCTTCCAATGTAGTAGGCCAACTGGGGGTGTATTTCACCAACATTAAAAAAAAAGTTCTTCTTTTAACATACACAAGGCCAAATGTTTGATTAATTATCTAGTAATTAAATATTTCTTCATATATCATCATCAGTAGAGAGATACAAACAAAAATAGAAATATTAACATTTTCACAAAGACAATATCCCCTTTAAGTGCAGTGAATCTATGAGTCTAGAATTAGTTTTTGAATTTAGAAAATTAAGCTACTGTTTAGGAAACAATGTTCAAATCCATCAGCCTTGATCATTTTAATCCTCCTATAGACTAGGTATATTTGTACAACTGATGTCTCTGAATAGAGCAGATGCAAATAGCAAAAGCTGCTTCTTACTAAATCATTTCCGGATGCAGCTAACTGTATGTAGTTGTTAGGGCAATATCTGCTATTTAAATGTTCTTAATTTCCACCAGGAAAGAAGCAATGGGCCAAAGCCAAGCACACCACAGGCTTCCATTGGACCACAACGTATCAGTGCATGGATGCCAGAGAGTTAAATTAACTAAGCACAAAACACAAACTAAGGATAAAAATCTGTCAGTAGAGTAATGTACAGTGGTGGTTAATCCATAAAGCACCTTCTTTAGTGGAACTCCTCAACAGAAAGTCCCAAAATTATCTTCCACCTTCATTTCCTCCTAGAGGTTTTAGTTCAGGAAAGATTTATACTCATCCTCTTAGCCTTTCTCATTATGAAAGGAGCAACTTTAATACTATGGTTTTCCAGCCCCAGCTGTAAGTTTGGTTATGCTTTTATGATTTAAAATATTATTTGAAAACAGTTAGTTGAAAGACAGATCACACAGTCATGCCCAAAGGCTTTAACAGAATAGTTCACCAATTGATCACTGGTTGACTGTCCTTTTTTACTCTGAAATACCATCCCTGTTGGAGATACAGGATCACCATGAGCAAAGTTCTAAGATAATTGCAGTAATAGAGATGTGCTGCTTTCTTTCTTATAATATTATATTAATTTATCAACATGGGATTTCCATTTAAACATGTTTTTCATTTAATAACATGCTGCATTAATAAATGAAACATAGCTTGCATGACAGAAGAAAAGAAACATATTTTTAAACCTGAACAGTTGTGTGAAGAAAGGCTACAGCATATAGCAATGGTTTCCACTGTGGCATGTTGCTCACTTCTAGGTGATCCTGAGTAACAGCTGAGTATGTTCGTTTTAAGCCAGCTTTCACACCTAGAAAATAAGTATAAAAATGTAATATATGAGAAAAAAAATGTGTGGAACCCATAACTCCAACTTTTTAAGGAGAACTCTCTATTCTAATTTACAGTATCATCTTATTTATAGCTTCAAATAATCTCTTTGAATCAATTATCTGTTCAGCTGATCATAGCAGGCAAACTTCAATTACATTTTGTTTCAGGTAGATGATACACTAAATTAAGTTCAGGAGTCTGAAAGGAATTACAGTTAAGAAATAATACTCTAAATCTTACCAATAATAACTGAAATATAAACATAAGTACTCAGCAACTGTATGGAAATCCAAAAGACACCTAACATCAAACGAAATATAGCACTGAATATCCAAGAGATTGTGTTTCGATATTTACACATAAGATGAGATTTTAGTTCTATTGAAGATGATTTTATGTATGTTTCATTCACAGAATCACAGAATCATTATGGTTGGAAAGGACCCTCAAGATCATCTAGTCCAACCGATAGCCCTACACTACTCTTACCCCTAAATCATCCCCTGAAGAAACACATCCATCCTCTTCTTAAAAACCTCCAGGGATGGTGACTCCACCACCTCCCTGGGCAGCCTATTCCAATATCTCACCACTCTTTCAGGACAGAAATTCTTCCTAATATCTAATCTAAACCTACCCTGGCTCAGCTTAAGCCCACTCCCTCTAGTCCTGTCACTAGTCACAAGGGAGAAGAGGCCAACACCCGCCTCCCTAGAATGACCTTTCAAGTAGCTGAAGAGAGCGATAAGGTCTCCCCTCAGCCTCCTCTTCTCCAGGCTAAACAACCCCAGCTCCCTAAGCCTCTCCTCATAAGGCCTGTTCTCCAGACCCCTGATAAGCTTAGCTGCCCTTCTCTGCACCCTCTCCAGTACCTCCATGTCCTTTCTATACTGCGGTGCCCAAAACTGCACACAGTACTCAAGGTGTGGCCTCACCAGTGCAGAGTACAGTGGCAAGATCACCTCCCTGCTCCTGCTGGTCACACTATTCCTGATACAAGCCAGGATGCCATTGGCCTTCTTAGCCACCTGGGCACACTGCTGGCTCATGCTCAGCTGGCTGTCAATCAGCACCCCCAGGTCCTTCTCTGCTGGGCAGCTCTCCAGCCACTCCTCCCTGAGCCTGTAGTGCTGCTGGGGGTTGTTACGACCAAAATGCAGGACTCTACATTTACCCTTATTAAAACTCATACCATTGGCCCCTGCCCATTGATCCAGCCTATCTAGGTCCCTCTGCAGAGCCTGCCTACCCTCAAGCAGATCAACACTCCTACCCAGCTTAGTGTCATCTGCAAACTTACTAAGAGTGCACTCTATCCCCTCATCCAAGTCATCAATAATGTTGAACAGGAGAGGCCCCAGCACTGACCCCTGAGGGACACCGCTCGTGACTGGCCACCAACCGGACTTGACTCCATTGAGCACAACCCTCTGGACTCGGCCATCCAACCAATTTTTTATCCAGCCAAGCGTGTGCCCATCCAAGTCATGAGCAGCCAGCTTCTCTAGGAGAATGCTGTGGGAAACTATGGAGCTTCTCAAACTGGTATATAGGTACCAAGCTAATGAGATGAGAACCTAAGTTCATAGTGGAAATGCTAATACTTGGGAAGGTTTGTTTGAGTATTGAGATTTCACATCCCAGGAACAGTTTTAGCCAGATGATACTCATAAAATCTCAGCTTCCATGGAATACATAGGAACCACTACTCCCAGTTGGTTTCAGGCAGTGTTAGTGAAGCATTATCTTTGGCAGACAACACTGAACATGAGTTACTGACATCAGGTCCCTCTTTTGATATCTTCCACCTAATCAAATGGAAGCTTAACACAAGTCTAAGAAGACAGATTTCATGTGTGGTGAATAGACTGTCATCATACTTCCTATGACACAGTAAAAGCCCTGTTTCTTCTTTCCTACTTCACAAAGGTCCTGTAGTACAATAATCACACAGATAGCTTTTGAATATATTATAAGAGTATCATAAAAGAGTTCCAAATTAAAGACAAACTAATCAAACAAAAGTTCCTCATGATACCATGCTACCAACGTGGCAGGAAAGTATTAGAAAACTACAACTGTTCATATTTCATCCTGACTTAACTTGTTACAATGGGTGTATTACTATTACAAAATTCAAGTTGTAAATTGGCTATAACCTGACTTATGAAATAGTCTTTTGGAGCTAGAGGGTGTCATCATTTGAATGATAAAGAGGGGTTACAGTACAATAAAAAGATGCTGAGCATTGGACTAAAAAGGGAGGAGGAGAAGAAAAAGAAGGAAGACATTTTTAACAGTAGACAGACTAACTGTTACTGTGAATGGAATGTACACTGAAACAGGATGTCTTTCACAAGATCAGATATTTTGTAGGCATCTTACTGATGTTCAAAGGAAGATGAATACTGAAATAAGAGGTTTAAGTGACTGAGGCATTAAATATGACCTTGGAAAAAAATTCTCAGTTCCTACTGACTTCATTAACTGAAATCAGTGGCAACACATATACAGGTAAATGAAAGGCAGGTTAATGCATTGCACATTTAGTTAAAGATAAGGGAGGTAACAATTAGGTAGAGATGAGGAAGGTGTCAAGCTTGAGGATTTCCTTCTGCCAAAGACCAAAATACAAAGAAAGTTTCCCTCACCATACATAATGAGTAAATATAAGGCAGGATAGTAAGTTATTTATAAAAACATATGAAGAATGTCTGCAGGTAGCAGCATAGATTGGTTAAAAGAGACATTCAATAGCAGGAGAGCAACAGGTTAGAGACTACTTAGAAAATCTGGATGTTTCCATACCACACAGAAAAACACCAAACAGTTGAGATTGGAGGTCATTTTGCACAACACCCCATCTCAAAAACAGGGTCAGCTAGAGCTGCTTGCTCAGCACTTCGTCCATGTAGGTTTTGAGGATGGAGTCTATAAACTCTCAACAAGCTGTTCCAGTATCTGACCACCATCACAGTGGGTTAAGTTTCTTTCTGAGGCTGGGCTCCTATTTTTGTCCATCACCTCTCTTTCTGTCATTTGGCACCATTAAGAAAAGTCTTGCTGTTTTCTTTACTTACTTCCCTCATATATTTATATGCATTGATAAAATACCTCTTCTCTCTTCATAACTCTCTTGGCCTGTCCTCACATGCCATGTTGTCCAACCCCTTCAGCAACTTTGTGGCCTCTAACTGGACTCATTCTGCCCATCTCTTTCTTCTTAAGTAAACTCCAGTATTCAGATCCACTATGGGTTGTTATTAACTGTCTTGCCTGTGACAGAGGCTAAGAGGTGATTCAGTAGCAGCTCACAAATACTTGAAGGACAATTACAAAGATGCTGGGGTCAGCCTTCTTTCAGCAGTGCTAGATGATATAACAATAAGCATCAGCCACAGCTACATACTGCAGCGAGGAGGTTGAGGTTGGATAGTCAGGATAGACCTTCCTTTTCTTTACCAAGTACAGCACAGGATTGGTCCCCATCTGCATCCTTGGATGGGGTCAAAAGGACAGAAAGAAAAGAGTGGGGGAGTGTACTAGGCTTAAAAAAGGAGCACTGACCTGGCATTATCTACGGGTTCTACACAAACAACAAAATCACTATCAATTTCTGTTTCAAAAACAAACAATATCCATTTTCTCCCCAAGAGAGTCATGCTTAACATTGCAAGAGTGACTTACACAGTGCTGTGATTAAATAATGAAACAACAATGAATAAAAACTAAAACATGACACAGAGTATAGTAAGTGATATGGGCCCCAAAACTCAAAGAAATTATGGTTCTTACCTTGAGGGGGTTCATTAGTAAATTTGATAGAGGAATGTAAAAGATTAATAGGAAACTCTGGATGAGCCTCTGTAGTGATCCAGGTCCTGAAACCTTCACTCATAGATTCTGTTGTTGTGATGGCATCCATTAATTCACTAAGAAACTCCAAACCAAGGTGGCCATTCTGTAGAAGGAGCCATCCTCCATCTTGCATGCACTGATTTAACAGGCGCCTTGCATGGACTTCCTGGCCCTGCCCCATTGAAATAGCATGGCAGGGAATGTTCTAGAAAGAAAAAAGAGAATTTATTTTAGATATAGTTCTTTAAAATGATTATATACATGACATATTGCTTCTGTAGGTCCATGTGTGGTGTCATTGTGCCACAAAGAAAACCACAAATATCAATGGAGACTGATTATATCTAAACAGAGTAAACGAAAAACCAAAACCCTCCACGTTGCTCTTATCTTACACATGCTAGAAAACTACACCCAAAGGACATAATCTTTTTGTTTTGCAGGTTTGATAAAGGTAATGAGATAAGACAACTGAAACATTTTCCTTTCCTTTTTCCCACTTCCCCAAATAAAGCAGGATTAATTAATGGAGTCTTTCCTCCAGAGGCAATGGGAGAACAGTGGTTGAGAAAAACAGTAGATGATACAAGCCTTCACAAAGGGTCTGAAAAAGACAAGCTGACTAGGATGCCAGCAGGACCATACAAGTTGGTAACTAAAGTGCAGGCAGATCCCTTCTTGCTTGTTGTTCTGTATGTATTATTCACAGAATCACAGAATCATTACGGTTGGAAAGGACCCTCAAGATCATCTAGTCCAAATAAGTAGTCCACTGGCCTAGGCTGACTGACTCCTACCAGGGAAAACAAGAATTATCAAACCCAGCTGGGCATATGATTCTGTATACATGTTGAGGGCAAGAGAACTGATGGAAAGACCTAGTTTTATGGACACTTTCATGTTCAAGACCTACAGCTGAGTATCCCTCACACTGTGAGCAATGGGCTGCAAAAAGTCCTCTCAATCTGGGTCTATCTTCAGCTGCCTGAGAGCTACAAAGTTGAATCTTAAATTTTCCTGCTGCTGGGTCTCTCTTTCTGTGAAACAGAAAAGAAGGAAGTAATCCAGTCCTGAAGAGTGTGGATGAGGCTGCCCTACTTCTACAGGAGAAAAAAGGTTAATCATTTGGACACAACCTGTGCTGGGTCATTTGGCCTTAAGGCCGCAGAAAGGGCTCTGACCTGGTTTTATGAACAGTATAAATACAGCTAGTGTATATGATCCTTAACACATCCTGGCAAGAGGTTTAAGGAGAATAGAATCCCAAAGATAAGAAAGCAGTTAAATCCTGCTCTCAGGTCAGTAAAACCTAAAATTGCAGTTAAAAGAAGCAAAGCTAAAAAGCCCGTTAAGTTGGCTGTGTGCTGGAGGAGCAAAGCTTTAATTTTACTAAGATGTATCTGAGTATATCTAGCACTCCCCTAAGTCAAAGACTATGACTACCCCTGCAGAGTGCATAAGCATTCAGCTGGTACATTATTCCCTAACAAAACATCTACTCATTTTTTTTCTCTTCTCAGCAATGTTCTCTTTCAAATGTACAATCATGAAACATTACAGAAACATCAAGACAAGGAAAAAATATTTTTCACTATGGATTGTCCTCATTTTACACCTTCTGAAAGAACTCTATCAAAAAAAGAAGACTGCATAGAGAATCTTTCTCTCAATAGTGAGTCATACCAATATATCTGTTACCTTAATACATCACTATCCAGATGAAAATACTACCATCTTAGTCACTACAGTGCCCCTGACAGTTCTGTTGAAGCTTCTATGCATCATTCCCTGAAAGAGGAAACTATGTCTAGAATAAAAAAAAAATCTGGTTTTAATGAAGTCAGAGTGCTAGGCATAATGAACTTAATTTTAATTCAGAAAGTTAAATTTTCACTTCAAGTGAAAGTGAAGAGGGTAGAAATCCAACTGATTTTAAGATACAGCTTGCTTGGAGTATAAACAAGGTTATATAGCTCAGTAGTCACTGGCACTGTTTCCATTTCTTTGGCAGAAGGCCATCTGAAGAACTAAATTTTAGAGTGAAAAATAAATTCTGGTCACAAATTTGAACATTTCAAACTACATATAATGGTTTTACACTGTTAATATAATACTTAGAGGTACCATCAGTACTGACAATTCATTTTAAGACTACAAATTATGCCTATAAAAGGGAAATCATTGAAAAACAGGCCTAGCATGTCTTTTGGATGTTTTCTATCAATAAAAGAACAATAAATAGGATACTTTGGAGGTACAGAATCACATATACAGAAAGACCAGATCCTTGGTGCAGCTGATCTATGTTAAGTCAAAGGTTTATTCTGAAAAAAAAGTAGAGAAACTCCAGAGAAAGATAGGAACTAAATACAATTTGTTGACCAACTAGAAAAACAGACACAAAGTCCTCTTACAAATGTTTCTGAAAACAGTATATAATTTCTAGATAGATTTTTTCAAAAGTTAAAGAAATACTCAAGTGCTCCTCCAGCCCCACAATGTTAATAAACATTTATAGTTAACAAAATATCTGTGTTTCTAGTTTCATTTGCAGAATCTGGATGGCTTTTGTAAATCTAAAAGGTTTCTATATGCTGTGTGGTAAGATCTTTACTTCAAGAGATCAGACAAGAACTTTACAGTTAAACATTATAGTTAATTTTCCATTTACAGCTGACATTACAATTGAACTTCAGGTTATGACACCCTAGTTGATGTTGCCTTGTTCATAAACTGTGTGAGAATAAACAAGGCAATCCCTTTACCTCTTTTGCAATGTCACTTTCTATTACTCTGCATTTCCTCAAAGCATGAAAACACATTAAAACTAATCACTGCAACTAATCACTTTCAGAATGACAACAAAAACTGCTGTCTTTTAACAGTCACAATTACAGAGCACCTTCTATCTACCAGCACTTCCCCAGACAGTCTAAGGTTTCGCTTAAGATTTGACAGAGTGGAAAAGCATTTGTTCCACTCCTTGTACGAGTGACTGTAAGTGACCACCTGACTTCAGGTGACTCTGTTAGGAGGTTAGTGTCCCTTATATGCCCAGTGAGAGAGAAATACTGACTTCCTTGATGCAAGAGACAGTTAAGTTTCAATCATTTGCTCTGAATTGCTTTCAAAGGAGCTACTCTTTATTGAGTACAGAAATTAACTCCTACTGAAGGCAGGGTAGGTACCTATCTAGGAGTCCACTTCACCAGATATATATGATGAGGAACTGAATAGGTGAACGAAAACATCACCAAAAAGGTGACACTCCATTTGTATTCATACCATGGGCCAAGAAAACAGGAATCCAATTACAACCACCTAATGTGTTTACTTGTGCTTGAAAAGGGACTAAAAATATTTGCCCATTTCTAGCCTATAAATATTCTTGTAGTTAATATCAAATCTTTTACAAAGTCAAAATGTCTCTTGTATCTTAGGAAAAAACAAGAGTATTTTGGGAACAGGACTAAAATTATTCTTCCAGTGCATTGCTTTCAAGAAACCTAAAAAACCTGCTCACCCAGCTGCCATCCTCCCCTCCTATGTCACTATATCGGCTGGCTAGCTGGGTGCACAATTTTTGAGGTCAAGGATCACACCAACAACTTCAGATGTAAGATTCCCAAGTTCAAACACTCAAGTGAGAGCTAGAACCTAACTTTGAGCACTCTTTATCACAGTCAGATAAATGAAGTGAGAAATTTTCAAAGAGAATGAGCATATAAACTTTCTAATTAATAAGCTAAAAAGATTTGTGGGTGCTCTCTGTTTTTGAAAATAAGACTTACTTAACACTTACCTCCACCTCTCCAGGAAGATGAATTCTAACAGGGAGGAAAATTTATAGAGATTTATTGGGAATAACTTCCTTTTGGGAAAATGATACTTGCATCTACAATGCAAACCATAAAACATAAAGCACATAGTGCATTAGAGTGATGCTGAGCTGTAAAGAAATGTTGAACGTCTCTATCAGGTGATCTGACAGAATGTTAGGCTCAACAAATTAATTTCTCTTTTCATCATATTTATGGTTTTCTTCTGTATCTTCCTATAATTCTCTTTAGTGGTATAAATATACTCTCAGCTCCTTTTTCAGTGCATGTGACACAGTGTAAACCACAAGTATTGCTTTGTTCTTATAGCTAAGTACTGTCTCTTGGTGATGGACTATCATAGTCTGCTGGATAAAGATGGAGGGTTCACTGGAATCAAACAACTGGAAAAAGCATGAATGTAACTTCCATTTCTGCAGTAAATGCTTTTTGGCTACTGCTCCAAAATTAACTTCCAGCGAATAGTGATACGAATATAAATATAATTATCTGACATTCTATAAAATGTGGAAATATAATTTCTAGTTCACATGATAGTTTCAAGTATCTTTATCAGTTCTAGCAAACTCAGTTTAGGAGGATACCTTTGATTTTGCAAGAAGTTCTATATTTTCAGTGGGATCAGCCCCCACTGATAAAAAGCACGTCAAAGGTGTCCGACAGTCGCTTTCTGTCCACATTGCTTCCATTTCAAGAATAAATCCTTCTGCATATTTCCCTCCAAGAGATTCTGCAATGTAGTGTCGAGCCTAAAAAACCCAAGATACCAGAAATGTATAACATTTATTTTCATTATTTCTCATTCATCACTGATGTGGAATTTACCAATACCTACACTGGGAGGCAATAACTTTCTAAACTTCCAGTTTTCAACTTTGGTATAACAAAAGTTACAGCCCACAGGAAGCAACCATTGAAATTCTAAGAAAGTGAACTTCAGACGAAGAAAAGAAAGATTTCTCCTCACACAACAGCCATCCCATGAACACTGCTGCTACAGGATACTAAACTTTCCTTTTTAAAAAGAATTAAAGAAATCTATGCAGAATAGATCCACTGTCAGCTCTGAGGACAGCCCAGATATCACCCCTACATTACTGGCTGCTAAAGCCTAGTGGATAGCCAAACAAAAGAGTTTCTCTATACCAGTCCCATTCTTAGTTCCTTTAAGCATGTATTGTTGACACTCTCTCTACAGCATAGCAGATTAGAGAGATCTTTTATCTGACCCAGTTACAATCTCCCATATATTTGTAGGAACTTCAAACAAATTCTTCCATCCAGTGGTTATCCAGTTGAAGTCTCTTATGCTGAATATCTATTTCTACATTTACCCATAAAGGGCAAACCTTCCCTATGCCTCTACTGTCCTCTTTTCAAAGGCATTTTCTAAAAGGACTTCTAAAGCCATCCTGGTGTATGAAACTTTCCTTGACTGACATCATTTTCCAACTGTGTAAACTACCAGCACAGATTAATGGGGCATATAAACGGATAGAAACACCCAGGAACAAGGTGGACTGAAGAAGACACCAATTCCAGAACAAGTAATTCAATCATCCACTAGTAGGAGTAACTTCCTTCCTAGCCTAGAAAGGGCAGAAGTTTATTCTATCAGGAACAAAATTTTGTGACACTTGGGGAAACACAGTACGGAAATAAGAGATAAAGAAGATAATAGTAAAAAAGATCCCCTCTTTTCTCAAAACTTGTTATAACTACAGGTTTTGAAACCACTGTTTAGAAAGGTTCTTTGTCAAAGATGGTTGTGCAAGACAGTTGTGCAAGAATAGTAGTAGCTTTATTACTTTGGTCTGCTTAATTGTGGCAGATGGAGCTCCCATACTTCTCTCTTATTTACATACTCAAAAGAGGAGAAGGAAAAATGAAGGAGGGAGTCTTGTTAAAAAAGAGGTCCATGAAAAAATGGTATCCCCTAAATACAGCACAGATTCAAACACAACATGTAACATGTAAAGTTGAGATAAGCAGGAAATCAGAAGTACCACTTTCCAGTGTAGCCAGAGACAAAAAAAAGCAAAAAGAGGATATTCATAGGCTCATATATCTCCTTTAGACCTACATAGAGAAGAAAAATCCAAATATCACAGACTGTGGAAAAAATGCTAGTCTATTGCAGTGTCTTTTATGACATCTGCCATGAGACAGTCTTAATTATTACCTCCTCAGCATGGAGAGTAAGTAAACAGTTTATCTGCTATTTTAGCACATCTGTCACCAGAGTGAGCTGTTCTCTTTCCAATTCTGTGAAAAAATAGGGACATATCTTCTTATTGACTGGAAAAATGCAACAGCTTTACCAGTTTCATGACTCCACTATACAGGTTCCACACAAAAAGAAGGGTATTCTTACAGCTCTGATACAATTTATTGCATGTTTTGCAATGCCCTTTCTAATTCACTGCAATTAAATAAATTAATATTTCTTTAACATATACTTATGATAAGGATTTCAACATCTGATTTACAAAAGAAGTCATTCTGCAACAAATATTGTGACAAAAACAAACTCAGATAAATAAGTTTGGAACTAGCAGTTCTACAGGAGATGCCACATAATACAACCACTGTTGAACAGCATATCTTACTTGGGCAACGGTACGATTAGGGCACCAGCTACGGACGAGAAGCAGTTTATGGAACTGATCCAGTAAGCTGTCATATCCATCAGGAATAACAGCTTTTTCAGGTGCTTCTTCATCAAACCAAGCTTTCCAAGACTTCTCATTCCTAACAACTTGCATCAGGAGTTGATTAAAAGGGTACAAACTAGATAACTGCACAAGATTGAGCCATGTCGTGTCAAGGATCCACTTTTTTGGTTTTGGTTCCACAGAATTCAAATCCAAACTGGCACCTCCTGCAAAGTGAAAAGCATTATAGAGGAAAACAACCATTGTTAAACAGAAAAGTGACAAGTAAAAAAAGAGTATTTATTTCTATAACTTAGTGCATAAAACTTTTTGTAGATCAAGACATGGAGACCTAGAACGTGCATGGAAGAGTCATTTAACAAAGATGGATTTCGAAAGTGGTCTCAGTTCCTCCCATAGCTGGTATCTTAGTATTTTTTGTGCTGCTGCTTTTCTCCCTCTATAGAGCTGGAATAAAACTTGCCTACCTAAAAGGATACTCAAAGCCAAGTCCTCAAACCAGATGTATAAAGGATCTATGGTTAGTGCAATCTCCTATCACCTAGTCTACAGAATAAGAAAAAACACAGTATGTTCACTTCCAGGACTCTGCAACTTCAACAGCCTCTCAGCTCAACCACCACTCCAGAATCATGCCCATTTGCATCTCCAATACAGTTGAGTCACAGCTGAACATAAAGAGGTGCTTGCAAAGCAAACAGACATATTTAGATGTCAAGTACCTGGCTGAATTTATCTTAACTCGATACTTGATTTACCTACATGTTGGAGACAGAGGAGTACACCACCATCAAAACTTTATAAACTTTACTAAAATTTTTCTTTGTCATTTTGTCTTAGTAGTGATGTGCAGTGGTGGCATAATGCAATGGAGGCTACATAGAACAATACATCACAACATGGAACAGATTTCCATGTTTTTTTCTACTGTCACTTAAACATGCTACGGAGTCCTTGTGCATTCACATGCCTTCTCAGAGCCGTAAAAAGAGATTTTGCTGACTATCTCCATGCTCACAGACATAGCTATGTGGTAACTGAAAAGAAGAGGCATGAAACAGAAAACTAAAAGGTCTCTTACAAAGTAATGGACATTTTTTTTCCTGTTTTGTAACGTAAATTAAATAAGTTAAATATCCTCATCTAAGCATTATTTTGATAATGAATAATCTATATTGCTCTTGGTTTAGAAAATTTGTCTCTTATTTCCTTCTAGGGCTATACATGCCTTTATTCACCAGTTAAAAAACATTAGATCTACTGAATACAACATATTGTTAGTGCAAGCACTGCAAAAGCTGAATTTAGTACTTCACAGAAATATGCATATAGGAACATTTTTTAGAGACATTACCTTTGATCAGTGTCTCAAACTCGGCATGTGAAATTTTCTTAGCCTGCAGGTCAATTTTCAGTGCCAAAAGCAACGTAAACAGGAATCTGTGATTTTCATACAGCCCTCGAACTGTATACTTGAAGACTTCATAGGTGAGATGCTCAATTACATATACTACCCTTTTTGCTGTGATCTGAGACTTCTGAGATCTTTCCATGGATAGATCAAAAATGCCAAGGAACTGCCGTAAGGATGTTTGGTACATGACATTAACGAAGCTCATTTCCACAATTAGGAAATAGAGGATGCTGCCACGATGAGCAACGGGCCGATACTCTTCACGTGCAGTATTGATTTTCACCTCTGTCTCTGCTGCTATTGTTAATTTTTCACTGACCTTAAAATTAATTGAAAAGACCATGCAGATTAAGTCATGTCACTTGTGATTTATGCTGCACAAGCAAAAAGAAAGGTCTTGATTAAGATCACAATGGTGTTTTTAGTCAAGCTTTGCTTCCCTCTGTCAGTGTTTCAACACAAAAATCGTCTCTTTTTGTGTTCAAACACAAAGCACAATGGAATGATTCAAACTTGCATCTGCAAAGTACACCTGGAATATAAAGCAGTATTAAGGTAATAATTTAATTTGGCAACATTTTATGATGGAAAAATGACAGTGTTTTATTATTTATTTAAGAAGTCAAAACTCATAGTGACTCTGAATAGAAAAAAATAAAACCAGAAGAAAAATCTGTCTACAAATAATCTTTAAGTTACAGTTAGAAAATGTATCTGCAATGAATTCAAAATTCACCTCTTCTGCTGTTGTTTTAGTGATCCTTAGGACTTCTATCAGAGATTCATCTTCAACCAAAGCACCCTCTGTACTGGTTAGACGGAAGAGCAGATTATCTTCAAGCTCCTGCATTTTCCTCTTGTTAGATGTCACTTCTTCCATCAGTTTGACTCTTTCTGCCTCCAGTTCCTGTATTGAGAAATTTTCCTTAGAATATTTAAGATTAATTCAAAGAAACATTCCTTGTAATGACACAGGAAACGTGACTGTATGTATGACAGATTGAAGGCTTCATGGCATTTTCTATAAAATACAGAAATATTATATACTAAAATATATATGCATACTGCATTATTTGATTAATGTAGCGTACTGAGGAGTGAAAACGAATGAAAATCACCAGGAAAAGCTTCCTTATAGTAAGATACACAAAGCACTAAAACTAGTTTGAAATGGGAAGTGACAAAAGCCTCATAGCATTAAGCACTTAAAATTAAACCAGACAAACAACTGAAAGCTGCATTGTATGGATGAATTTTATATTGTTAGGGAAGTTGACTGGATGACCATTTCCATTTTTAATTTCTATGATTCTATAATTTTATTCTGTGATTACACTCCTGTACTGCTTATAAAATAGGAAATGTTACAATTATCCTCTATGTCATATGGAATTTTTATGCTATTTCTACCAGAAGACAAGGGCGAGGGAACAATGACAGACAAGTCAACACAATGCCAAGTGAAAAAAGGTATCTACACTGCACAGTCCAACACAACTCAGGGATAACCTTGCTGCCTACCTTTATTTAATCAATCAAGTCAACCTTCCTGTAAGAAAAGGGTAGTTAATAATACCTGTCTAGCTACACTTAGGGTTTCAGTTTATTTTCATTCTTCTCAACATGCTAACTCAGAAAAAAAAGATATGTACAGAGTTATGAAGTACAGGAGAGAGTTTCCTGTTTTTCAAAGTGATAAATTTCTTTATTCTACTATTTTTTATATGGAAAAATGTTTGATTGATATTTTAGGGCTGTCTAAGGTAGCTCCATGAAACTTGCAAATAACTGCATCCTAAAAGAGAAGAATGACTTCAGCAAGGGCCATTCAGATATAAATTTTCTGCATTTTCTCCTCTTTCTTCAGCACTAATGCAAAAAAGATTAGAATTCTATAAAAGGAGTAGCTCTACAGACACTCAAACATGCATTTGACTACATGTTTAAATTCTACTTAAAGACTTCCATAGTTTAAGAACAGGCACCTCATTCATTCTATTTGTAAGTTTGTAAAGGGCATCTTTCAGAAAATGAGGAAATATACCATATACTAGTGTTTTGTTTGCAGAAGAGTTTCCCTAATGCATTTGTAACATAAAAAAAAATAGCTGTTCTGAACACAACCAGTGGCAATAGCTTCATTATCAAAGTACAAAAAGATGCTGATAACAATTTTTTTCATATAGTGACAGGAGCTACCTTTAAAGCTAAGAAGAATAAGCAGTTCTTTGATCATGTATTTCATTGATCACTATATTAATTTTTAAGAATGCCTTGGTTCCTTTAATCTATTACTGTAACTCTGTGATCATAAACTTATCTTCTTATTTGTAATATAAAACTTGTTCTTCAGATTATCTGTTCATGCTCTGTCTTTTCTTTGAATCACATTTATCTGAGCTCCATTGGCTCTGGCTATCTGCACCAGGACATTCATCTCTTATTGAGAAAGAAGAGACAGAACAACCATGATTTCTTCATATTTCCTAAAGGGAAGAAGTTTAATAAATGTTGATCACCTGCAACCATGTCCCTGTGCAGCAAGTAGTGCTGATAGTAACCAGCTACCCTTGCAGCTCTCTTCAGCTGATACACAGAACTGGATGAATATTTTTCAGTGAGTATATTTTTGTCCCAAAAAAGCAGTCTAGGTGTTGCTACATATATTCAATATGGATTCCCTAATAGTTTTCTCCAGGCAGAAAACCACAGAACAAGGATATCTGTGTGTGGAGATGAGTATGTATCAATTTCTGAGAGTTTAAAAGTAGAAGCTTTTATGTAGGTCATGAGAAACCAGTTCCATTCTTTCTTGATTTTAAACCTCTGTCTTCCACCTGAGGTAAATTGCTCAATCCAAGCCACTCCTGCTGATGATGTTCAATTTTGCTTACCTAAGCATACATCTACTGGAGTAAAGATTAAAAGTTTTGCATCCCTAGCCTTTGTCCCACCCTGACAGTGGGCAACTTTTCCTCAGTACTGCTGTTGCAGATTTTCCATTTTTCATGGAATAATTCACAGGAAGTTTGGGCACAACAATGACTTTTCTAACCTCTGGCTGTGACTGCCAAACTGAAGAAAGAGCACTCAGATTCCAGTCTGTACTTTAGCAAATGCTTGTTTGAGTAAAGTGGAAAGATGTTGGCTGGAGGAAGTGACATCACCATTAAAGTACACAGGTTAGAACATGCTTTGTGAAGTAAAAGAAGGAGAAATTAATTCCCTTAGATGGGGAACTGCTCTCACATGAGGAGGCCTACCTGAGTTACTTATTAAAAGCAGCAGCTCTGCTAATGCAAACATCAACATTTGTTGCTTTTCTCCCAAAGACACAATTATGAAATGTTCCATTTGCAGTAAGTCATTCAATTTGATGTGAAATACAACTGCTGTGCTTTCACTTTTATGATAAAGGAAGTAAATATTTCATTTTAGTATAATTGGACCATAGCATTCATGTATTTATTGGTATGACTCCCACAGCAAAAAATCCACATTTGTCCCCAGTGCTTATAATGAATTGACTTCTAAGTTTTTGGATAACCAGGCTGTTAAATTAGATCACACAAGAAGAAATAGAAATGAACTAGGAATTAAATTATTTTGGAGGATGTCTCAGATTTGGTATTATGAAATAAAACTCCTGAAAAACATCTGAGAGAGGATTTTCCTCCTTTTATTTGCTTCCACAAAACCAATGGAAATTTTAGCAAGGGCAGAGTCAAGTCAATATTCAGGGCTCCTTAAAAGTCTCATATCTCCTTGCACCCCAGAGACTGGCTAGCAGAAGTAGTTCAAGTTCATAAGCATTTATTCATGTAATTCAAATTAAGTTTAAAAAAGAATTCTGAAATAAAAGAGGTTTCTGACTGAATAGGGGCCTTTGCTATATATAAAGGAATAAAAATGCTTTATATATGTCATGTATATGCCTGTGATGTATTTTTAATGAATAATTTTCTTTCTTCATATTCCAAGGCCAGATCTTAAAATAAATGTTTAGGTCCCTCCATTCAATTAAAAAACAGCCCCACATTGTCTTTCAGCAGAGGCACAGTCCCCTAAACTTTTATTCACATATTGGTTCTTGCATTTAATTTCACCCAAGACACAGAATACATTCATTCATGGTGCAGATACTGAACAAGCCTTCTCTCTATACAAATATGAAACTATACCTGTTTTTCTGTGAGGATGACACGGCCAAGGAGCTGATCTTCCAACCCTTTCATAGTAACAGTAAAGTCAATCACTGTTGTTCTTGCACTAATTTCTGGAGTATAGACAGGATTAGCCAATTTTGTTGTCATATAAAGGGTAAACCCCTTCATCAGATCTATCTCCTTGTCACCTACTTTCACCTGAAAGTAAACCATATTTCTCAATTTTCAAAAGCTGAATTTAGAAAAATAGTTATTTCACCCAGTGAAAAAGAGAACTCTTTTATTTACATTTTCATTTATACTTTTTATACTATCTGCTTAAGGGGTAAAAAGCACCCAACCCTTGAGTTCACCACTCATCATGCTAAGCATTCCAAGGTGTGAATCTCAGCAGTACCCCCTTTACCAGATACCAGCATCTGCTCAAATGGTTTTTACTTTCATTTTCACAATTCATCTTACTTTGTATGCTGAACCAGATTTTATGAAATTTTTTTCCAAGATATTATCAAGAACAGGATCCAGTTCCTCTCCAACATCTTCTATTAACAAAGGTTGGCCAAGGGACAGGCAATCCTCTACATGACTTCTGAAGAACTTGTGGTTCATAGCTGTAACCTAGGAAGATTGGTTCACAGTATAGTATGCATTTACAAGCACACAGAAAATGGTATAAATTCTGTTGCAGGTTTCAACTCATTCTGAGATATTCTGAGATATCCACACAAATGATTACTTTTTAGAGACCAACACTCACCTCTGCTGAAACGAATGGAAGATTTGCTTTAAGCTTAACAGAAACCTTGATGTTTTGCTTTGTTGTTACCTATTTATTTATTTATCTATGCATCTGTCTAGTCACTGTAGTATCTTAATACCTTTTCAATATTCATGACTTTGTGTTCAGAACAATAGAGTGAAGCAGGGAAATATTTATAGAGCTGAGATAGGGAACCAATGTTACATACAAGACCTGGTCTCGCGTCAGACGTTGAATTTCCAATTCAGTTCCCATTTCACAATATAAAGTCTTAAATTTGCTAAAAAATCACATAAATTCCTTTTCAGTTATTTAAATCTTTAATTTAAAATTATTTAAGCCTTTAAAATTATTTAAGCCTATTTAAAATTATTTAAGCCTTTGAGATGACAATAGCCTTTCCAGGCATCTGTTAAGCCACAGTTTTGGGGTGGTTTTTTTACCAGAAAAAATCCCAAGGACAGAGATGGTTTTATAATAAATCCTTGTCTTCCAGGCAGTGCTTTTTGAAAAAAGGATAATTAAAATACAGTCTTAAAACTGTATATTAGTTAAAAATTAATCCTATGTTCCACCACTCTGTACTTTTACCTTTGTTATAATATAGGCATATGTGTATCCACCAAAACAGCACGTTGCCTACATTTTTAGTCCAAATGAAACTGAGGGATGAAGTTGGTGTCTTAGTGACCAACAATATAACCCTAATAGCAAATTACAATATCCAAGATGTAAAATCCTAATCTAGTCTAAACACTTTGGTATTTAAAGTCTTGACATAATTCTGTTCCTCTACAGAGGGAAAACTCAGATTCTTCTAACACAGCTGACTCCTGAGCCAGGATGTCTAAAAGCCCATAACTCTTCAAATTGTGATCAGGAAAGCTTCCTTTTCATTTAGAGGCTGCATCTGTACATATTCAAAGCCATGTAAGTCTTGAGAATACTTATCAGTTCAGTGGTTAAGCCCTGTCAGGATTTACAAGTTTCATTGGCTGGATATTCACACATATTGACCACAAGGCAAGCATGGTGGAGACTTTCATCTGGCTCATCAGTCAAATGTCATCATTACTTACAGAATATGAATAGGGGGAAAAAGGAAACAGTATTTGAATCTACATCTCCCAGCCCCTGCTTTGGTGAGTATAAGATCCTTATGCAATTAATGGACCAGAGAATGGAATCTGTGTGCTCACAGTCCCATTCTGCATGCCAGCACATGGCACGAGCAGTGGGCAGTACAATGATGTCATCATCTATCTGGATGCCACCTTCCTTACCTTCATTCTCAGTTTCTTTTTCTTATCCATCACTCTCATTTTGTATTGTATTTCATGGTATTCATGTGATAATCTACAGTTGTAATGTAGACTTGATTTATTAAAAGCTAATTCTTTAGTATCATGCTTGATCTGGCCTGAAAATATATGGTCTGTTTAGTTCTTTATCATAACCCACCCTATCCTTATTGGTGAAAACATGCCTGGAGGAGAGGCTCATCAGAAGGGGAAAAAAAGGAAAGTTCTGAATTAGGTAGAAAACCCAGATTCCAAACAGGATGCACTGCTAGCTAGACAGTGACAAGAGTGGATAAATTAAGAAATAAATATTTTTATCACATGTATTTAATCATCAAAATGCAGCCTAAATTTTGGCTTTGTGCTTGATATGCCTCAAAAATCACTACTCTTTTTTCAGTTTCTAGGTTTTTCTCTTTTCCCTATTTTCCTCTTAAAATGCTTACCCTAACATGTTATTGCTATGCAGCACCAACTGCCTGATCTTCTCTGGTCTTAATTTTGCAAGAGTTGCATTTCCTCTACATTTCTCTTTCTCCATGACAAGTAATTAAAAGATTAATCATAAAAATCCATATGGCATAACATATATTTCCAATATGCTCTTAAAACTGTCTTTCTGGAAGATGATAAAAGAGTAGAAGCTATTTCACCCTGATACAGACAGATTACAGATTTTGCATCAGTCTTGTTTTAATTTCTCCTTAACTGTATACTATAAACATCAGATTTAAATTACACATGGTCAAAGTATGATGACAGAGAAAAGCCAGTTGATATGAACTAGCACTTGCATTAAAAAATATTAAATTATTTACCTGGAGTCCACTATTCTTTTCCTTATTTTTAATCCAGATCTTTCCTTGACCTTGGGGATCAATCAGCAAAGGATATCTAGATGCTTTTGTGACAATGATGCCATTCTGAATTGAAAGGTCATCATTTGGAAGACCTTGGAGGTTCCATTCACCTACTGTAGCATTGTCAACAAGCATACCAGTAAGGTTCAGGTCCTAATAGAAAATAAATAATTATAAAATTAGTACCAGTGAAATGAGTTGCAATAAAATGTTTTATGGAAGGTTTTTCTTCTTATTCTGATCTGATAATGCATATTTGGTCATTACTGTTTATTATTTCCTTTCTTTAAAGTTCAGTGCCTAAATCACTGAAGTTGGGCAACAATGAAAGTGAATTCTGTTGAGACTTTGATGTCCATCAAAGAGTGTCAGAGAAACTCTGAAGCCAGCTCAATATCTAATGACAAGCTGATTTAGTAATGGCAGACTCTTCACTTGCTAGTGCAACGAAGGATCATATTGGTCACAAGAGTTTCCTTCTGCTGTAAAGTTGTAAAGTGCTCTCCAATAATGTAGATGAATACAGGATGGCTTGTGGGAGACTCAGAAAAGAAAGAGGAGATATGCTATGGATCATTAACCATGAACTATCCTGGAAAGTTATTGTTTCTGTGGTCACAACTCTTCCCAGCTCATATATTTTCCTACAGTTTCATTTGCTCACATCAATTATCCTGCTTTATTATACTTAGCAACTGGCCTCTCAAGAATGTGTATGTGAAGAAAACAGCACTGAAAATCACAAACCAAGCTCTTTAAATTAGAAAATGAATTTAATAATTACATGAGTTTAAAAAGAATAAAACTGAAGTGGTTGTGTTTGCTCCTTCCAATTTTCACTAAAGAATTCCTAAGTGTAAGCTTTCTCTATAAGCAACATGTTTAAGAAGAAACAAAGAGATTGTCACTCCTGCCTAAAGAAAAATTTCAACTACCATGAGACATGGTATTTGATACAATCATGGGAGTTAATCATACCAGTGGGTGCAAGACTCAAAAGCTTTTTTAGCTGTTTGATTTTTGTACTACTCTGATTATGGAAGAATCTGAATGAAGCAAGAGAAACCTTTCTCAGAAGATAAGACAAAGAGAAACTTTAAGAATTCCATCCCTAAAGTAAACAGTAAAGCATTTAGTAGTCATTTTTTTTCAGCAATTGGAACCTAAAACCATATTTAACTCCTTAAGCAGATGAGTAGGGTCTAAACAGCTTTGAATTTTTTCTTACTGCAGCAGGAAGTATCATTCACTCTGCAACTCTAAAACTTAAGATAATTTAATTGCCTAACTACATAGATATAGCTAATTTTAAACAGCTCTCTTTAAATTGTTATGCCTAAATGACTCATACACCCACAGTCAGTTAATCTGTGACAAAGTAAGGCAGATGTCAAGCCTTTTGCTTGAACTGCAAAGCTGCTTTCTTTCCTGTGGTGTGAAATATCAAGAGAAGCCCATATGCTGCCTTTTGTGAGTACTTAATTCACTGGAAAAAATTAAATCTGTCTTCCATACACTATCCTTGAAATCCTAATCTTGTCCTGAACAGCAGCTATCTAAACAGAACAGTAATTACAGTTTGAAACAACCAAGAAGTATTCCTCTAATTTTGATAGATGCAGCTGAGTAGTAAATATGGTTAGAACATCTTCATAGAGGCAGAATTTTAGTTGTCTTGCTTTCTAAGGACATTATACATCCAAGTTCTTATCCTTAAATGGTAAGAATTTTGACAGATATTCCCCAAAGGTAAGTAGCTTTTAAGAACATTTTGTACACTGAATTTGAGAAAAATCCTCCCTGGGATGCACATATGTAGGATAACTCCCATACCACCCTGAGAAAAAATCTTGCCTGAGACTGAACTGCTGCTGGTACTTTATTAACAAATCTATCTTGGCCTTACGTATTACTTATCACCAGCAACTTTCAAATAGCTTTGCTGGGTAAGTCAGAATCATTCATCCTTATAAGTCATAGCATAAATTGGGCTGGGCTGTGAGGTTCACCCAATCAGGTCAAGGTTAATCACTGTTACAAGAAGCATTATGCACCACCTAACATAATAATAATGGTAATAAAATAACGACCAGCATGACAAGCTTCTCGTGGCAAAGAGGTCTCCCTAATAAAGGTTTTAAATGTCAAATCCCCTTAGAACCTGAAAAGATGTAGAAAGGATACTAACCTACTGCTCCAGCATCACCTGTTCTTGCAAAATCTTTGACAGCTGAGGACAAGAGCCATTTGGGCTTAATGCCTCCTCTCCTGTACTGAGAGTGAGAGAGACTCCTTGAACTATTTCTCCAACGTTTAGTGCTGAAGAAAATGTAGGTATGTTGCACAAGGTAACATGGACAGATTACTCAGATTATTTCATTATAGCTTAAATACTGCCTTCAGCAAGAATGTGTCTTCCAGGTGCAAGGAAGAATATTAGACAGACCTCTTAAAAGTCGTGGAATAGGAACAAGACTGCTGCTGGCCACAGGCAAAGTCTATGCACCAGAGAGCTGCCAGGTCTGGCACTTCTGAGGCAGATAGTGGGAAAAGCAAAGAACAAGATTTCTGTAAAGGAACCTGCCCTCTATCATAGTCCCAGCATGCAGGTTGCCCACTTTATTAAGGGTAGCACATGATGTGGCAAGGAACTGAAGCTGCATCGTGGGACCCTAGCTGCACCGTATTTTAGGGCACCTCTGCCTGCACAGATTTAGACCGACTGAGGAGAAGCTGCAATGTCAGGCTTACCAAGGAGAGCCTCACCACTGACAAATGTAGATGGGTTTAAAAGCTTAGACTGGAGCAAGCTGAAGTGGTGTAAACTAAGCTTTACAAAATCCAGGTTTTGTTTAACTTAATCATTTCAACAGAACACTTCAAATTAAACTAAATTAAATGGTATGTGTACACAGCAGGGGGTATGATAGGAGAGTATTAAATGATAATACACAGAGGTACAGAGGTGATATTTCCTGGTTCAAAATGTACAGTGGTCTTTGCTATAGTCAAGAATTAATCAAGCTAAACTAAGAATAAAAGTGTGAAGCTTTAAAAAGGAAAAACTGCTTAGTTCCATTTTACAGATATTTTCTAGCAAATAATAGATTTTAAAATTATCTACTTAAGTAGTCCTAAATAAAAATAATGGAAATTTGTATTCCTAGACTACTTTTTTGTGTTCAACATTTAATATTTGAAGAACAATAGGTTAAAGAATTTATGATATATCAGAAATATAAAATATCTGAAAAACCTTTTATTCAAATTAACACTTTATATACTAGATTAACACTTCAGAGTGAAAAATGGGTATCTGGAGAGAGTAGATTTTTAGTGGCAGTGCATGAGACTGTAGGTTGTGAAAGTGAAAATAAGATAAATCTTACTGAGTTCCTGGAAGTCAGTTAGGACATAACTCCCACCCAGCTCATCCTGTAGGCCTAATTTGGGAGCTGCTGCTTCAAAAACTGTCTGAAAAACTATAGGGCCATAGCAATACCAGATGTGAGGTGATATTCTCAAACACATATTCACAAGTTATTCTTTGTCAGGGGATAACTTAAAATGTTGAGGGAAACAGTTACAACTGGTGGGGTTTTTTCAATACACATATTTTCCACTTTCATTAAATGCTAGATGTGGCTGATTTGCTTGGCTTTATGATGGACTTTATGGATACAACATAGTATTTCCAAAAAAACATCAACTATGGGGGCACAAAATATGACACTACTTAATGGAATCTCTTATGATAAGGTAAATCTATTCTAAGCTGGTAAATTTTACATCATTTCCAATATTATGCAATTTCCTCCTGGGGCAGCTGACCTTAGACAGCATCTCTTTCTCTCAGATTTGCCAGGGAGACAGCCTATATGCCAATCTTGCAGTGCATGAGAGTATATAAAGATGATCTTAAAACATATTTAGAAGCTCACTTGTCAACTGTTCAGATTTTTTATTTATTAAAACTTTGATGGAACATGACAGTCTGTATACAATTTTCCAATTATGTACTTTCCTGGAACAGAATGCTCAGTGCCTTGCTAGTCTGTAAGGCAAAGACTATGGTCAGGACAGAGCACTTACATTACTGTATGGAATCTTACTGTTGTCCATCTCTTTCTTCCACAAATGGAGCAGCAAATTCCTGTACTCCTGATTGAAAGGTCCAGAGTAAGAGAGAAATCCAGTGGCCAGAAGAACATTCCCCACTAAATTAATAATTTGATCTTGGAAGTTTTTGCTGCTTGCTGTCCAACGAAGCTGTATGTAAAATATTATAAAGTTAAATTAAGCAGGCAGAAGATCTAACTTAAGAATTTATCTCTTTCTGGTAAAAAATTGTTCTCCAAACCAGGAGTATTTTTGGCTTTAAATCATTCTTTTCAGAAGCAGAACTTTGCTTGAAAAAGACAGCAACCACCTGACCAAGTGGAAAAAAAAGCATCTTTACCAACAAGCTGGCCAAACTGGCAAGAAGGGCCCATGGCCCTCATGGTCTAATAAAGTTCAACAAGGCCAAGTGCAAGGTCCTGAAATAGAGTCAGGGCAATCCTCAATATCAGTACAAGCTGGGGGATGACATGATCGAGAGCAGCTCTGCAGAGATGGACTTGGGAATACTGGTGAGTGAAAAGTTGGACATCAGCCCACCATGTGCACTTGCAGCCAGGCCAATTGCATCAGAGAAGTGTGGCCAGCAGGTCAAGGGAGGTGATTCTCCTCCTTTACTCGGCTCTGGTGAGACCCTTCCAGAAGCACTGCGTCCAGCTCTGGAGTCCTCAGCACGAGAAGAACATGAATATGTTGCAGCAGGTCCAGAGAAGGGCCACAAAAATGTTTAGAAGACTGGAACACCTCTCCTATGAGGAAAGGCTGAGAGAGTTGGAATTTTCAACCTGGGAACAGAAAAGGCTGTGGAGAGACCTTGCTGTACCTTTCATTACTTAAAGCAGGCTTGTAAGGAATACGGGGACAGTCTTTTTAGTAGGACTTGTTGTGATGGGACAAGGGGGAATGGTTTTAAACGAAACGAGGAGAGACTTAAACCATATATAAGGAAGACATTTTTCATGAGGGTGGTGAAACACTGGCAAAGGTTGCCCAGAGATGTGGTAGAAGCCCCATTCCTGGAAACATTCCAAGTTAGGTTGGACAGGGCTCTGAGCAACCCGTTCTGGTTAAAGATGTCCCTACTTACTGCACTGAGATTGGTCTGGACTACCTTTAGAGGTTCCTTTTGACCCAAAGCTATGACTCTACAAGTGCTTTAATAAAGGAATAAAGTTGCTGATGACCAACAATCATGTGAGGAAGTGAAGTACTGATTTGGCAAACAAAATGTGTGGGGTAATACAAACAGTAGGGACCCTGTAATCAACAGAACAGGGCTAATGGAGGACCACCTCAAGCATATCCACATAAAGAAATGCCTACCAGAGCGAATGATGGGGACAGCTTTCATACTGCTTCTGGGAAATTAGCACAGCTGGGCACTTCTCTGAAGTGCTTGCACACTAATGTGCACAGCATGGTGAATAAACAAGGAATTAGAGGTCTGCATGAAGCTGCAGAATCACGAAGTCGTGGTGATCATGGGGACATGGTGGCAGGCTTCCGTGACTCAAGTGCTGTAACAGGTATATACAGGGTTGTCAGGAAGGACAAGCTGGGAATATGAGAAGGGGAGTTTTCTTTCATGTGAGAGAGCAGCAGGAACGTGTGGAGTTCTGCATCTGAAACTCTGGGATGGGCAATGAGGCAGTTGAGAACTTATTGGTTAAGATTAGAGGGCAGACCAATATGGCTGATGTTGTGTGAGTCTGTTTATTAGACAATGTGATTAGCAAGAGGTAGATGAGGCCCTTTGCAGACAATGGTAAGTTTTGCTCAAGTTTCCAAGTGCCATATAGAGTTCTTCAATTTTTTAAATGAATTTTCAGAAGTAGAATGGAATAACAGCCTTTGCAAAACATCATAGCACAAGGTTTCAGAAAATCCACAATAAGGCACTGTAACTTCTTATTTTGGTGTTGCTCTTAAATTCAAAAATTAAATTAAAAGTATGATAAAGCATTTAACATTTCTGACTGATATGTTTTGAAGTATAGCTATGCAAACAAATGCTGAAGTCCTGGCCTCACAGGATGCAGTGGTTTAAGTGAACGTTCTCATAAATTCTGACTCTGTGTGAAATCAACCAAGGAATTATCAAAGCAAATAATCAGAGGAGAAAAAAGAGTATCCTGCTTCCTCTGGAAACCTCCAGGCTGAAGCCAGAAAAATCTGCATAGGAAAGGTAAATTTCAAGCTCAATGCAGAGGATAATGATTAGCCCATAATTCTGTAAAAGACTCCAGTAGAAATATGAAATTCAAATATAATTCAGGAAATTAGACAAGCTTCAAATTCCTGTCCTTGTATACTTGGCGAGAAAAAAAAAAGAGTAATCCTTCTTATAAATATTTTAGGGTGATTATTTAGGTTAAGACTAATTCCTCTTCTTACTAAAGCTAAAAGGAATTTGGATCCTTGGCTTTATATCTGAACTTTATCCCAATACGAGCTGTATGATATGACATAAATCTTCATACAGAAGAACCAAGTTAACCCAAGAAATTTTTACTTTGTTAGATCTATTGAGTTCAAGCAAAAAACATATTGTTAGATATATTGAGTTCAAGCAAAAAACATACATAAAACTAAAATAAAGTATCACATGATATCAAGATGTCACCATGCCTTGAACTTCTTGAGCACTACTAATGATCATTATATAGTATTCTCAAAACTGAGCACCTATTTTGTGCTGGAAACCTACTCATATGGGCTAGTACCTTTTCTCCACCTAATCCTTCAATCAGAGCTGTGGCATTGTTCATCTTCCTTCTGCATGCCTCAGCATCATCAAGTAAGGCCTGCTTCTCTTTCATAGCACTTTCATACATGGCTTGTACTCGATCCAGTTCCATTTGCTTCTCATCAAGCTGAATTTGAGCATTATTCAGTTCTGTTTGAGCAGCTGCAAGTCTTCCTTCTTGCAGGGCTAAATTTGCCTACAAACATTTAAAAGTAAAGACTAGTTAATACCTATTATTTGGCAACAGCAAATTGCATTAATTTAACAGCACATACTGTACCATATTGGGTACTTTCAAAAATAATACATGTTTAAGATGACAGCAGGATTTTTCTTTTTCTATCTTTCAACCTAAACAGGAACACAAGCACACCATTTAAGTTATTCAATGCAATCTTAAAATAACCTTAATTAAATCTTTTAATAATATTTTCAGAATGATCTATTGATCACAAAATGATCAATTATTTGAAATCACAATACACTTGAAATAGCTGTATAATAGATATATAAGGCAACCCATACAATGTAATATTCTCAGTGCAAAAGAAAATTAAATTGGATCACATCATGGATTATAAAATAATAATCATGATGGAAACTCCTCTTTTCACATCAATTATTTCTACAATAAAAATGCAACAAACATTTTTTCCTCCTTTGGAAACTAGATCTCTAGAGACTATTCTCACATCTCTATATAAATTTGAATGATGGGTTGCCAATCATTTAAATGTGGCCTCTTAACCTGTAAATTCCTAACGGGGGAAAAAAAAAGTAATCTGTGAATTCAGAATGTTTGCAAAGGATTAGAGACTGACAAAGTTCTTATGAAATTCACACTTACAGATAAAGGTTTCTTTCATTCACTCTGAATATTTAAAATGCTTGCTTAAATATCATCTGTCTTTTTTTCCCTATGTTTTTCTGTTATGAGTTATGAAGATGGAAACCTAAAATCTGTAAAACTCATTTTATTACAAATATGAAATTTGACATTCATTAAATTACACCAAAGGACTTAACATAGTATAAGGAATCTCTGGGATGACTCTTAGTAAACAGGTGGGATTTTTACATCATACCTTAACTAAGAATATAGATTTCATTCTTATCAAAATATGGTAATATGAAATTCTTCTTGCTTTGCATAGGATAAAAAAAAATAAAATTTGAGAACTAGGCATGACAAAAAATGCAGCATGAAGACTGGTGGCTTTCTAAAGACAGGTCTGTGAGCACAGAATTAGAGAAGCATACATGTACTAATCAACAAAGCAGTACTGCTTTATTAGTTGAGCATCTATCAGCAAAAAAAACCTGTTTATTATTGCCACTGAGTCCGTTCTCAGATCCTAGAGATAAAAAATATTTTACAGTGGAGATAAGCTTTCTTAATAAGAAAGGCCTGACAACAAATGGCTTATTAAGATAAATGCTTTTGAAAGATTCATAATAATAATAAGAACACAGATACTGAGTAAATCTTATACCCCTTCAGATGCTAGGCACCCCACATTCATGCAGCATCAGACTAGTGCCTGGACAGATTTTCCCACATCATGCTGCACAGAGGAGATCCTGTCCATGGAGAGAAAACTTTCTCTTCTGGTCATTCAAGCTGTTATGACTTCCTTTTATTATTCTGTCTTATTAAAGCAGTTACCTTATTAAACCATCTGTCGTTGGGCCTTTCTCATTGAGATCCAGAAAGAGGCCTGCACCAGTCCTCTCTCTCCTACCCCATCCCTGCTTCTTCCTCGCTCAGTGCAGAGCATCCTCCTATCCTTAAACTCTGTGAGGGCTAAAAATGTGAGTAAAACATGGTTATGACATATTGCTTCATCACCAGCTGACAAATAGTGAGGTTACACAGAGAACAAGGTCCTTGGAGAGCTGGGAAGAACAGCCTAGGCAGAACAGCTGGAACAACAGAGAACTTACACCTGGCTGTGTGGATTTGTATCTCACTTTGACATTTATCACCATCGGATGCGAACCTCAGTGGAAAAGAATGGCCAGGTGAATTCCCAGTATTTATATATGATGCCTTGTTAAGTATGAAAACCAGATCTCCATGTAGCAATGAACTACCCATAAAAGTACAGAAGTCTGATAAAACAGAACTCCAGTTCTTAAAAGCTCTTGAAAGGCTACCAGCTTTGAAGATGTGGGGACAATGAAAAAATATTTCAGACAAGTACAGAGAAAAAATAGAATTGTATTCTAACATGAAAAAAAAAATTCCAAAATTACACAAGACTTTATGGGACCTCTAGAAGATGACTCATAATAAAAAATTATTTTACAGACAATTTAACCACAGTTTTGAGCCAACTTTAGGGTAATCATAACAAAGTAGCAATATATTTTGGTATTAATTTGATTTGTAAGCTGCTTAATCATACGCAATGAGTAATATTTGGTTGCACAAGACAGACTGCTAACACGTCAGGATGACCAGCCTAGGTGATTCCCAAAAGCAGAAAGACTACTTATTTCAGATTACCCCATGAAATCATCACTATTTGCTCTCTCCTCTCTTTCTTTCCAACTCCATTTTTCAAAATTACATGGATACAAATACAGCTTCTGTGTTGACATCACTGGCAGGTTGGCTGGCAGCTTCCTGTGCAGAGCTTTGCCATGAGAGCAGGAGGCAAGTTGTGCTGCCAAGGAGAATCTTCTGCACAAGAAGGCTATCGCAGTCACAAGCAGCTCCATACAAAGACTTGCAGCCAATTAAAGGCGGGAAGGAAACGTGTCTCCCAGCCGCAAAGAGCCACTGTGGCCTTTCGAATTTTAGTGGCATTGCTATGTGAACAAGCTTCACACCCTTTATCTCATCCCTCTGAGTTACACAGCAAAGCAAGGATTCACAATTTGTTTCAATTCAACACAGTGTGAAAGCCTGAATAAACGGATTTTATTCATGAATCCTCATGAATCATGAGGATTTAAGACACGAGATCCACACTATTATCTGTTCTCCCAGAGGGACGTGCCTAGGCCTGCTTTAGAGCAGCAGCTCTCAGCCTTTTCTTTCCTTTGGCATTGTAGAGAACCACATAGACAACCCTCTCAACATTTGCTTCTACCAGTGCCCCTACCTGCCCTGTGTGTCTGTCTGCATAGGGCAAGTATGAAGATAGTACCTGTGCTATAAGAGCCACATACTAAATTGTTAAGCAGCTATTTTGCTGCCTTTTGAGATGCCCTCATAGTGGGCTTTATAGTGGATGGTGAAATGATCCTGCACCTTTCAACCTTTTTGCACTCCACATAAAACCAGGACATATAAATATGTAATTCCAGTCTGCAGCTATACTGTTAAATTAAACACATCCAGGACCTTTATCTGGCACTAAGGTTAAGTAGAGCTCTCCTTAAGCTCTCCTACCCTCCAAAACAGTACATCCACATGCAAACAGTGTCATGGAAATAGCCCTTCAACCCAGCTAGTTTCTGAAAGTTACCTAGAGATTGCTGAGAAAATGCTGTTTAGCCAAGACCAAATTCACACTAGGGATCATTCTAACAATTTAACAGTGCAGATGATCACTTTCAAATGTCTAGAAAATCATGTAGTACTGTTTCACACAGAATCACAGAATCACAGAATATTAGGAGTTGGAAGGGACCTTGAAAGATCATCTAGTCTAACCCCCCTGCCAGAGCAGGATTCCCTAGACCAGGTCACACAGAAGAGTGTCCAGATGGGTTTTGAATATCTCGACATAGCCATAAGTTTCTCATTGATTCACTGCAAATTCAGTTTTACAGAGCACCAAGTATATCTGACCCTGATCCAAGAAGGCATTTAAATAAAAATGCCTTCTCCAGTAAAAAACTCACACCATTTAAAGCCATGCACACTTGACTGGAATGCCCAGACTGACTCCAGACCACTCTGTTGCTCAGTAAATTCAGGAAATGTTCCTAGAAGAACCCATAAGAAAACAAGTGGCTGAAACTTTATAGTTCACCACAGGTAAGGCAGATTTGAAGCTCTCCTAGAATATCTCTGGATTCAGGAATTTCAGCTTTCCAAGTTCACCGTTCTTGCATTCCTCTGAGCACTTACTACTGCTGGATCAGGCCAGAAGGTTTCTTGCACCTTGGCCACTCTGCTCATGAGCTTTTGTGCATGTGCTAGGTGACCACCTTTGCCTTTTGCTTCAGTCCTGTCCCAGGCACATGGCATCTGACAGACAACTCTTCATGGAAATGACCTGTCCCAGATCACAGCGGATTTTTCACATAAACATTTCATTGCTTTTAGATCAACTGTCTCAGAGCCTCAATATCATGATAAGTTTGGATCTATCACTATTTAGGGAAACATTATAAGACAGGCAAACACATACACAGGTTTTGCAGACATTCCAAAATCTAAAAAAAAGATACATATATTATACATGCAAATAGATCCATGCAGGGTGACATTAATTAAATCTTAGCCTCGATTTCTTTGCTACCACTGACCATTTCTGGGGATTAAAACAATTTTTGAAAGGCACAGAGATCATGACTCTTATCTGCTTTTCACAGCCTCTACTAGCTACTGGAAGATACTCCATTTTTTTCCATTCAGTTACACGTACTGACTTCAATCTGTTTTGTTAGATGATCTAATCTTCCCCTTCACCCCCCAGAGTATATGCTTTCCTTTCACAGTTATTATGGACCTTGAATTCAGACTTGAATGCTTGTTTTCCTGCCCAGTGGGCATCACCTTGACAAGGACACACTTATTTAAGTGGATGACCATCAAATTTTGATATTCCTTGACTGTTACCTCTTCCTCAGGTGTAAGATTTCCTCTTATTGCCTGCTGTGGATTTTAGTTCAGCATGGAGACAAGTGAAAGAAGAAAAGGCAATAAAGTCTCATATTTAAAATGCAGTTTGACAGGGAGAATCCTCAATATCAAACAGAATTTATAAACTTTAGACAAATTTCCCTTGATCATCATAACAGCCTAAGGAGAACTTAATTAAAATGACTGGAGACATCTCTAAGGATATTATATTCCTATACACAGCATTTTAATTGGAGGCTAACAGAATCACAGTAAAAGGCAGAGCTTTTTCATTCTGCTGTATGTTCTTCAATGCATGGATAAACAGCAGATGTTGTTTCAGAATAACCAGGTTAATCCAGCAGGCTTGTCTACTAGGTAACAAGTTGTAGATGAATGGCTCAGAGTCATGCTGAAGGTTTATAGGAAAGTAGCACACACATGGTGACCGCTGTATGAGAAACAACTACACAGCATTGTATTTACAGGCAACACTTGGTTGTATTTTCTGTGTTCAAGTCTAATTTATGACCTTTAAGTTGAAGGCCACACATACAAAGAATGTAAGTATCCATTCCTAGGAATGAGTTAATTTTTGCAGACTATATTTACTAAAATATAAGTCACTATTAATTAGTTTTCAGAAGTTGTCACATTTAAGATAAATGAGGCAGTGCGTCTCAGTTAAGATGCTATTTCAAAGGATATTGGATGAATTTTGCAGGTGTTGAAGGGGATTTATTTCCTAGAACAGCAGTTAGGATAAAGCAGCTTGATTAATTCATTCAGTAAAACTGCTTTTAGCACTGGATGATTTACCCTGTGCTAGTACCTTATGCAGTTTAATTCTACATTTATTTTCAATTATTTTCTTAGCACCACTCCACTGCTTCCTGCAGTATCTCCTGCATACTTTAAATACTCCCTCCCTCTGTCATCTTCAGTTTTAAAATATTTGTTAACTGCTGCTATACCTGAGAATAGGCATCACTTTGCCAAGAAATGCATGTTCAGTTTTTTATCAGGTACAGCGTGACACAAATGTAAATATTTGAACACAAACTCAAATTTATATGTAATCTTAAAACATATATATTCAAATTAAAACTGCAAGAGCAGTTTTGCAGCTTTCAGAGTTGCATCTGCATAGGAAGCCCCTTTTTCCTCTTGGTCTTACTCTCTTTCATAGCTCCTAATAGCCACATTTCAAAGTTTTCATTAGTGAACATCCCGTTATCTGAAAAGGCAATTGCTACTTATATATCACAGAAGTAGAGTCTTCTTTATCAGTTACTTGAATCAAAATATCATACTTCTAAGAAATTTGAATCATATCTGTCTAGATATTCTTTAAGAATATGCCAAGTTTTGAATATACAATTGATACAGTGGCTTATACAATAGGAAACTGAACAGAAGTACGGTGGAAGCATAACTGATTTAGTGTTTCTTCAGAAAAGAGCCATAAAATCCCCTGTAGGAGCAATGATTATAAATCACTATATAAATATTCAAAGTTCTTTTTTTTGTCCAATATGCTCACAAATGAAACATTTTCAAGATAGTAAAGATATCTGCAGGAATACAGGCAACAGCAGCTGAACTCTTTCTACTATTGTTCAATGTTAGAACAGAATTCTATGCCAGGTGACTTCTTATTTTATTATATATACACTCACATGTAGCAGTTTGATACTCCAAAGTGAATTCCAGTTAACTTAACTGACTAATATTTCTGTCCCAAGAAAAGTCTCTCTTCCTCAAGATTATACCAAGACTACAATGAGTATGCTCCTTCCCAGGCCAGGAGGACAAAGGAGAAGTTTTCTTGAAACCATAGCACCTAGCACCACCTCTAAAAGCAGGAACAGTATTGGTACCTCCCATTTGCAGACAGACAGGCTCTGTAAAGAACCTGTGTTGAAAATTGTTCACACAAGTAACAACTGTAGCACGGGGTAGCCATATAAGGGGGAAAAAATTGCCAGGACTTACCTAATTGTGCTCAATTTCACAACTGGATGTAAAGAAATGAGAATCTTTTGTGACTTGTGATCTTTTTAAGACAAAACAATGCAACCTTTTTTCCAATCAAACACAGCCTCTTTTCTCTTAGAAAAATAAAATTAGTAATCTGAAATACCTTAAGAGGAAGAGCTTCTTTGTTAATACCATAGAAGTAAGCCATTGCTTGTGTCCATGAGCAAAGACCTGCTACATTTCCACACACTTTTTTAGCAGTCTCAAGATTATAGTCCTCCATATCCAAATAAGGCTCCAAAAGCTCCACAGTTTCTCCTGTAATTGAGTCCTAGTCAGTGGAAAGGAAAAAGTATTTTTAAGATGGATTTTAGAATAAAGTCTGCTTCACAGAAAATATTTTGCTTTTTCAAAACATGGTGCCACCACTTCCTACAGAAGAAATGAACAAAACAATACTATTGCCTTTCACTGTTACAAAAGGCTTGAAGTTTAGTTGTTTTTTTGTGATCTCAAGTGATAATAGCTGCTACTTTCATTGCAAAAGGTTGACTTCAGTTTGCATTTAATATACATATTTGTCTCATAAGGTTTACAGACAGTACTTGTACTCATAGCTCCATGACAACTTAAGCTGATCTAAGTTATTGCTGCTATAGCACTGTACCATGTTTCCTCTCCCCCTCAGTCAGATGTTCTTATGAAATGTTCATCTTTAATACCATCATCAATGCTCAGTGAGCTAGTTTAGAAGCTAATATGACAGAAATCTAAGTCAGAAAACTAGTAATTAATTATCTTTTAGATGAGTTCCTTTGTAGCATACCACTAAAGGCTGCAAAGGCCAGGCTCCTACAAAACAGAAACTAGACAAGGCAGAGGTCAGTTTCTCACAAGAAAGAAGTTTGATAGCCTGAGAGAGAGAGAGAGTGGGAGTCAGCTAGCAGGAGCTTTGTAGCTGCACATAAAGGCCTTGACACCCTACACAGCCTTAGTATGCTATCCTCCCCACAGTTCACAGTGCCAGTCTCACCATATTTACATGTCTTTGTACTGCAGTGATTTTTATTACATTTATGGTAGTTGTTTTCATCTGCTAAGTGTTACTTGTTAATTGGTCAGTATCTTTTGTATATGAAAGCATCACTTGCTAATTCATCAGTACACTTTGTGTATGAAGGTGTTACTTAGTAATTGGTCAGTGCCCTTTCTGTATGAAGATAATTGGTTATTATCCTTTCTGTGTTAAATTTCTGAGTATTACTTCCAGCTGCTGGAACAATAAAGTGATTCTGATTGCAATCAGCAGTTGGGGTCCGTGCTCATCACATGCCACATTCCCTGAACAAGCTTACCATGGCATCAAACAGGCACCAGTGTGAACACAGCTAAGGAAGTCAAACATGAAGCTTTAGGAAGCAAAAGGTTGAAACTGCAAGGCACTGACTTCATTTCACTGAAGCTAACCCTTTTCCTTAACTGTAAAAGAGATTTCTTTTAGCTATTCACTTCACTATTCTCATCTCAGGTGTAAACCCACCCCCCCCCTTCACAATTGTTGAGGAGAACATGAAAAGCCAGATCTTCAATGATGGTGGTTAATCTGCAATAATGTAAGTGTCAGAAGAAAATTGAATTCATCTCCTTAAGCACTGTAGAGAGTAGAAGAACTGGTACAGGGTAACAATGTTTGCTTAACAATAGAGGCATTAAGAATTCCCTCTTTTTTGGCAATGGATTAATATCTTCATTGTAATGCATCTAAAAATCATCCTCCATTAATACTGTCAAGCAATATACCCTTTTCCTATTTTTCTGCACAGCAGAAAGGACTGTCTGGCACTCGTCTGATCCCTAGCTACTATAACAACAAAGACATTCATTATATTATTCCTCAGATCAGACACGGTGATGTTTTTGCTGTAGGCATTTGCTAAAATATAAAGTAGTGCTGGGCAAACATTTTGACTTTTTCATTCTCCTACTCAAAAATTATGAGCTAGCAAGCTGGTGAAGGTGCAGCAAAGACCAATCAGCAGTGTCCTAGATCTTTGCTCAAGAGCTTGAAAAATGTCATGCTTTTCCTTCTAAGTAATGAATTTTAAACCCAACAAAATATTCCATTCATGAGTCTTCATTGCCTAAAAAAATGAGGAAAGAACAAAACTCTAACAAATAAGTAAAAAGGATAGTCTATTAAGAACTCCTGACATGATGAACTTTCTCTTCATATATACTCAGTCTTTGAAGGAAGAAAACAGGCAGGATAGCATGTGAAGTACCTCATCAGGGATAGAAGTAGTCTAGTATTCTTCATCACATTACTCAGTATCACTTCCTGCAAGAACTCAGTCCCACAGAGGTTATTCTGATTCCTCTGAGTGAAGTTAAATGTGTTGCAAACTACCACCAGGAACACATACACTATTAATAAGCACCAAAACCAGAAGCCTCATCAAAGGGAAGTTTGAGTAAGAAGTGCATAATTAGTCCCTGTTATCTTTAAACTTATTTCCTCTTTCTGTTTAGTGAAGATTGCACTTGGAAAAGTGACCAGATTGACAGCCCCAGGAAGAAACTCTCTACAGAGGCAGTGCAAGTTTCCACATGGTGACTTTTCATATGGCTCACTGAGAGAAATGCCTCTTGGGGATAGTGAGAATCATGGCTTCAAGCCTCATCTGCACAACGAAAACACTCCAATAGCTTAGAAAAGGCACCAGCAAAATGCACAGCTGAAGCAGATTAAAAAATCAATGTGCAAATGAAACAGTATGTTCTGCAATGTTGCAGAAGGACTAAGTTTTGCCAAAACCTGCTTGGTTTTCTGGATTTTAAAGTTGGTCCATGATTCTGTCATTCCATATTCCAGCCTAGCACTTTTTCTTGTCCAGCTACCAGTGACAACTTTCTTCTGTTTCCTGCTGAGAAATTTCCCTGTCTTGCAGTTCAGTGAAACTTGCCATAAATGGGACAAGTATCTGTCCTGACAGAATAAAAAGCTGGGTTTCCTTTTATTTTTCTTGCAATAGATACTAAGGTTCTAAGATCATTCTGCATTTCACTACTTTTCTAGTGAAAGAATCCCACAGGTTCCCAAATATCTCTGTATTTTTCCTGACAGGTAGCACTGGAGACGGTGAGCCATTTGAAACATTAATAGTGAGCCCTTTTAAGGCAAACTTTTACAGAGAAGCAGGAACTGCCTTAACAAATAAAACACTAAGCTTCTCAAGATTTGATCTAGTGCTTGGGATACTTGTGTCTACCATAAAAACTGTATGGCCCAGGAGAAAGATTATTAAAATAATGAACCATGGAAATGTAGAGTAATACAGTAATGAAGGTACCTACAACTATAGGTACACAAAATCCTCATCTGTTTCAAACCACCTTTGAAGGTAGAAGACACTTTCACGTGATCTCTGATGATAGTTATAGGAGTATTTATTAGTGGTAGTATTAACTTCATACCTTCTGGAAAGTAAGTAACATGCTAAGAAATCCTGAATTGTTCATTAGCTTGAGAGCCTCAGTCCACGATGGCTTCACACATGGGCGTTCTTGATCAGGTGTCACCGGATCTATTTTTCTTTGGAATAAAAGCAGCACACAGTCCATAATTCGCATTATCAAGTGAGGAGGTTTCCCCAGCTTGCGAACAGTTGCAATGTCAGAAGGCTTTATTGTCTGAAAAATTGAAAAAGAAAAGAATCCATTTAAAAGCAACCACTTGATAGTAGAGAAAGATGCTTTTTGGGAGGACCGGATATGTAATGCACGTGCTGGAGTTTTGCTGGTCACACTGGAGCAGTACTGCAGAAAGTTCTTAAAGGTAGTACTCCTCAATGACTGCTCTATTACCTGACAGTGGAGGAGGTATCACCCATCTTACCTCTTACCTCTCCACTGCCCCAGTTTTCAAGCTTTTTTTTCTACAAGGATTAACAGATGACTGCTAGTCTTTTCATTATTATTTTTTCCAAGTCAGAAGTATAAACAATATTAGAAATTACAACCATTAACCACATGCATGTTCAGAATATCTTTGATTCTGACCTGCAGGGCTGCCTCAGCTTCTTCCAGTGCAGGTCTTGCAGCTTCAAGCTTCTCTTCTGCTGCTGCTTTATCAATGGCAATGTCATCCACAATGGCCTGAGCCTTGTCTTTTACCTTTTGTACCTGCATTTTCACCTTTTCTGCAGCTTGGGCTTTCAGAGTTACTTCCAACAGAACTTCATCAGCTTTTTTTGAAGCTACGGCCAAATCTTTCTCCTTCATCAGCAACTCTTTGGATAGCTGATTTACTGAAACCTCAGCTTCCATCAGTTTTGCAAGACCTGCGTTGAACAAATTCCATTTTAGCAACAGAAACTTCAGTGAAGCGATCTGTGCAGGACCTTGGGCAGTGCAATATTTTGGAAATTTTCTATTTGGCATGTAACTGTTTCTTCAAAAGATTCTTCAGAAAGACTGAATCTGAACATTCATTCACCTTCCCTTGGATTTACTTTTAGCATGTTTAAACCTGAAAACTAGAATATCAAGTAGTTCCTGGGCATGCATACGTGTGAAAGCAGGAGTTTCAGGTATTTTAACTGATAACCAATACTATTTTCAAAACTCATCTGCAACATTAGTAGACTTCATTGAAATAAAACCTCTAGAGAGCTGAAAACACATGAATATGCTTCCATATGAAAGTAAGCTCACAATTTAAATCCATACTTTCACATTCTTTTGTTCAGATTCTTCTCATCTTTTTAAAAGCAGCCAAACAAATATCAAACAGATTTTACAGTACCTGTTCTCATGCGCTCAGATAAACTTCCAACATTGGCAAACTTCTCTTTGTAAATAGCTTTGTAGCCTTCAATGAAGGACAGGTAAGATTTTGGAGTCACAAAGGTTCGTCGCCTGTATCGTTCAAAGTATTCAACACATTTTTCAGCTACTATATCTTGAAATGTTCCCATGGTGTTAACAACACTCTGTTTCACTTCATCTGTGCACTCAATATGGTAGGAAGCTAAAAAATGCTGTGCAACTGCTACAAGAGCATCTTTAGGCCAGCACTGGAACCAGTCCATTGTACAGCCTGAAATCAGACCTGGAAATTTGAGTGCATGAGTTCTGAATTTTTCCCCAACAGGAGAAAAACACAGAACCACATGAAGGTTACTACGAACTCGAGCAAGAAAGTAATTATATAGATTTTCAACAGTGGGAGTACGCCTTGGATACTCCCTCTTCATCACCGGTATCAGGTCTTGTGTGATTTCACCCACTTCATCTCGTGCAAAAAGATTTGAGACTTCACCTGAAGCTAAAACATTGTTCATGTACTCAAGAAAAGATTCGTCTCTGATTTCACTGTCTGTGAATATAAAGACAATGCCCTTTCCTTTTTGTCCAGCAGTGCGGTACAAGATTTTCAGATCATCCAAAAGGTTGTTGGCAGCATATGTTCTAGGATAGAAAAGGATTAAAGAAAGAGAGAATAAAAATTGTAGATCATTTTACGAAATATCTGTCATCTGGCTCAGCTTCCTTAAGGCAAGAAAAAAATCTACGCAAGAAATTACAACTAGATCTCCTGGTTTCTTTTTTTTTTTCTTTTTTTTTTTTCTGAAGCATCTTCCCAAAGTGAATGATCAGTACCACAAATCATGGGAAAGGAGGCAAAGGCAAAAGAATAACACTCTGGAAAAAAAGATGGTAAAAACAACCTTATGTCTAGGATAATTAGGATGCTGCTTTGCACCCCTACAGTTTGCAGATGTAAATTCTTTTTTAGAACTGTAGGTTTATACACCTGCATTAAGTAGGTTCAAGTAGGTTCTGATACCTACCGTTATGTAAACACAGCTGGATTATCTTTCAAAGATACTGAAAGTAGGTTAAATGAAATCATTAAGAGACAAGAAAAAACAAAACTGAGGGGTTTATTATATTATTTAATTTAAATTAAGTCAAGCCCCAGAAACAATGCATGAACATTATCAGTAGGGCTGACAGCTCTGCTGCAAATGGAGACCATGACTGGTTCTTTCATTACATCTTTCATAGCTGGTGCACAGAAGTAAAATGAAGATGAAGTCCACACAAATTCAACTACAGATTTCAGATTATAGAATATAAAATGAAGTAAAATAAGGTTAATGAAATAGCAGATTTTGTCCATTATGTTCTTAGCCAATTAAAGGTGAAATTAGGAATCTCTTTTCTTTGAAACCAGTCTCTTATTTCCAAAAGTCTCTTCAAAGTCATAAGTAATACTTGCAATACACACACAACCCATTCTTCAGTTATTCAGTAAGTTTGGTTTTATACTAAATACACCATAAAGTCTTCCCGTTCTCTTCTAGCTCCATTGCAGAACTTGTAAAACAATCTAACTCTTCAGTTTGCATGTGTCAGCCACAGTTGTTAGAGTGATTTGTGGTATTCTGATAAGAACATAAGCACTTCTCTACTGAGTCAGAATAGCAGGTTATCTAGCTCAATACTTTTAACACCAGCAATAGAAAACATGAGCCATCACCCACTCTTCACTGATTATGTTTTACTTCCCCCCTCTATGTTCATAGCCATTGTATTAGGAATGTTAGAAGGTATGTCCATCTTGTCCGCTTGGTATCCATTGATGAACCTGCTGATATTTTTTCCCCCAAAGCCTCCATGGCCAGTTACTAAATGTGACTATCTACTTTGTAAATACATACTTTCAGCTACTTGGCTTTTAGCCCACCTCCAGCTGGCTTCAGCAAATGAACTTTTCCTAAGTGACTGAAATATTTATTTGCCTTATTAATGTATTTTGAGTCTTGTGAGTCAAGGGACTCTATTCTGTGACTTGACGCTTTTTTCTTTTCCTCCTTTTTTCATTACCACTCTTCCTTCCTTCTGCCTCTGGGACATAGGAAGGGACTATGATATGTCTTTCTTTCTGTTTCCTTTCATTAGAAAACTCATAACATTGTTCAAAGACCTGATATATCTCTTTAGGGAAGATTTCTCAATGTGTTGAGTAGTTTGCAGAATGAAATACACACTGCCGGCCCTTAGTGCTTACTTCTGGAAAGCCAATGTCAAATGAGAAACAGATGGAAGGCCACTTCAAATTTATACACCTTACTAAATTCTAGCACTATGAACTATTAAGTCATTGAAATTAGTTTCAATTATACAGTCTAAGTACATAGAAGAAGTTAGCATTTGCCCTGGCCATCAGCATTTGCCCACTACTCAGAATGCACCAGCAGATTATCCATGTTATCTTTAGTGCAAAAATGCATTTTAGTGGGATTTCACAAGGGTGCATTGCAGACTCAAATACAGAAGGAAAGACAGATTTCTTGTCAATAGCATAAAGGCAGCAAAACAAAGCCCCAGAATTCGTCATTGATAGAACATGCATTTGAACAGATATTTTTGATCAAAAATGTAGTTCACAATGAGGGATAAACTGTTTGACAGGTTTGCATTTCTTTAAACTGATTGAGAGACATTCATTTCTACGGCAAATTAAGGAGAAAACCTCTGTATACTGCAGTTTGTTACCTTGTTAAAGTAATCTGAAAGGTCTCATATCCAGCAATATATGATGCTAGTCTGGTTAGACTCTGTTTTCCAGATCCACCCACACCCACCAACAAGGCATTTCCTTGTGGAGTACGAATAATCCGTGATATTTTAATCAGATGGATGATTGCATCCTGTGCATTGAGAGAAAAAGAAATGAAAAGATGTAAAAATGATACAATACATATTCAGCTAGAAGTACATCCGAGCAACTGCCTCTCAACAGTTACATGTGTTTGCTGGAGCCTGTGTCAAACACTCAGTCCTGTACTCATCAAAATCAACAAGAGGTTTCCTCCTGACTTCCATGGGTAGTAGGGCCAGCAAGTGTCCTTGTATCAAGCTCATATGAAGCAATGTCTTAGGTAGTGTTTGTATGCAGTGTTGCCCCTTGTGGGACAGAAGTAGAAAGGATGCGGATTAACACCCTCCCACAACCTTTTAGCTGAGCTGTTTACAGGCTCTCTAAATAGGCTGCCAAAAGTAAAATACAAGTATACTACAGACATTTCTTATTCAACTGCTGTATTTATCTTAGAGCAAGAATTAGTCTGAAATACCCCAAGAATCTACCAAACCCAGTCTAAAGCTGAAGAAAACATCACTAATCAAAAGACTTTTGAGGAGGAGGTGACTTTCAGAGGTACAAGATTCTGTGATGCTGTGAAGAGGACATTCACAATGTGCACTGTAGAAACAAATGACTTGGCAGGAAAAAGAAAAGATGGGGAACCGCAAAGAGGTGGAATAATTTGTGGGAGCGAAGGGAGCGAGGAGACAGCAGCATTGCTTTATAGAGTTTATTTGTAAGGCTTATTGGATATAGGACTAGACACCCTGAGCTATCTCCAAAATAATTTGATAGAAACATACAAGATCCAAGTAGCAGTTAGTGCAAAGGACCAGGGACTTTCTGTATTAATATAATTACAAGCAACAATACCTTGAAAAATACTAAATCCATCTTTGATCCTCTGATGGTTTCATTGTACTGTTGCATGAACATTTGTAATCTTTCAGCCAAATAATCCAAAGATGGGATAGGCTCATAAATTTTAGGAGCCTTTAACTCTGCATCATCGGGTTCATCTCCAGTAGCTTCTGGGACATCATGTAAGAAATCCACAAAGTATAATTCTGTGCATCTATCTTCAAACAGATTTTGACCGTGCTCTGCAGAAGCAATCTGTAACAATGAATTAGGGATTGCTTTAGTAATGAAACATTTAATTGGCCTTTCTCTGTGGCAAATACTAGAACATTATTTGCCTACCTTTTTCATCATATCTTCAAACCAGTCTTTATCACTTTGGCTGATGAATCTGTCTGCAATAACACGTCTGCATTCATGCTGGAACAAGGCTAACAAAACATTAACGCTTTGGCAGACTTCAGAAGTGATTGTAAGTATTCCTTGCCAAATACGACTGAGGTCTCGTAAATTAAAGATGTAATGAAACTTAGCAGGAGTTGGTAACATCTACAAAATAATGTCATGGGATATATTCAAATAACCACTAAATAAAAATGGTTTCTATCTAATATTAAATATGGAAATTTTCACAAATTTCAGAATCAATATTCAATTAAAGCAGAAATACACACTTGGCATTTAAGGGGGAACAGTAAAAACAAAGAAATTACAGTAGCAATGAGCAGCTCTTTAATTTCATATAGATTTCACTCAAGTTTCTTTGAATTTTTCAAGTCTCAGAAACTGCACTGAAGGGTAGCCAAGACAGATTAGTTAACAATGGCATTGAAGGCCACAGTAAAAATGTCAGCATTGCTTAATCTGTAGTGTTGCTCCTGCCATTTCTTCCAGGTCATTTGTGTCACTCTCTTTTGTCCCTTCCAAGAACATGTGAGGAAAAGTTCTTAAGGAACAGATAAAGTAGATGAGGAAAAAAAGAAAAGAAAAATGAGAAAAGAGGATTTGAAAACATTAACAACTTAGCAAAAGCTACATTTTCTCTACAGGAAATTAATTAGCAGTTATAAGTACCATTACTGTGGAATATGTTGGTCAATAGTTTCATTCAGACTCTATTTCTCTGTAAGCCAAGTTTACATCTACAGGTGAGTTGGCTGGAAAATTCTGAGCAACCTTTTCTGGACTAGAAAATATAATTTACCTATACTTTGCCTATTCCTATCTTTCCACCACTCTCCTCCACTTTTTTAATTAGGAGATCAAATTTGGCACATTTTTCCATTCTGTAAATTTAGCTTTTCAAATTGCATTCTACACATAGAATTTATTTTCTAGTTCAAAGCAACATTTGCTTAGGAATTACAGTTAAATGTTTTTACAATCTGTTCAGAATGGAAGAAGTAAATATTTAGAATTTACTTAGTACCAGACTTCATTTGTTTTGAACTGATTCCCTCTCTGCCAAATTTGACATCTTTCCTTTAATTCAGATCTCCAAACTTTCTTACAATCCCATACCTCTTTACAGAACACTCCTATCTAATTTTTAATTTATGGTTCCTTATGTGCCTGACATTATCTCAGCCAGAAGACCTATATATATTCCTATTAGCTATGCTTACTATATTATAAAATGTAATTCTTATATTAGCTATGGAGAGCACTGCATATGATAATGTTTCCAGTCAGCTAACTAGGTGCTGATAGCAACAAATTCAGAACAGAGGCATCAGTTGGCAGTTATACATACAGGTCACAGCTTCACAATATGAATCATAGAATGGCTCAGGTTGGAAAGGAGCCTAAAGATCATCTAGTTGAAGTATGAACACAAATGACAGAACAAAACACCTGGGGTCTTGTTGATTTGTCATGGCACAAATGTTTCAAAGACTTCTTACTAGACCTAATTTTACCTTTGCTTTTGTCGCTTGCCAAACCTTTCGAGTTGTAGATACTAATGCTGAGGCCAGTTTACATATTTCTGCAGGGAAATGCCGTTGTTGAGAGAAATATCCTTCAGCTATTGTTCGAAATATTTTGTCAATAGAGAAACTGGAAGGCAGTGTGCAGTTGTAGATGGTGAATTGGCGTTTCAGGCGCTGTGGGATGTCATTACGACCTCCCCCGGGGTGAATCATAGCAGCTACAAACTGGATGTCAACCACATTTGTGAATTCTCCTGGCTTCTCCAAATTGTAGAAACCTTTCTGTTCCATCAGCTGTCTTACAATTTCATTGGTGATCTATTTATTGCAAAAAAAAAAGAAAGAAATTGAGCAGTTCAGTGTTTCAGGGTTCTTAGCTGCTTAAAAAAAGGAAAGAGGAAATCTCCAGTATACTAAATATATACTAAAAGACAGAAGGAAAGACATCTCTTATCTTTCTTAATTTCAGGTATTGTGCTGGACACTTCAGCAATCTATAAACTCCTGCAACATGGTACCAAGCACCCTGATGCAGTGGATCAGCTGCATGTAAGCTTTATATGTTAATTATTTGTGGACACAAGGTCAGACATTCATCTGGATTTCCATAATATCAATCTTTCAATCCATAATTTCAGCTTCAAGCCAGACTATATATCCAGATTGACACAGGCACTTATATAGTGACAAATAATGGTTAGTTTAGCACAAAGTATAGTCAGACATTAGCTTGTACAGAGGCAGTGAGAGAAAAGGATTACAGAGCTATATTGGGAGCAAGAAAATAACTTTCTCTTGCAGTAATTTTTTTTTTTTTAGTCAGATTTTCAGACTACAGGTCTATAAGCATTCATTTATCAATACCCTAAACTATCTTGCCAGTCTTGGATGTCAACTGTAATGTTAGATTAAACCTAATAATAACTGTACTTTAAAGTCCAGAACAGATAGCAGAAGGAAAAAGTCTCTGATTGTTTCTTGTATTTGCATGCTTCCCCTCCCATATTGGTTCTTAGTACAGGTAGTTTGGAAATTCTGCAAGCTCTGTATGCAACCTAAACAAAAGGCTTAAAAGCTACAATGATTGCACCAAGTGGCTTTTTGTTGACCCTAATCTTTTGGGACTGAGAGCTTATTGCTCTTGTCGAAAACTGGCTTGGGGAAATCGCTCTTAGTAGACATACTTGTACTAGTCCATATTGTGAAAGGTTTTCCCTAAACTTTTCTATTAATGCAACCCACAAATCAACATTTCCTTCAGCAGCAATGGTATGATCACCAGTTTCCAAATGTTGATATTTTCTTTTTACCTGATCACCCCATTCATTAATCACAGGCATGTTGATGTCATCAATAAAAATAGTCATTTTCTTCCCTGCTGGAGGACCGTATGTGGTGCCCATTCTTTTATCTATGTAACTTTCTATGGTCCTTTGGAACATATTTGGCAAAGTTGCAGAAGAAAAGTTTAGGCATTTGGTCAAGTGAACATCAGGATCATACTTGCTTGTGTAGTCCTGGAAAATAAACCAATCCTAAGTAAAGTGCACCGTTAACTCCAGATGAATTCAGACAAAAGGAGATGCAGATGCTCAGCAGCCCTGAAAAAATCAGACATCTACAAAAATCTCACTCCTGCTCTTACCTCACAATGTCAAACAGAAGTTTTATTTAAGACTAATATGTTATCTATGACCTGAAATTCACTCTGCTAACGTTTTGCATAAAGTTTCTTATTAAAATTTATAAGCTTTTAACAGACTTCCCTAAGTGTTACAACAAGTAGGCATGTAACAACTCAAGATGCAAATAAACTTGGCATTAGCAATGTGAGTTTTCCTAAGTTCAAGCTGTTATTGATGATCTACTAGAGCAGCCTGCAAGGGACAAGAGAAAAAAAATCCTTTTCCATGTTTACACCACAGCACCTTCTCTTACCAAAAAAGAGTGCAAAGGTATGATAGTATAAAATTAAACCCAGCTACATCATATTTACTAATAGTTATCCTCTCCTAGTGAAGAAAGGAATCTTTGGGTTTTATGAATGCATACCATTCCCATAGCTGCTGAGCTTGGCCTAAAGCAAGAAACTTCCACGTTTTCTGTTTAGTGAGATTTTATAATAGAATTGGAAAGAAAAAGATGTAACCCTGGAGTCACACCAAGGCATATATATATATATATATCATGGGAAATATTTTGTTCAGTAAGAGTCCTAAAAAATAAAATATTTTGTTCAGTAAGAGTCATAAAAACAGTATCAAAAATTCCAGGTTTCCAAACTCATTATTTTTTTAAAGATTCAATTCCTCTGCAATGTTAATATAAATTGAGTATAATTTAAATTCTTATCTTTATAACAGGGTTGACTACAAGTGTTCCCATTTTGGTACCTCAGAAAAATAAACCTTTATCATTGCTGATTAAGTCTTCTAAGAACAACTCCAGTGAGACATACACTCTGCGTGACAACAGAAGAAAAGACACAGTTAAGCCCCCTCAAAATATTTGTATGAATATTGTTAAACTGTTGATTCTGTTGATACTATGCTGATACAATTGTCTCAGTTTAAGAAAAGGTGCCTTTCAGAAATAGGTTTGTCTCAGACATCACACAAATAACAGTCTAGACATGCAATGTAAACACAGCACTCCTGTATTTGGTGAGTACTCCTGACAGCTGATGGGTTGGTGCAGGTCACTGCTCAGACCTCTCCTTGGAGCTCCAACAGTTTGTACAAAATTAATGTACCAGGTACAAGGTGCTAGCCCAGGTGCTAGCAGTGGGGGATGTGGGGCAATCCATTCCAAGAAGAGGATTGGGCTTCCCCAGGCCAGATACAGACTATTCCAGATGGCTTCAATGAACTCACCAGAGCCACTTGGCCTGTGTAAGAATGGGCAAAATGCTGCCTGGCAGTTGAGAGAGAGAAGTGAGAGAAAATGTAACAGAAACAGCCCTGCAGACACAGGGGTGAGAGTAGAAAGAAGGGTAGGAGGTGGTCTAGAGAAGATTCCCATGAAGCCTATGAAGAAGACCATTGTGAAACAAATTAACCCTATGTAGCCCACAGAGGACCACACTGGAGCAGACATCCTCACTGCAGCCTCTGGAATTTCCCATATCCCAGTAGATGGATGTGCTCTGAAGCAAGCTGTAGTATGTAAAGAGTTCACTTCAGAGCAGGCTCCTGGCAGGAGCTGAGGCCTGTGGAGAGGAGCTGATGCAGAAGCAGTTATGCTGGAAGGACTTATGACCCCACAGGGGACGTGCTGGAGCAGTGTGTTCCTGAGGGACCCCATGGAAAGGACCTGTGCTGGAGCAGTTCATGAGGAGCTGCAGCCCTGAAAAGGACCAATGATAGAGCAGTTTGTGAAGAACTTGTCCCTGCCAGGCAGGGGAGTGTCCCTGCGAGGCAGGAGGGTTGGAACTAGATGATCCCTTCCAACTCTAACAATTCTATGATTCTATAATTCTATGAACTGCAGCCTGTGGAAGGGACCCCCTGTGAGAGTAGGAAGCAGCATGATGAGGAAATAGCATTAGAGAGGAGTTGTTATGGACTGACCACAGCTCCCATTCCCATCCCCTTGCACTACTTGGAGGGTAGGAGGTAGAAGAGCTGGAGATGAAGGAGTGAAGGTGAGCCTGGGAAGAAGGTAGAGAGGAGGTATGAGTGGTTTTAGTATTGTCTTTGTTTTTCACCTTTCTATTCTATTTTTAATTTCAAAGTCTTTACACAGCAACAGTATAGAGTACATAAATGAGAACTATCTTTGAAAAAGAAGAGGTTATTTAATGGGATTATTTTAATAGTTAAACTGTCAGAGAATTTTAAATACTATCACACCAGTTTCACATTAAAGTCTTGATTTTTTTACAATTCATGAATTAAGGGTACAGAGAGTAAAGGTCTTAAATAACACTGGTTTAAGTACTTTATTTTGATATATACTGATGCCTTCTCAGTGCTGAAGATTACTTCAGACTAATTCATATTACTGTCTGAAACCTTCTATGTTAAAACATTTTTACTTTTTCATGAAACCATCTGCTTATGTCTGGAAATTCCTTTTCCACAAGGTATAGTAAAGTAAAATTCTACAGAAGGTAAAAGCAGAAGGGGAACAGTTGTGAAGGCAGTTTACTTTCACTCCTAGCCTTAAATGAGGTCAAATATCTACTGGTATTATGCTCACTTGTGTAAGGAAAATACTCTGCTCTGTAGAATAGGCATGGGGTAAGCAACTCGCAAAAAACAGCTCCAATTACTTTAGGGATTGGAATGGCAGCTGAATGCTGGAGGTTGCCAGTATCTGGCCAAAATCCAGTATGCAGAGTATCAAGACCACCACCCAGACCCTGCCTCTTCACTCTGCTAAAATAGTTCTCCCAGCTGGTGCCAGGAGCAGAGGTTGCCATTACAGCGGCACGTACGTTGGCACCAACAGCTCCACTGAAAAAGCAGTATTAGTGTCTTCTGGCATTGGTACAGCTCCTTCAATTCAGGGCACAGAAAGCACATGGTTGAGGAACATGAAATGGCTCCAGATTTTAAGAAAGCCAAAGGTCAATTTAGGCCAGTGTTTTTCAGTTATTTTCAATTTAAAGACCTCCATAAATCCTTCATTTTTAAATGCTGAAAAAGAATACACTTGACATTTTTCAAATAAGGGATGCTAAGTTTGGTATGACATCTGGATTTCTTTAGCCTTTTATTGTTTTTTCTATAGCAAGCTATTAATTTTAAATTTTTATTATTAATTTGTATGATTTTATAATATGGAAAGCATGTATTTGTTAATTTATTAGAAATCCATTATTGTTTTATTCTACAGAAAGAATAGTATGCCATTTTCAGTGAAAGAGTTAACAGAGCAGATAATAAACACTAAATTTACCCTCTGAAAAATCACCCTGAGTAAAGAAAGTTCTTTACTTGTCTTCAGTTTGGCTGGTGAAGAAAGTCTGTGCAATAAAGGTGTACAAAGTCACAGATGGCACCACTGACAAAACATGGGGAAATCAAAAATCCCCCAAGGATCAGTGCTCTTAACAAAATCTCCAGTTTACTTCTCCACAGAAGAAAAAAAAAAGCATATGAACAAGCTTTCATCACATGAACTTGTGGCCATAGTTAGCTAAGTTTAAAAGAACCCTTTACAGTGAAGTATAGATACTTCATGGTTTATGTTTGTAGGCCATGTGAGTACTGGCAAAATGCCTTAATAGGAATGCTAGTATGTAATCTGAAGAAAAATCAAATTACTCTTATGTTTTAATTTAACATTTGTGTCAATTATTGCAATGGTATCATACAAAGATAATACATGGGGTTTTTTCCATTCCACTTACCTTAATCATAACTGTTTTTCCTGTTCCCTGTTCCCCAATGAGCAGAACAGCTTTTCCTTGCCTTATGATAGTGTGCATTAGGAAGTCTGTTCGGACACTGTCTACATTTGGAACTAGAATGGAAGCATATTCTGGTACTGAATCTTTAGGGTAAATATATTCAGGGACCTGCACAAGAAAGGAATGCAAAAAGCTGTAGACCTCCTATCTGCCCACACAATCACTTTGCTTCAGAACACAAAACCAGCTCTATTAACAAAATAGTTCTTCCTGAAAGCGAGGGAACTATTCATAATCAATTAGGACCTTGCCAAGCCTTTCTAAAAGGTTGTGAGACTAACGGAATATTTTCACTCCACTATTCTCCTTTACATGAAGGAAGTTTTTAAATAGTAGGGCAATAAACAGCAGACAAAGCTAGGATCACTTCTCTTTCACTTCCAAAGTTATTTTAAGTGGATGTTTCTATTCTCTACCACAGATATTTATGGAGAAAAGGAGAAAACTCTTTCAAAAAAGAAACTCTTGAGTATTTGTTCAGGTTAATCTTCCTAACCAAATTATGCAGATTTTTAAACAACAAACCAATGTGCCTCTTATCAAAGGCATCTTCCTTCTATCGTCATTAAGAAAGCTTAGCACGCCACAGCATACAAACCTTCTTTGACCAGTGCTCCCACTGGCCACAGGCATTGATACCAAATTCAAACATGGTTTCGTCTCCATTCACAGCTGGAAGTTCTTTCACTGCAGAGTGCTTCCTTAGGAACACCTCCATTTTCAGCCTGTCATCTGGTTCCAAAAGAGCTCCAGCTGACCACATTACAGCAAAAAGGAACAAGCGAGCAACATGTTCCTCACTGAGCTGCTTCTCATTTCGGTCGGACAGTAAGCCCTGCAAAACAGATGCAGTATGTAACTACTGTCCTCCTAGAACAATGTCCCTGCACAAATAACAGAACAAGAAAAACTGAATGGTGAATCTACCTGTAGGAGGTCAATAGCTTGTTTGATGTACATACATTCTAAAATAGGCATTTTTGGTGTCACAGCAGAGAAAACAAAATCTATCACATCCTGGAAAAGAAAAACATCATTTAAAGAATCTCTTAATCCGTTTTAATGGTATGATTTATTCTTATATGAGACCAATTTCTTAATTTCAAATATATCTAAACTTTATTCCAAAGGACATTTTTCCCCAGTTCTGAGATAATAAATATTCAGACTTAGACCATGAATTTGTGTTAACAATAACATATTAGAAAAATAACTTTGATGTACCACAGTCAGCAGAATTATTCATATGAGCTCCATAAAGTAATTTCCTGGAGAGTAATTTGAAGACTGCCTTTCAGTTACATCAGGGATCTGCCACTTGTGCTCTCCACTGGAGATTTTAGTCTACCGTTGCCATTTTTGCAGTAGGAAGATAAAAGCACTAGAATTGCTGTAATGATATATATGTATATAATGCACAACCTCACCACTATACATTTCTACCTGTCTGATCTGTTCTGATGGCAACGTAATGTAGCCATCTCTCTTGAAACCAATATTCTCAGTTTCCTGTAGAACCCTGGCAGGATCCAAAGGAAACTTTGCAATTGATTTTAATGGAACCTGGACTTTCCTCAGGTTACTCCATAGCAATGACTGCCATGCCTGAGTTTCACACGTTTCAAATTAATGTAAATTCCTCTCTGAGATGTGCAGTGCAGAATTATTTTAAAGTATCAGTTGTCATCTAAAGCACAGACTGATGTGAATTATAACCTACTTTCACCTTCATTTAAGAATTTTTAATATAAATCCCACCCTATGGGTTCCATTTGCCTTCATAATCTTTGGAAATCAACACTGTCTAACCATTATGGGAAATAAAAGTACAACAGGGACACTATAGGAGATGGTATTTTTAGAGGATTTCCATTTATGGCTCTCATGTCTTGTCAGTGAGAAAGCTAAGACAATAAAGACATTCAATCACCCAAAGATGTAAACAATCACTTAAATATTTTTGAAAAATCAGTGACCTGCTTACTCACATAGTCACCTGTTTTGTTCCAATTTTCAGTTTACTCTTTTTTTGCCACTAAAGTTCACCTCTGCTGAAAATTTACTGGCACAGAGACTGAATCAAAGTTTTTACCCATTCTCCTGAGCTCTACCTCACTAGATTAGTGGGTAACACACACAACAATGATAGATGAGAAAAAAATTCACTTAAGCATCTTAATCTAGCTCACGGTCTGAGAAAGAAGACTGTTTGAATGTGGGCATATGTGGAAGGAGGGAAGCTTAGAAAATGTCCCTTTAGTTTTTTATTTCTTGTTGACTAGCAGAAGTGCTTCCACCTCTGTGTGTTGCTTTTTATGCCTTTCCCTCTAAAATGCCTGGTTTGCCCCCAACAGCATAGGCTGGTCAAGTGACTAAGTGAAGGGGTTGTGGGAATCAGAAGGTTAACAAAGGGATCCAGGGCACAAGACTGTATTTAAAAAAAAAAAAATGACTATGACTGAAAGATGCCTAGGTTTTTTCATTTAAACAATACATAGACATGCTGAAACTCAATCTCACATCACATCCATCACTAGCTTGAGCTTCACCCTTCGCAGACAAACTAAATAACAGCACTCAGGTAATTACTCAAATTATTTCGGTTCTTTGAAACTGTCTCAGATAATTACTTCCATCAACTAAGCAATTCTGTTGCTTACAGGTAAGAGCATCACAGACAAGAAATTGGCAGTATAGCTTCTCAATTTAAGGGAGTATTTATATGGGGGTGGGAGTTTACTTGAAATTACTTCTAAGCAGGAAATGTTGCTAAGAAAGAACTGGGAAAGGGAGGGTGAAAGTCTAATCCCTCAATCACCATTTTGAAAAAGTCCTGTGGAAAGAGAAAGGGCTCAAAGATAATCTTAGTTCAAAATAAGGTTGGTTTGGTGGGTTTGGGGTAGGGGGTTTTTGGTGTGTGTTTGTTTTTTAATTTACCCTTGTCTTTTAGACTACTTCCTGTCTTTTGTATAAAAACTAATGACTTATGGTGGAATTTGTAATATCCATGAAAAGAATAAATACATTCTTTCCACTGATTCACAAGTAAATATTCTCTGATCCTTCCTCCTACTATATTGCTACTTGCTTTACCTTCATTAATAATTATATTATCCATTATGCAGACTTTCTGTGGCAAATACTACTTTTATTATCATAAATAATGAGTGATTCTTGTAAGCAAATGGGATCTACTATAGGAATTATCTTACATATATTTTGGTTGAATTTAGAATGATTTCAAAAGATCCCTACAGGTACACATAAAGACTGATTCTCTTTTGTGCCTATACTTCCATCTACAGTGTAATCTTCATTTTCTTCTAAAAATCAGATATTTGTAAGCTGCTTATATCCATGCTTTTCTTAATACTAGCATTAATTTCACCAAGGTCTGTACTTGGGGTTTAACTACCAGTGTTCCTGCATCTTTTTTCTTTTTTTTTTCTTTTTTTTTTAATGTGGAGGAAAATAATAACTGTAAAAAGAGCCATCTGAATACAAAAGTAGTGTTAGCCTCATCTGTAAAATAACTTATCACTTCTGGTTTTTGAGAGGCAAAGATAGCTCATTAAAAGTGAAAGAAAACTGACAGCATGACAGTTTTCATTAACATTTTGATAGTTCCAAATACAGCCTTCAGCACAGAACTAACTTCTTATTTCCCTGCATTTTCATCTCTCAATCTAATAAAATACATATTTCTCTGGACTTTATTGTTATTGCTTCAGGCTTGGATATTTTAAATGTCGTTATTATGTTTTCAGAGCAAGTTGTAGCATAAAATATAAATAGAATTGTGGCAAAGAAGCAGTAAATTGACCCACAAATACATTACTTCAGAAGCATATTTTAAAATTCATTATCAAAATTGTATCTCTTGCTGCTGCAGTAAATACTATGTCATATCATTATGTTTTGGAGGTAGAACAAAATTAATAGCTTGTTAAGCATTGGTTTTATAGCAAATGGGCACTGAAATGAAACATATCTGCAAGAAAGTATTTGTTAACACAGAAGGCAACCCAAAACTATACTAATCACTGCTTTTATCACAATTTATAAATAAAATTCCTGAAATGTCACTCAAAGTTCATTAAAAACTGCACTTGTAAAATCCAACAGCAATGAAAAATACCACAAGAGAAACTCCTGTGAAATCCAGCACCAGTTACACAAGTAAACAGGCAGGAGCAAGCCAATAGAAAAGCAAAGTATATAAGGAAGTTGCATCCGCTCCACAGATGTTGGGGAAATCAGAAGATAACAACACTGAAACACTGCAAAGCAATAACTATTTCTTCTAAGAATTCCAAAGAAAAAATAAGAATGTCAATGTTATTGAATAAAGTGTGCTACTCAGATTATGCTTTCAGACCCACTATTGAGTACAGCCATCCATAATATTAATGAAATCTTTTTAATGATTCAGTGTGCTATGGCCAAATGGAGGGGAATAAACATTCAGAATTCTCCATTTGGATCTACTGATTGAAAACAATTTCATCAGAGAATATATCAAAGATATATCATCTCAGAAATCCCCTTTGGAACACAATCATGGATTATGAAATCAGAAGAGACCACTATAGCCACCTGCACTGAGCTTCAGAACGCCACAAGCAACTGATTTGAACTATAGCATGTCTTTTAAAAATAACTAATGGACCAAATGCATTCCTGTTGCAGCCACAGTTAGGAAAGATCCCACCAGAGTGAATGTAGCTTCATTTTTTCCCAAATTTACTTCTCTACCTTTAAAACAAGCAAAAAATTTCACCCACTCCCTTATGTATCCTGACAAGAATTAAAACCGATGTAACAATCAGAGCCAGAAAGAATACCTGTTTCGCCAACGTGCAGTACAAAATAACCACAGATTTAACAATTCATTGCCAATTAACCTATGCAGCCAAATCAAAGCATCCAAATTATTCATGTGTTATAGTTTCACTCATTCATTAATGTCAGAGATAACTTTCTTTCCTATATCCTTATTTCATTACCTAAACAAAGAGAAGTAAATAATTGAAAAAGCATTTAGGAAGAAACACTGCTTCATTAAATAAATTAAATAATTTAAAGAAAGAAAGAAAGAAATCCTTTTTTTTTTCCCCCCTGAAGTGGTTGCATTAAGTACCTGAAATACAGCATTAAAACAATTCCATAGGAATTCAGAGTATGCAACAGGTAGCGTTTGCGTTTGCAGCCAAGCCCTTAAAATAGGCTTCCAGTCTAACACTGAGGAACTCATGAAGACCATCCCATTACGAGAAACTGTTGCAGGGGAAGCATTGTCAATGTTGTGAGGTTCAAAAATAATTTTGCAACTAGGAGACATGGGAATACGATCTCCATTGGCCAAAGTCAGGGTTTTATTATCATCCAGAACAGAGTTCAGATTTTCAATCCATATTGCATCAACAGGTCCATCCAAAACTATCCAGAAATGCTCACCCTAAAGAAAAGGAGAGACACATCCATGCAACATTATGTACATTGACCAAAAGTTCATGTTTACTTTATTTCAGAGGATGTACACTTGGATATAAATAATGCATTGTAATTTGGTGCTGATTATGATGTGCAACTTTCATAATTTGCACAGTGATTTTAATCTTTCTTTTGTTATCCAAGAGGGATATTAAGGCATAGTGACAAAAAATAACTTGCTCTGCTTTAAGCATAAAGCAGTACCTTTCTTCTTAAAAAAACTACATCAGCTAGGCCAGCATCCATCAAAGTGGATGAAAGCATTTCCCATTAAATATGTTCATGGACATGGACACACAGTTAGTCCTTGTGGCATGTTACCCACATATGTTAAGTATTTCATATAAAGCTTCCCATTTTCCAAGGGAGAACTGAATGAAACTTCAGAAGACTTGAGTAGAACTATGATTCCATGAAACATCATCTGTAGGTTTGACAAGAGAATTGAGCTGGTACTGATTTCTTAACAAAGCTTCTTATATTCTGATATAATTAGTGAAATACAGTGACAATGACATAAAACCAGACAGGAGAAAATTAACTTTCCTGTCCTCACATTAAAACATGAACAGCCCTTACTTTTGTGTATGAATGGTAGGCCTACCTGCTTACAGAAGGAAGCAAAACCCTTCAAGTCCTTTCCAATTTAATTCTGTAATCTCAAGTGCTTTGGAAACCTACTGATTTCTGGCATATACCCATGATTCTGACTCTTGTCTACATTGAACTAAACAGACACAAAGCAAAACTAACACTGTATTTTCCCATTTAATTTTATCTTTCACATAAATGACAGGTAATGAGACCTTATGGAAGCAGTATTAAATGTCCTTATTAAGTATAATGATACAATAACCATTACCTTCTTTGCTTTTAAAGTTTTCCTCCACAATGTAGAGAAAATACCATCTGTCCAGTCATTTGTAGCAACATCAAGGGTACCAAACATCTGGGAAGCTGTGATTGCCTTTGGGTTCATTCTCATCTCTTTATGAGGAGCACCACAATCTGTCATCGCTTTCATCAAAATATTAATGCATTTTGTCTTTCCTGCACCAGTTGGACCTAGAGTCATCACACCTTAAAACAATATAAACATGATTTAAAATGAAATGTCAATATGTCACACTACCATTTAATGGTTCTTTGCATCAATGATTCTTGGTTTATTTTTATGAAAAGCCAATATTAAAAAAAAAGATGTTTCTCACTCCACTTAATGCTAACTGAAATGGAATTTAAATTAAAAGGCCTCTATAAATGTCTGCTGTATTATGATAGACAAGTCTATGTGGGTCTGTATCTGCCCCCAGGCAGTTCTTCTCATTTTTCTTATTGGAAAACACAACTGCCTTTTGATGTTTGCATGCAATGACATTGACATGACTGGTGGTGAACAAAACTAGTAACTTCTAAACATATTTAATGAAAATTAGTAGTTCCCAATGATATACAAAATCAAGTGTATCTTTCTGAAGCAAAAACAACAAAAATATGTTCTTGCATCCATCCACACTGACATTTTAATGCATCTTTCTTACATAAAAACCAGTTAACAGCTACCAAACTTTTATTTCATCAGTGTACACACATTGCTGAAGGAAAGGAAGCCATGTCTTCAACAACAAATTGAGCCTCAAGTTGAACCTTTTAAGTTATATTTTCTAAATCATTTATTCAAGAGGCCCAGAGTCTGTCCAAAAGCAGATGAGACATTCAAACTGAGACTTCCAAAGTCAGGTAAGGGAGCTAGGAAACTCCTATTAACTCTAAGGGCAAGTAGACCACATAACCTCTTCAACAAAGGCATAGAACAAACAATCACAAACCCAAGTTATAAACCTAATCCAGTGCAATGCAGATTGCTTGATGTCTTCTCTAAAACTAAAGGGAGCTGAATGTTCCCAAAACCAATCTAAGCACCCAGAAAATCACTTACTCATGCCATATGTTAGATATGGGCAAATCTAATTTAAGCCCCTTCATGTTAATGGAATGGCCTTTCTGCTGGTTTCAGCAGCCTTCCAATCAAAACTGTTATGCAAAAGAGATTTCAGGATCCATGCACTGAATCTCCATGCACGTGTGTGTGTGTGTGTGTGCCTGAGCACTTCATTTGCATGTATTGATTCTATTCCAACCAAGAGAAGTCATGCATTTTACTGATTTTTCTTCATTACTTGAAATGCCAAGGTGACCTCTCCATAAATCCAAGGGTCTATGAATAGGACCAACAAAAGTCAAGAAAACAGAATCTTTTTCCCTCCATGCAATACTTGTGTTAGAGAAAGGCCCTGGGTGTCCAAGCACTAGGTGAACTGGAGCTGCATGACCCCTGGGAATAGAAGGGACATGTGGAGAGAAGATGTATCCAAGCAGAATGCTGAAGATTTTTGGGGAACAGTGGTCTGTGGTGTCTCATAAACCAAAGAGCTTCTTCTAAAAGGGAGAATAAAAGGATTACATCTTTGTAAATCCTTGTTCCATTAGTTACATTTCATTTATATTTTCTTCATATAATAAAAAATCCTTAGTTGTCAGAGGTTATGGGGTGGGGGGCATTTCATTTTTTTACCACTCAGCTATGAATTGTAAACCTGGTTTTACTACTGTCTCTGGTACCCCTCCTAGGACAGGATAAACTTTACTCATTAGCCTTTTGTGCATTGTAAAAATGTATTTTCATAGAATCACAGAATGGTAGAGGTTGGAAGGGACCTCTGGAGGCCATCTTGTCCTGCTGGACCCTGCCACCCTAGACCATGGTGGTTCTAGCAGGAAGTGGGCTTTTTTGTCCTCAGTGAAAATGGCCAGAATTGAACAGAAAGAACAACACTGGGAATTATATTACATGCTTGGTAGAATCTACCAAAGCAAATATTTGAGAGATTACTTTTTGTAATCTTCTGAGCATCAGATACTCACAGTAACATTCAACATGAACTTCATGATTGAACCGTGTCTGAGGACAACAATTGTTTTCAGAACACTGAACAAAATTGGCTGTTTCTGAATTTTAATATATACTTTACATTTTAACTTGTTCCATAGAAATGTCATCACTGAAAGCCACACTCGTATTTCCTACAGAAATGTAATACAACAAAGCTAAAATCTCACTATGTGTGCAATGCACACCAAAAAAAAAAGTCAGTTTCCTAGCAAAATACCCACATAGACTTTAAAACTGACATCTGTTCAATTTTAAAAGATTTTTGTGAAAATAATCTGCATTCTGCAGCAGATAATATAAAGAACTATTGCTTTTATGCAGTCTCAAAAACTCATCTAGCATGCTAACCATGTCGGACTCGTTGAGTTTCATACAGCTGAATGAGTTTAAGTATCCACGGCGGATGATGAATAAGCCTTGCTTTCTCTGTCTGTTTCTGGATGGCTGACTGTAGTTCAGGATACCCAGCTTTATCCAGAGTAATTCCAGGGAATAGGTCATTAATGAGACTCATAAATAAAGGTTCATCTTCATCCACCTGTCAAGGATAAAGTAGGGGAAAATACATTATTTATTCATAGAAATTATTATAACAGCTGTAAACGATCTTCAAGAATATGCCATTTAAAAGATGGCAGTAGAAAATCTTATCTTTTCCAAAGGAAATATTATAATCATGAATGAGTTTTATTAAGTGAATTTCATACAGTGCAGTCACAAGTAGTACTTTCTAAATTAAATACTTAAAGCTTATAAAAACGTTAACATCTTAATACAGCTTTCTTCTGTATACACACACACATTTCTCCATTTGTCACATAAGTCAGCAAGATTTATTCAAATCCTATTTTGCCTTTGACTTTATATGATTTTTTTCCTTCTGTAAATCACTGAAGCATGCCTATAGGTTTGAACATACGTACCACTGCACTGAATAGATTAACATCAGAAACAAAGTAATTGGTTCCATCAAAAAACTGGCTCCCAAGGTAAATACAGAGTCTAGAAGTGCTATAACCTTCCAATTACAGCAATAAAACAAAGATGAATACTTTAAACAGTAATATCAAAAGAGATTATACTATACAAATAGGCGTTAGCTGCTTCCAATTACCTCATTCATTGCAATTCTTATGAAGTTCTGAAAAGGCAATAGACTCCCAAGAAATGTATAAATTGAAACTCTGGATTAAGAAGTATCTTTAATGACATTATTAAAAGTTAATACAATTTATTCTTCCTTTCTCTCCTTAGATAGGACAGAAAGAATAAAAACCAAGAGCTAATTAGAAGACTAGGTTAGGTCCCCTAGGATCTTACGGTATTTCCAATGATTTTTTTCAGCTAAGGCTTCTGTTATGTTTTCCTTTCTTTAAAAGCCAAATAGTGCTCATGCCATAACTGTATTCTGATTCATCACTCACTGACACATCATATTAAAACCTGCAAAATAATGTATCCAAGTGCTGAAGAAAAAAAAAAGCTTTTCAAAGTGCATAATATATACACTTAAGAATCCAAACAAAATATTCTTTTTGGGAAAGTCACCAATGTTACAGTACCAGTTTGGAGAGATTCATGTCTCGCAGAACTCTCATCACTACAGTTTTCTCTGGCTCTTTGGGATTAGATCTTTTCACTTCTCCAAGAGTTCTTAAAACAGACAGGATATTTCTAAGCCCAAAGTCGTAGTGAACCTTGAAATAATGCATAAACATAATTGGTACCACAAAGATTGAAAGCTTTAAAATCGAGAGAGGCTGGAAAACAAATAAATTAATTAAATAAATATGCTATTGAACTTCAAGTATGATGAATCTCACAGCTCTTCGTCTTTTCAACAGGTTTCCAGATCTGTTGCTACCATATCCTGAAGATATTTTCCAGTGTTGTATATCCATACCTGCCAAGTGCCCCTTTTGGTGGTAAACATTTTTGCAACAAACGTGGGTAGAGCCCTTCCCAAATCTTCGTTCGCGAAGCCTAGCCATGATGATGATACAAGTCATCTGTAACAGAGCTGCATCTTCTGTCATTTTCCTAAGTTCATAATCTTCCACATGCACAAACATTAAACCACACATCTTCAGACTACCCTCTCTTTTCTGCTAGTTGCAAGGACTGTTGCTATCATGATATACGGCACTGGGATTCATGACTAAAAGGGCCAATCACTTTCTGATATGCTTGTTATATGTAAACCTGTCCTATTCTGTACTTAAAGACTTTCTGCTCTGTGGATGGTTTCATAAAAACTTGGCTGAGAACAGAATGATTTACTTCTAACATCCATGTGCATCCTAAAGGTGTATTTAACAAGCTTTGGACTTAGGTAAGTAAGGGCTGGAATATTTTCCCTTTCTCTATAGGTGCAGCTGCATACTTGCAGAGCCATACAGACATATTCAATTAACTTTTAGCACTTGTACCTGAAGGTACAATTCTATCTTAGTTAACATGAATTTGAAAATACATGCAAATGTTCTGTAATGTGTTCCCTCTTTGACCATTGATTCAAATCCTAGACGTAAAGCTATCAGGGTAAATGTTTTCAATTACAAAGTCTCCACTGCCGCTGGCTGCTCAGAAGACTAAGTGGCAAAGACAGACATGAAAGGAGATAAAGATATTCTTATCTTTGGAGAATATCTGCTCCCCTCTGATTGACTAGAAATGTTTTTGAGACAAGTGTGTAGACTCTTTTTTACACTATCTGTTGTGTGTTGACCTATGGCCAGCTTCCAGAGGTCCACTTGTCCACTCTGTCACTCCTCCTGCTCAACAGGACAGAGGGAGAAAACAAGATGAAAACAAAGCTCATGGATCAGTATAAGGAAAGAGAGAACACTTACCAATTACTGCCATAGACAAAACAGACTTGTCTTGGGGAAAATTACTTTAATTTATGGCCAATTACAATATATTTGGAAGGTGAGAAACAAAGACAAAATTAAAACAACAAATTTCCCCTCAGCATCTATCCTTATTTCCTAAGCTGACGAACTGGAACAATACATTGAGTATAACCCAGAATTTTCAGAAAGAAATAATTTATTGATTAGGTTTCCAGATGATACCAAGCCAATGAACTAGACCACAACTGGAGTTCAAAATTACCAAGAGAAATTCAATGAATGATCTATGTATGATGCAATTAAATAAAGACCTCAGTTTAAGAAGGACAGTGAACTGCTTGAAAGAGTCCAGTGCAGAGCCACAAGTATGATGAAGGGGGTGGAACATCTTTCTTCTGAGGAAAGGCTGAGGAAGCTGGGTCTCTTTAGCTTGACAAAGAGGAGACTAAGGGCTGACCTCATTTATGCTTATAAATATGTGAAAGGCGTGTGTCAGGAGGATGGGGTCAGGCTCTTCTCAGTGAAGCCCAGTGACAAGACAAGGAGCAATGGCTGCAAGCTGAAGCATAGGAAGTTCCATGTGAATACAAGAAAAAATTTTTTTCCAGTGAGGGTGACAGAGCAGTGGAACAGACTGTCCAGAGAGGTTGTGGAGTCTCCTTCTCTGGAGATATTCAAAACCCATCTGGACACATTTCTGTGTGACCTGGTCTAGGGAATCCTGCTTTGGCAGGGTGGTTGGACTGGATGATCTTTCAAGGTCCTTTCCAACCCATAACATTCTGTGATTCTGTGAAAGACAAGGGCAGAATACTACACAGATGGAAACAACCAACTGCATAATAAAGAAGAGTTAACAACTCTTCATTCAGTTGAGAAACGAGTCAGATGCAGAAAGCTTCGCAGAAGAATATCTGACATTGGACTGAAGGCACAAGTGAAGGAAACAGTCATATCAAGGACAAAAACGACCACACAAACTGAGGCACTGAGAAAATTTAATCCTACTGAGGCTCAGCCTGATTAAAAAAATATAAAAATGAGAGAGATCCATATTCAGGACTCCAAAGGCAAGCTGTGCTTCTAACTGTTGAAACTGTACATACACAAATTTTCCAAAACGATGTCCACATAATGCATTTAAGAGAGAGCTGTTGGAAAATGATCCTCTAACAAATACAACCTATAAGCCTGGTAACTATAAAACAGCGGCAGATGACAGGACTGAGACTGCAACAAATGGGCTAACACTAGAGAGGCTAGATCAATAGAGGATGATTCAGATTGCCTAAAAACTAATTTGAAGGCTAATGGAGACAGCCCAGGCAACATTACATGAAAGTCAGTAGCGAATATGACCCCTTAGAAGCTAGTCTACAACATAAATCTGGTGAGTAAAACTCTCCTAGAAAAAGAAAACAGAGAAATGAAAAGTAGAATCCAGCTTGATTATATAAACTGAAAATGAAATTTCAAAGGTATGGAGAAAGGAAGAGAAAATTCATATCCATACAGGTTTGTTTTAACTCTGAAATAGCAAAGGCAATATGGTGTATCATTATCTTATTATGGTGTAGTAGTCCAAGATTTCTACATGCCAGCCAACATAGTCACTAACAAATATGTGGTATAGAACCGGTTTAATATGTGGTATAGAACACATAGTCAATATGCCCTGGCTCATTTGGATCCAATCAAAGCAGGTACCTGAGCTGCAATCTACCCACCATTCACATGATTTCTCTTTGAGACTCTCTTGTGGACAGCTAGCAGAGGGCATTTGAAAGGTGGCAACTAGTTCTCTTCTTTAAAGCATAGTTATCCTTTGTTTCTACTTAAATACCTCATATCAAACAGAATAGCACTTTACTGGTAGCACAGTGACTTCTAGGCACTATTCAGATATTTACAGTTCTTACTTGGCCTCCCCAATTAGCCTTCATAAGTGAGGAGACTGAAAAATGTGTCCTCTACAAAGTTAAGCAGAGCAATCTACATTGTTCCTCATAATTTCTGAAATAACTGCATGCTGTTTAAAATCACAAATCAAACTTCCTTTACTACACAAATTAGTATGAAAAATAAAAAAGTGATGATTTCAGACTGTGTTTCTAGAAATTGAAACTGAAGTCCCTAAAAAATGAATAGGTTCCTGAGTGTAAAAATAATTATATATTCTATAAAGGTATATTCTCTACATATCCTTTCAGTGACAGCCTACAGTTGGACAAATATTTATTTTACCTGTTTGGATAACTGCTCTTCACAGAGTTTGTAGAGTGTATAGAATTTTTGACTAAGGACTTGGTTGTCTCGGAAACCAGCACTTGCCAGCTTGACTCGCATAATAATGCTGCGGTCAGGCACCATCATAGCAACTGTGCGAAACTGAATCTTCAGATTTTCTGGAAGTTCCTGTCGTCCTGCATAGCCAGGGTTCTGAAAAATGTAGAATATAAAATATTATCTAATAAAAGCAGAATAGGAAGGTTTATTATTACTGATAATTATTTGGCAAACAGAGAAGCACATGCCAGATTACAAAGGGTAATTTGAGCATGACACAATTACGCATCAATACACCGTTGCCTAAATGCTTCAGTTCATGAAGTATTCCCAAGAGAATAGATACAGACAACCACTTACAGATCTTGTTGGAGCTGTTTTAAATGGTCAGTTTCTCAGGGTCTTCATAGTATTCCAGTGCTGGAGGTTACTATCCCTCGTGAGCATTTCCAGACCATTTCAGTACAAAGTCAGTCAAGCAGTGCAAGCTATTACTGAATATAATTTAAACTAACGGATGTGACCTTCCACTGAAGATGTCTAAGTCATTCATGTGAGCACTGCATGGTTCAGTTGTGATAACAGTAGTCACTGGCTATGCAGTGATAACTTCCTAAACTCCTCCAGCTGTTTACAAACTGCCTTGCAACTGGCCTTTGTATGCCACTAATTTGTCCTCTTTTGCAAATTAAAGTGATAACATTAATTTAAGGTCGGAAACCTTAAAATAAAGACAAATTTTTCTCTTTTGAGTTGTGATTATGTAGCCTACAGCTAAGGAGGGGGAAATACAAACATGTTTTTTAAAGTATTCTTATGCTTTCCTGCTTCTTTGCATCTTGCACTGCTAGAAGCAGTCCACAGGCACCAAAGATAAATCTTCAGGAGGTCAGTGAACCAGAGTGAAGGTGCTTTCCTTCATGCTGTCATCTAGCAGGATTGTGGTCAAAAGTTCTTCACAGGTGGTGAAATACTGACCAGAGCAACTACAGCAGTCCTTGAAGTGGTCATTTATTTCTGTTAATCGACACATTGTGACTGAAAGGGTTGTGTTTAGTCTCAATCTCTCAAATGCTCAACTAGAAAAGCCCTTAAATTATGTAGTTAATGAAAACTGTATACCTCAAGTCCTAAGTTCCAGCTAAAAATATGGGCAAGAGAAAATATCACCATTATTATTTGACCAAATTACTGTTCAAATTGTATTCACTGTTTACTAAAAGACAGTTTCAATGATTTCAAAATACAATGGGAAATGAAATAGAAAAGAATTTTCACAATGATGTCATTTACACATATTCATACACATACCATAGTCAGAAAAATACCAAATTCTCTGTCCATGTCAACAACATCACCATCAGTGAAAATGAACTGAGGCTTTTTATTTTTCTTACACTGAAGTACAATATATATCTGCTGAGCAGCTACTGATAAAACTGGAAGTTCAATGCGGTTAAATTCATCAAAGCAACCCCAGGCACCTGACTGGGCTAAACCTAAAAATGTAAAAAGAAAAATATTTGGTTACAATATCAGATCAAACAAGAATTATTCAAATACAAAATACAGCATGTTCTATACAATTTAATGTAACATAAGAAGAATAAAGAGTATGAACACAGAGTAGAATGAGAAATAAAAATTCAGAATAAAGTGAGCTGTATATTATTGACATCCAGAAAAAGAATTACCCCTTGGAAGAAAGACACACAAACTTCTTTACAAAGAATCCTACACTTTAAAGCAACCATAAGGCAGAAGGTGTTCAATAATACTGTATATAGGACCTATAGTAGCATAAACATACATATAGCATGGACAGTCATTTCCGCCAGGGGTAAAATTGTCAAAGATGAGCTTGAGAGACACCTGCCTAAATGAAAAGCACAGAATCAAATCAGAAAACACTGATTTGTGACAGAAGCATTGTAGCATTTTAGAACAGTTAATGCATAGGTCAAAAATCATTGGAGAATAGCATCCTGCGGTTCAAGAGAGAGGAATTTGATGTCACACAACTGTTATTTGGAACAGGCTATGGAGTTCTAGACAGATATTAGTACCATAAGTATCACAAAATTAATGTATTTTGAGACAGTCAGGTATTCCTTCTTCTGTATCATGTTAGCAGGATTGAAATAGGAGAGTCTACAGTGGCAGCTTTCCAGAGTAGTAGGAAAGCTGTGTAATCCCTTGCTATTCCACATCCACTTCCCAAGACACAAAGGCTAGTAAGTCCAGACAGGAACTTCACAGATGCCATCTCCTCCTATCTCAAAGCCCACCCTGGACTAGTATTTCCCATTGCCTGGGTCCAGCAAGGACTTGGATCAATACTCTAACTGGTGCTACAAACAAAAGTTTAGAGGTGTTTAATTTAATTCACTGGACTGGTGGAATTCAGTTTGGCTTAAGCTGCTTGAAGGCATTCTACCCGTTCCCTCTTCCAGTCTAGAGCTTAGATAGGTCTGAGTTCTGTTGTATGTAAGGCTGGGTGCAACCCTATCTCCTGTTACCCTGTCTTGCTGACTGACCCTCCTGGAGGACCCTAGAACTATCCATAATCTCACCTCCAGCCCTCCCTCCTGCTGTTTCTGACTGAACTTCCTAGATGGACTCTGGACCCAGTTTGTTATTTCACCATGTCTGAATTTCACCATGTCTGATGGTCGCTGGACAGCTGACATCACCAGCCTGCCCTGCTCAGCACTATGTGACTATGCCCTGGACAGTGAAGTCCCTGCCCCTGCCTCTGTGGTGGTCACCCCAGGTGCCTGGTTTGTCTTTGCTCATGGACCTGCCCCATTCTTGATGCTCCCTGATAAAAAAGTATTGCACAGGTTTTTCACACGCATTTGGGGCATTTTGTTACGTGTGATTTATGACTACTAGGATATTTTCTTCAAGTGTTCTTTCTACTTTGTTTATTAAACATCAATATCTACTCTTCAGGTTGCAACAAGGAAAAGCCCTAAAGCTAGATATTGTTTAAGAAACTTTGTACCAGTGCATTGTTTCTTACACTTACTATCTGTCTATTAAAGGGGTTTGAAATTACTTCTTGTATAGAATGGTAAGGTTCAGCTCTTACCAAAAAGTTTTCATTGGGAAAGGGGAAAAAAAAAATCATTTGTTCTGTAATGCCACCTGCTGCATGAAGTGAAGAAACTTGGCACTTGGACAAGGCCAATATCCCACAGCTTTGAGTAAATTCAGTTCTTACAAAATTATTTCATACTGGTGGTGTTTAAAAAGAAAGAAAGAAAATAAACACATGTATACACCCACACACATGTGAGCAAAGGCACAGCAAGCAAACTGTCAGCTGCAAAATAGCTTAGAGACAATGTGGTTTTATTGTGCAGTCATACTGTGCATTAATTTCTGTCTCTACATAGAATATATTATGCTAATCAAATACAGAAATGGACTAAAAGAAGAAAATAAAGGACAGGAGTAAAGAGATCTTTAAATATATATAAGAAATGTGACAACTCCCTGCCCCAATCTGAACAGATATCCTAAAAACCTGGTCCTTACATGATAGGACAATTACACAGCATAGCAAATCCCCTCTCTGAAAGACCTCAAAATTCATCTCTGCAATGCCATGCCAGGTGTCCTTCTATGTCAGTGACCCTATGATCTATACACAACTGAGGGGCCTGACCTTGAATGTTACCTTATGGCCACAGTCCCCATTGAAGAGGTACCAGGGTCCCCTCCCACAAAGAAAAAATATTTACAGGCTACTGTGACAACCCCTGTACTGCCTTGTGACCCAAGAAGCTAGGTGATGACATCCTATGTGCTGTTCCACACTTCAAGATCAGACTGAAAATAGTGTGATAATGAAGCAACTAATCATGAGAAAGCAGCTATAAATTCTCTTTTCTATTGAAACAACATATCTCTTAAGATTTCACAAAGGAGTAGAACTACATTGACATAATTTGAAGCAATTTTCACTAAAACAGAACTCTGTCCAGCCAAAGCACAGCCCAGAAGCAGTAAGCTACAATGTACTCATTGGTCTTGAAAGAATTTACAGAGCTCCATACTCATTTATTCCTCTTCTGAATTAAGATAAATATCAAATCTTACATTAAATGCTGCATTAAGTATCAAATCATAAAAAGTACCCCAGGTAAGGCTGGAGTTGTTTGTAACTATAGAAGAAAAGAATCAAAGCAAACATGACTTTTATACTCATCTACAGACAACCACAGATAAAAGGTTTACTAAATGGTGTTCACCAACACTTTTCAGTGATGAAGTACTCCTAATTTGCTATTCCTGGTCAATTTTAAGATTGAATTTGACATAATGGAAAATTTGGAAATTCACCTTCTTACTTGCTTCTCTAGTATTTTCATGGGTTACCTCTGGTCCAGTTCATATGACCAATTATATCTGAACAGACTTTTTGGTTCAAATTTCAAAAACAAAACTATAAAAAATGAAAGTCCAGGCCTTCAACATCTTCACTAGACCATCTGCCTGTGAACATCTGGAGTTGCACAGGAGAACAAAAGAGACAGGAAGACAAAGTAAACAAGGAGAAAGTACCTCAGGTGTGAGCCAACAAGGAGAATTTTAAATTATAATTTTATAGTATATAATATATTGCTATATTAATTATATTATATTATATTTTTATATTTCACTAATTTTATTATCTGGAAGATCAAACTTCTTGTCCTTACAGTAGAAACCAGGAAACATGGCTGTAGACATGACAACACCACCTCCACATCCCCTTTTTCTCCTCACAGCTAAATCTGCTAATATTTGATAACGTGACACATTACACCAGATGAAGTGAAAAGTTTGGATAGGGAAATACTATGATGGAGTAAAAAGCCTGTCTCAGTTGTGGAATTCTGAAGAGTGTCTCTCTGTGTGCCCTAAAATGTGTAGTAAGTTTCATGAGAACATTCTTATCAGTCTGCCTGAAAGTGCTTCTACAGCTGTGAAGAGCTATCCTTTTCCATTAAAGATCTTGTATGCATTAAAGAATCTTTCTCTAAACTCATTTTGCTCCTCCTGCTCTTTTCCTCCCTGACAGTATAGCCACTGTTCAGGGACTATAAGATATCTTAAAGATGTGACAACATAAAAACTGTGATTCCAAGCCAGGCCCTTCTAATTTGTGAAAATAAGTCCAAAGCAGCTGGTGCCCCTCACAAATGAGAACATGAACAACATAGGTAAGGACAGGATCTTACTTTTTCTCCCAGTCATAAACAGTTTGATGAATTCTGAAAAAAAACCACTCTATTCAGGCTCTATTAAGCTGGATCTGTTATCTAATTCCAAGGCAAATTCTCTGAGAAGTAAGCAACTGTCTCACTAGCAAGCTGACTGAGGTAAGTAGTCACAGGCCTCATGGTTGCCTGAGCATCAATTTACTGAGTTCTATAAGCATCTTTTCTAACTAGCATGGAATACCAGCATGTCATTAGATGAGGCAGCCAAATAACAAGGACTCATTACACAGTATTACTTAGGTTTTGTTGCATATGATGACAATACTGCATGGAAAATGGTCTGCTTATAGAAAAACAACAAACAGAGTAACTGAGTCCTAAATCTCAGCTCACATTCTTAAACACAGAAATTGCACCAAATTTTACTAAAAGAAGAGAAAGACAAACTGCAGTTATCACTATTGCCTCAATATGAAATGAGAAAGGATAAGTTACCAAAGTGCTCAGGATAAGAAGGCAGAAACAAAGTGAGGATATGGAGGCTAGATATCTGAATCACAAACAGTTTAATACAAAGAAGTAAAATCATCAAGGACTCAGGAAAAGAGGTGGTAACATAAAGAGATACAAATGTTCTCACAGAAGGAGCAGAGAGGAGAAAGACAACAGCTTGGTGAGATCAAAGACAAACTCACTCCAAGGAGAAACAAAGGCTGATATCCACACACACACCACCCCGCCAACCCCGGCCTCAAGACCGCAGGTAGAACAGAGACCCACTAGATTACTGCACTTGGTGTTAGGAGCATATTTATGCTTAGACAGACAGCAAGATGGTCCCAGCCCTCTTCTGTTTATTACTAATCAGGAAAATAAATTTGGGAAACTAAAAGTCTGCACACACAATAAATGACATGCAACTAAAAGCTGGCCCAAAGATCTGAGGCTCACAAGAGGTGCTTTGAGAAAATTGTCACCTTGACAGAAGGTATTCACATATGCAGCTAGTTCAATTTCTAACTTAGAAATGTCCCTCTGTTTGTTTGGTATTATATAAATGAGGAGCTTGCCATAGCTCCTTGTAACTAGGTAACTATCTTCTCTCTAGACATGCAAAGATCTGGCCCTGGTTATAAACAACAGTATTTGCCTCAGGTGAGGACTACAATAATGCAGTATATTCAGTACAGAAGTCATCAGCTTCTACAAAAGCACCATTTAATGGGATACAATAAAAGCTGTTTTCTGCTCTCACTGCTTAAAGGAGCACTGAGCCAATTTCAGCCTTTTCCAAGGCCTGCATTCACCTAAAAAGACCAAAGGTAAAGCTAAAACTAAAAGACTAACTAAAAGTGCCAATGCTTTAAATGAACACTGTGATCAAACTTTCCATACAAACTTCTGAGTCATGATTAGAAAATCTGCCAAAATGATTAAACTTTTCTTTTTCCCCTTCTTTTTTCTGCTCTACTTCTTCTCATTTCCCTCTTTTTGATATGTCCATTAAAGAAAGTTAACAAGTTAATGAGGCCTAAAAATATCTGCAAAAGAACAAAATGATTAGAAGGAAGAACAATAGTCCAGTGAATTCAGTACAAGTACTGCTTTTAACTTGGTGCTTCCCAAATACTCTTGATCTAACAACCACAAACCAACCCAGTAAGACCACAGAAGAGATAAGAGAGAAATATGGAAATATATTTCATGATTAAACACAAAATCACCTTAATTCAAACCTGGCATTCATTTCAGGCTTTTATCTCCATTAGAAAAGCTTATTTAACTGGATACTCTTAAACACTTAAATAAGAAGCTAAAGACAAAAGTTACTTCTATTAGAATCTTGCCAGTTTTCCTGACTTCTCAGTTAAAACTAGAAATGATCTCCAGGTTATATTTTAACATTCAGGAGACAGTGAAATCACAGCAGTGAAATTTATGTTTTTGATAGCTTGTGTTAGATTTCAGAGCCAACCACTCACAGAAAACAGTGGTGTTCTGTGGTCTGCCAGTCTGTATAACCAATAGTAGCTATATACACAAAAATAGACATAGCAGACTCCACAGATACTGGATCACCTGATCACTGTTTGCAAAACTTACTTCAAAGCTTTTCTTGCCACAAAAGAAGTTATCAGTTTGACCACTACCTCATTTTCCTGGTTTCAAAAAATTTCTAGAGTTTGAAATAAGACACTGCAGCGCTTTGCATGTTTCCCTTCCTTGCACAATATCATTGAGCTTCCTATTTATTTGACTTGCTTGACATAAAAATGGTGAGAGGACTAAATATCCTCCCCCCCTTGGGATGAGTAGGAAAGACTCATAAAGAAAATCAGGAGAAAGGATTCAAAGGGAAAAGACATACATGAAACTCCAAGAAGATAAAAAGACTGAAAAGTATACAGGAATAGAAAAGGAGAAAAGAAGGAGAAATAATCAAATATCAGGAAAAGCTGATGAGCATCTGAAAATAAGAGAAAACAGATAAGAAAATACCCTATTAATCATTGGTAGCTCACTAGTGAAGAGTCACAACCTTATGACTCTAAAATGAACAAACCAGATTATTTCTTACCTTTATAGATACGGCCAAGTCCTCGGTAGTCCATTTGGTCTGAACAATTGAAAACAACAACATACTTTCCCAGGCATTTGCCCATGTCTTTAGTTGTCTCTGTTTTCCCTGTCCCTGCAGGTCCTGCTGGTGCCCCACCCATACTCATGCCCAGGGCCTGTGCAAGAGTGATGTAACACCTACAGACAGAATAAAGAGTTCTGTTTATCTTATTCTACTAATAATTACTTGAAGTCCATTAATCTAACCACAGCAGTTGTATTATACAGAGGTAGGGAAGGGGGCAGAAACAGGTGCACTCCCATGTGGTAAGTCCTTTGCACATTGTGAAGCTGAGCTACCAGGTACCACCTTTTTCCCACCTGCAGAAAAGCCTGCATCCAGCATTGCAATAACTGCAACAGCTCAGAAAATGCACAGGCCAATTCTAAATTCTGTAGTATTGTGATTTTCTCACACTAATCATATTCCTTCCCTCCATGACTCAGTCTCATTCTGCAGCACACAGATCTGCTGGGTTTCTGCCTTTTATCCCATCTTCCTACTCTCTCCCCAGATAACACAAGATAGACCCTCTGATCTGGTAATAGAAAGGCACAGAGGCTGGAAGCAGCTCCCACTCTTACCATTTCCCTATCAGCATACCAAACTAGAGCAGTGCTTCCAGTCACATAAGGTCTTTGAGTACCAGAAGAAGAATGGAGGAGAAAGGAGATTGTAATGGGCAATGGGCAATGGGCAATGAAGGAAGGAGAGTGGGCATCCATGAATCCTAGGAGCATGTTCTGCTTCAGCCTACATCCTCAGTAGACAGTTTCAGGTTTAAGTCTCAGCCTCCCCAGATAGTGTGGAGGATACTGAAGGGTGTAAGAAGACTGCAGTTCTAACCTAAAATGCTCCAAAATCCCAGTAAGTCCATTTTAACACTCGAAACTCAAGAGCTTTATGATATCCTTAGGGAGAGAAAATGGGCATTGAAAAAAACCCACATGATACTTCCTATAAAATGACACAGTACTCATTCTAATTTAATAGCAGTAATAATGCTATATCACCTTATTACTCAGTAATCAGTTAACAGGCACCCAGTTAACACAGAAAAAAATAGCACTCTTAACAATTCTGCTACTGAAAATGAGGTAAGGACAAACTGTACACATAGTACAAGTCCTAAATAGAATATCCATTTTATTTTTTGTATCTGCCATGACATGGTCTGTGTCTAACATGATTTTAGCAGCACTCTATTTCAGTCCCATTATCTTAATGTAGTACCATCAGACTGTATTTATCATGTGCTTTGAGAATCTCTCTGAACACAAAATCATTAGACAAACAGCACATGACTCCAAGTTGATTATGGAAAGCAAAAATACCATTACCTGAAAATTGTTGGAAGCTCATACAAGTCTATATAGCAATATTAAAAATATTAAAATGGAAAAGCCTATAAAGGGAATAAAATCTGTTCTTTTGCAACACTGCTTAAGTTTCCTATGCCAAACTAGAAAACATCTCTATTTCAAATACAGTGGATAGCCATCAATCGCTGCAGTTCCATTTGGTTCTTCTAGGTCTGCCCAAAACCAGGTATTTCTTTTTGTTGTTATTATCACAGTTTAAACTCATTCAAAAGGCTAATTTCCCTCAATAATATCACTCTGCACCAGTTTTGAATCTCATGTGACAAAGCACCTTGAATCAACCCCTAACCAATTAGATAGCATTTTAATTCTGTGAACAAATGTTGAATTACAACATTTTCGTGGTACTGTCTCGTGGTAGGCAAAAACATAGTCTGTGTGGTATAGCAGCCATACCCACTAATCAACTCCATATATACTGCTGCAAACAGATCTCTATCTAAAATAGGAATAGTACAGTAAATAACACAGAATTTGGAAGGTGTACATTGAATATTCAAAGCAAGGTATCCAAGCACAGGACTTTGGCTCTCTTATAGCTCATAGGGCATAATTTTGATTCAGAAATTGGCAAAAGTCTGAAATTCACTAGTAAATAAAATCTAGTGGCACAGAAAGTGCAAAGACAATTTCAATATTAATTCAACAGCCTGCAGCCATTTTTTCACACATATGACAGAACATGCACAGTACTTTGACATTCCCATACACACTTAAATGAACAAGCCCTGGCAGAATGAATACATCTGCCTCTTGCCTAGTTGAAGTGCTACCAACTACTTTAGGAAAATATGCATCTAATAGACTTTGTCCTGTGCTGTATAATTAACACTCCAGCAATAAAAAGTTCTCCTTATGTTTTGCCCTCAGAGCTTTTTCTGGATTTGTAGTCCTGCAATTCTCCATAGGCCTTGCTTAAAACCATATTGGCACTAGTTATTTAATGTTATATCCTGAGTTACTGCTTCTTTCTGTAGGGTGACTTCAAATGAACCATTTGCCATAATTCTCTGGCAACCACTAGCTTACTGAAAGCAGCAATACCTTGCTTTTTAGATCTGCTCTGTTTAGGCTGGTGAAGTGTAAGACATGCAGGTATATTTACCTGGAGCACAAGGTAGTTTTTCAATGCCTACCACAGCACATATAGCTCAAGCAAACACTCAAAGAGAATTTAAGACCTCTCCTGGGCATGCCTACTTTTGCCAGTTGAATATATAAGCACTGGCCTCTACTGTTCAATAGCAATATTGCAGCATTATAGTACAACCAAAGAAGAAATTCTCACTCATGAAAGTTAAAGGAATTAACTTAGAGGAATTAAGTCTTAACTCCAGTATTAGGCAATGCATTCTTTTCCTAACTACCTGTCAGTTAAGGGAGTGATAACAAGCCTGTCTGTACACCCTAAGTATTCATTGCAGTAGGTGAACTCTACATCAGTGATTTGAATAATGCATTTATCCAAGTCTTCAAGAAAATAAAATCGAGACTGTTTCTGCCATTCAAAATCAGCTGGAGATTTAATGTTCATATGGACCTGTAATGAAACAAGAACAATCACTAACACAGAAATGAAACTGTATAACAAATTCTATTCTATATATTAAAAAAAAAAGTCTACTATGGATAAATTCAAGACCTGGAAGAATGGGCACAGAGCCTATCAGAGGTCAAGACATTCAGAATTATACTACCCTTTCCCCAGTTTTGGACTTGCCTCTGATATTTTATTTCACATACAGACCCTTTAAATTGAACCCATTTTCTGTGACTGAGTTTTGTTATGATATGAAAATAAACCAATTCATTATGAAATGCCCAGTTAAGAAAATAATCATGAAAATAAATGAAAAGCTACAGGCAGAGGATAAAACCCAATGCCTACCTTATAAGTTGGTGGGTTTCTTTCTTTCTTTACACATGCACTTCATTTTTAGCTTTTTAACATAAATTCATAAATTAAACAATGCAGTATTGAATTATTGATCTTTGCATTATGCAAGCTTTTTGAAAGTCATTTTACTTCCATTTTTATAATTATAGTTTCATGCACTTAATATGCTTATCTAAAGGAAGAAATATCTCTTTAGGTTACTGTTACTACCTTTTTCAAATACACAGACCCTCACCACTTTAACCTTTGGATAACTATTACCTTAAATCAACACAAAGGCTGGAATGGAAATCACATGATTGACAGCAGTACTAAAGTGACTTTTTTCCATTTACATTTCAATTAAATAATGTATTACATTTTCAATTTTGGAGAATAGTTTTATTTTAAAAGTTAAACTCTTCTGCTCACAGTTAATATGTGCATGATAGGTATCAATAATCATTGTAAAAACTGAAGTCTGAACATATATATAATTTACCCTTATCTTTGTATGACATCTCTATGAAATTAAACTAAATCTGATATCACAGCACTAATATTGGAGCTACTTAAAGAGAAGAGATTGTAAGACTTATTTCTAATTTTAGTTTTTCATATGTGCAAAAATTTCCACATAGAAATTTCCATAAAGGTTTTCAAAATCTTACCAAATCTTCAAAGATATCCTTCTGGTGCACATGAATGGTGATTAAAGTCTCATATTTTGTTCGGTCCATTCTTGTCAGACTGTGTGTTGTCATGTCAATCAAATCATTTAAAAGTTCCAAAAACTTCTGATTTGTTGTATGCATTACCTTTTCCACATACCAAGAAATGCCATATTAGTACAAACATCATTTGCTCTTCCAATGCTTAGGATAAAACCCAAAAGACATCTCCAAACTTATGCCCATCACCTCTGTGATCTGCTTTGTATTTATTAGGCTTGGAATCCTAAATCTGAATTTGTATGTTGCCCTCCATGCACACATTCTTAGCCCAACAGAGTACAGTAAGGTTGTATCTAGGAGAGTAGGTCACATCATAAGATTTTATTCCAAGACTTTGCTCCTTCTACTGTACATTACATCTTTAAGTGATTGCATCCCTGCATACTTAAAGAACCATCAGTCCCTGGTTTTGGGTACTGCATATCAGCCCAAGCAGTATCTCCCCTTTAGGGGGAACAGAAACCTGGAGATCCATCACATCCTCTAACCAGAGGAGGGTGGAAATTAGTGATGCCAGTGATAAAATCATTTTTTTCTTTGTACTACACTATGCCACAAAATCCAATACTGAATATACAATACTAACTTGTGTAAATAGCATCAGCCTCTGTCAGAGATCTCCCTGGTACACAAGAAGTTATAAAGTGCTGAGATCTCAGCAAGGGCAGCTCATATACACTCCTGTTCCAAATGTGTGAGAGAACAATCACACTAGATTTCTGTAAATATATGCAAAGCCTAAAGCTCAAACTGTTTGCTGAGAAAAATATTCTAAAGACACTGCAAAGCTAACAGAGTACTAAACAACCTCCCTGCCCCCAAAACACACACACAGAGTTTGTCCCAAAAAAATGAAAGGTTTCTAGTTTTTCTATCTATTTTCTATCTAGTTAGTATATGAACTGGGGTAGACTAAAAGGAGCTCTGTGCCCTTTTAAAACCTTGTACAATGCAAAAAATGTAGCACTAAGTGGTCTTCTCCATGGTCTAGAGACTTTGTTTTCATTCAGTATCAAAGTACAGCATGGTACTGTTCTTCTGCATTTACTTTTATGGTAGGATGGTGTTACTAGTTCTTAGTTCAATCTCTCTGTATATTCTTGCTTAATGGTAATTTGTAACTCTTTAGTTCATATCCTCTCCTTCCTCCTTCATAGAGGCAATGTTAGTAATAATAACAGCTTTGTGTTAACAGCATCTTCTCTACGTGTTTGAAATTAAACAGGCACCTCCTCAAATGCCTTCTATTCTTTCCCTTCCCTAAAAAAAGAGCTCAGCAACTGACAAATCTAAGACACCCTGTTACAGTAGACCAATGATCATGAAGTATGGTTATTTCCCCGAATTTTGGGAGTTCTTATTTCTTTCTAAATGGAATTTTGGAAAAGTAATAGGATAAGATTCCCCACACTGCCAAACTGAGAAAGTGTTCCTTCCCAAGATGACTGTGCTGACAGAACAATAGAGAAAATCACAGGATTAGGAACAATTCTAAAGCACATGTTGGGAGAGAAGGAGAAGTGTGACCTCTACACAAATTTTTTATCATTCTGTTTTCCTGTTAGTTTTTCATTCTGGTTTCCTAAATAGTATTTTGTGCTTTTTAACTTTTTAACTACACGTTACTTTTAACTTTTCATAGTATGCACTGTTCCAAGCTATGCTTTTAATTAATCCCCAAAGATTCATTAAATACTACCTTTTTATCTGTTTTAGAACTGTTCAGTGCATTCTCTGCATCTCTGGTCCAGATCATTTGAATTCCCAGAAGTCCTATTTGTGCAGGAAACATTGCCTGAAAGTCATGCAGCTTAAATTCTGAATCACTAATGGCCATTGATGCCTGTCTAATGATGGTGTGGATTGTTTTCCTAATTCCATTCAGCAGCTGACCTAACCAGAATTCCACATTGCCCTGAAATAAACCAGAAAGCACTTTTAAAGAATTAGTTTATGAATAATTCACAAGGAGAAAAAGCCCTACATTACTTTCTTCCCAGTCCTTTCTACTTCCCTTTCCCTCTTTGTTATTCTCTAAGCTTTAAAAGATTTCCCTCCTCCTGCTCTGCTGCCCTTCTACAGACATGTGATGGATTTGGCATTTTACATCAGTATTGCTGAAAAAACAGGTAAAATAATTGCAACAGAATGACACAAATGTCCTATCCTTTCTGGCTTTTGCCGTTGCTGTTCACATTGGAAGGGTTTCATTCAAGTTAGTCAAATAATAGCATGATATGATACTGTTGGTCTCTAAAACACAAATCTACCTTAAATCAAGCCATGAAACTGCAATATACACTTCCATTACCTGAGCTAAAACGGGGTCGATGATATTGACCTGTTCGCCTTCTTGAGATTCAAACAATAAAATCTGATCGTAGTTTCTTTCATGAAATCCCAGTCGGTTAACGTTGTCAAACAAACTTAATAAGTGTGCCTAGAATAAAACCAGAAGAACAAAAAGAAAAAGGCTGATCTGGCATTCTTATTTTGCCTTTAAGTCCTGGATTAGAAGATTCTATAAATCTTGACACAAGTGAAAGAAATTCTCTCAAATAATAATAAAATCTTCCATGGTTCTCCATTCATTCTAGGGAGGCGGGTGTTGACCTCTTCTCCCTTGTGACTAGTGACAGGACTAGAGGGAATGGGCTCAAGCTGTGCCAGGGTAGGTTTAGATTAGATATTAGGAAGAATTTCTTTACTGAAAGAGTGGTAAGGTATTGGAATAGGCTGCCCAGGGAGGTGGTGGAGTCACCACCCCTGGGGGTTTTTAAGAAGAGGATGGATGTGTTTCTTCAGGGGATGATTTAGGGGTAAGAGTAGTGTAGGGCTATCGGTTGGACTAGATGATCTTGAGGGTCCTTTCCAACCGTAATGATTCTGTGATTCCTTACTAATACTGACCATGAGAACATTCTTGCTTTCTTACTTGTACCTGAATAGTGTGGGAATCAGATGCTTGACCAAGAATTTCCAGAAGTGCAGGGTCAGATACAAAAAAAAATCTTGGAAAGATTAATCGTTTTTGTTCCAAATAGCCAGTGAGGGATTTCTGACAGATTTCCAATTGTTCCAGCAAATGTGGTAATAGCTGTGCCAAAGTCTCATCTCCAACACAGCACTGCACAATGTTTGATGTTTCATGGGCTCTCTGCATAATTTTCTGCCATGATTTATCAATGTTCTGAAATCTTCTGGCTTCCTGGAACACATGAAAAATGCATTAGCTCTTCCTCATGTTTGTCAAATTCTAAAAATTAAAGAATTCCATGAGACAAGGTTACAGTTTAATATTTCCCTTGCTGTTCAAGTCTTCTTTAAAGGACTAATGTATGAATATTTATAGCTAAGCTTATAATGATCAATGATTATAACAAACAGTGCTGAAATTGCAACAGAAAGAGTACAATGGGACAGCTCTGGAAATGTCTCTTACCTCATGTCAGGCACCAAATTTAACCATATAAAAGGATTCCACCACGCACCAGAAAGCTCAGAAATTACAGTCTTCCTAATAGCAATACACAATGTCATGAAATGTCTGCTTCACATGGGTTATGAGGAGTAAGTTATTAGTAGTAATACTTGACAAACAAAACCTGTATAAATAGTCTGAAGCTGCCACACTTTGTATTGTAGGTGAAGGGAGACAAATTCTCAAATACTGAGAGCTGGAGAATAAATATTTTCTGCACTGGGTATGCTTATTTTCTTCATTTACAGCAAATGAAATGTTAATGAAATCATAAATTATCTGAGAGAAAGAAAATAACTCAAGACAATCCAAAGCCATTTTGCCACCACAAGATATGATCATAACCATACGACTCTTGAAAAACATCTGCCTGTCTTGTATTAAAGATGCTCAGTGCTGGAGATTCAGAAATCTCTCCAGAAAATCTTTGCTACTGGTGCTTCTGTTTTAATGTCTAAGCTTAATCTTTTTTGAACACACATCAATTACTTCTCTTCATGTTCATGGATATAGAGAACACATTGTTTTCTTCCTGTTGAGAGTAATTTGTTTTAACAACTTATCACATTTTCTCTGGAGATTTCCTTCTCCTTCAAGCCAAAAAAGCTCAGTTTGCTGAATCTTTTCTTGTGCATCATCCTTCCTGTATTGTTCCTCACCCTTCTTACCCTCTTCTACGCTCTCTCAAATTTGTCTATGTGTTTCTTCAGTCAAAATCAGGTACAATATTCTAGTTATCAGTTATTGCTGTGTATGCATTCCACATTCTGCCTGCATTTTACACACTAGCAATCTAAAACTCATTTTCTGATAGTGCTACGAGAGACAATGTCAAAAGCCTATAAAGATATACAGCAACTACTATTTCTCCTCTATCCACAAAGCTTGTTACCCACTGTAAAAATAAATTAGATTTTTTTTGACAGGTATTGCACTGACTGTTACTCATCTCCTTGTTAGCTTCCAGATGCTTACAGACAGTTATCTGTTGCAGTATTCATCCAGGAATTGCAATTAAGCCCACTCATCTATCATTACCCCTCCAACAAGCTGTCCCTTCTCCTTCTTTAAAGACAGTCACCACATTTGCTTTTTCCAGAATCCTGGTTCATGTATCATCCTTGTAAGAAGTAGTTTTAGCAGTTATCAAACACCTCAGCTGTGCTGCAGCATTTGTTCCTCTGCAAAAACTGCTTATTGATTCTCTGATAATCATTAACAATAGAAACATATCTCACAAGCAAACAAGCAAACAGAAAAGTCAGCTTAAATAACAGTTACAAATGCTTTACTTAACTTGCAAAATTAATGTTAGCTTTGGAAATTGTAAACCTTTAATTATAAAAGACAGGCTTGAAATCAATTCACATTTAGTGGTTTCCCAATAATCTTGGGTTTCTTAAGTTTCAGCACTGGTTCATACAGTGCTACTAAACTGTGATGTGCTAAAACTATATGAAAGCTTCTCATTAGGAGACACAAGAGACAGGATGACTTATTCTGGTATTTCTTTTCTGCAGGAAGTCAGATCATTCTTTAACTCTTTTGCAGCTGCTATTACCACAGGTTATAATTGCCTTTGAAGAGGCTGCTATAGTTCATACAGATTAGTACACATACAACTGTCCAAGTCTTGCAGCATCTCTCTATAGGTCTGAGTCCTGGTGAGTATAGAATTCATACAGAAAATCTGTCATTCTATTATTATATATGTATTATATATAATTATATATAATTATTATTATAACTTAGAGCCCATAAGGGATGTTTGCATATATGGCATAAGTGATAAATCAGTTTTGTACCATCAAGTAGTCCTGAACCATGTACTATCATATGATTCACTAATATTGCAGGCTGACAGGAATATCTGAGCCCAAATTACAAACAATCCTGTTCCTGCAGATTTGATCAAGTTCTATGAAGTTCAACCAGACAGACACCTGCTTGCCAAACCTGCTTCTGAACTGTCTATGTACAGCCCACAAAACTTACATGCATTATATGCATTGGCAAATAAACTCCGTGATGTGGCTAATCTGTGGATACAACATATTGCCATGAACATATTGTTATCATAAATTAACATACCTGAGGTAGTTGTTTTGCAATGTCTCCACCAACAAACACAGCTTCAAGGTAAATCCAGAGGTTTTGTACAGTAATCCAGTTTTCAATTATTTCTGCAGTATTGGTCAACTTCTGAACCCACTGTTGTATAGTGGACTTAAACGGTGCATTATACCTGTATCAACATGAGTTACAAGGGAAAAGAACCTAAGATGATCATTGTTTACTTCTGGGCTTGATTAGATTTACCCAACATGTGCATTTATTAAGTTTTGTACCTGTTGCTCATGAGTGACCCCAGTATCATGAGGCTGTCTTCCACCAAAGCTATTTTCTCCAGTATATCTGATCCTTTCAGAAGGAGTTCTCCTCGAGTTTTGAACTGGCCAAAACTGAAAGCATGAGTACTCCATTCACTGGTGACATGCTTCAGTTTTGCTTCAATGTCCTTTTCTTTAACAGCACTGATGCAGATATCCTGTGTGAAATCAAGATTGTAAACTATGTTCCTCTAAGGCTAATATAATGCATATATAAAAAGACAATTAAAATTCATTGGCTAGATTGAGACTTCAGTGTCAGTTCTAGCAAATGAAAATAAACATTGAAACATTTCAAAATTATATTACAAACTTGACTATATTATAGTATTACTTGTAGATGGTATTATAGTACTTCTTGTAACTGGAACACTACATGGGCTATACTCTATTTTCACTAGTACTAGCATCTGATACTCTTGAAAATTCACTGACTCAGTCAATCTCCAGGCAGAATTTGCCTCTCTGTATGTATTAGAATCTGAAGTCAAACATACCCACTGAGGTCTTCAAGGAAAATACACATTACCAATCAAAACCAATAAACAGTCCAATAAAAGAGCATAGCTGGACAACATGTTTGCCTGCTATTGCTTGAAGACAGTAAGGACTATTATAAAATTGATTCCTGCATCAGAAAGAAAAGGAGCAGTGGACCCCAATTTCAGGTTCAGGAGTATATTGTATTCCATCACAGGTTTAAAGACTTTCCTTGAGTATAAGGCTGTAACTTTAAACTTTTTACATGGCTTAAATGCTTGTCTGGAAAATGGGTACAGCAGAGGTTTGGTTTCATGTTTCTGTCTTAGAAATGTCCCTTTCTGGAACAAGACAAATCAGGTCAGTACTCTGTAAGTACCAGAGATTTAGCTATGTGAAAACAGAACTGAAGCTAAAAACTGTTAGGGTCTTCCTTCTTTATTTTTAGCTATACTTTGTTCTTGCAAAAGGTAATAAGCATAAATCTAATGCACTTGCTAGATAACTACTGTCCCCAAAATGAAGGTGTCAGCATCATTGCAGCTTGTGCACGTTACATAAGCCTTCTTATCTCTCTGCGCTCTTGCAGAGAGTCACTTCTGAAATACAACAGATCTACTGTGTTCCAATGACTCTGAGCACTTAAGATCAGACCTACATCAACTAGTTTTTTCTCTCTAATAAGACATTTAGAGAAAGAAAATAATTAGAAGATATTTATAAAACATTTAGAGGACAAAAATAATTAGAAGCAAGTAGGCAAACTTTAAATCAGAAGCATGACAAAACCATGTTGCTCTTAAAACAAGAGAATTCTTACTATGGAAGGATTAAGTATACTACCATCTATCCATTTAATCTTTCTCCAGAATAAAAAGGAAGTAAACTAACCCAGCCATCAAAGTCCATTCTACAAAAGAATTATACTAGTAAATACAAATGTTTTAATGTTACAAAGCTGACTAGAAACAGCATTTCGAAAGCACAGAGCTGCAGATTACAAATTACTTATTAAAACCCAACAATTGAAAAGTATATGTACCTCAATATCTTCTTTATATTTTAATAAAGGGGCATCCATGAGGTTTTTCAAAGAGAAATTTTCAGACTCAACATCAAAGTGATGCCCTGTTACTTGTGCAATTCTTTCCCAGTGTCGTGACATCATTGCCTAGAAAAGTCCATAGGGATTAGGGAAGATTTTTTTTAAAACCTTATTATTTTTAAGACTAGAATGATCACATACTTTTGCACTGCATCTTAAAGAAAGAGTCTTGATTTCCATTCCATTGAAAGCATTAATAGTTCTTTTAATCATATTATGAAGTCTTCTGTTTTAGTTTTCTATAACTAAGCTTAACTTGATTTTTGCTACAAATATAGCTGCTTTTATCTTTAAAAAAGAATTATGGAAAGCATACAGCATAGTCTTCAATAAAGTATTTCAAGTGACTTTTATCTCCAAGTTATTATGCTGAACATACTTTGTTTGCCATCATTTCAAGCAAAGGACAGCTCTCTGTGAAGTCATCAATTTTTTTCTTGAGGTCTTGAAAAGCTTGCCATTCCTTTAATGCTTTCGGCAACTTACGGATTCTTTAAAAAGCACAAAAAAGAAGAGAGATTTTATTCTTAATAATCACAACCCACCACTTAATAGTACAAAATATTCTCATTTTTCAACAAGTGCACCAGTAGACTGTAAATAAAAACCCAGTTGCAATCTGGTGACATAATATATAGCTGCTGATTGCTTCTTACAGCAGGGATGAAACACTGCTGAAGACAGTAAAAATTACATTAGAATGCTTTGGTTTCTATTTCAGTTTGAATCAAAGGAGGTTACTTTCACATGCAGCTTTTGCAGAGTTGTTGCTATATTAAAAATTTGAAAACTCACCTGATTTTATAAAGAGGGAAAAGGATTAAACAAACATACAAAATAAAGTACGTCCTAAACTAAAGCTGATCTGCTTCCAAACAGAAAAATACTTCTGTTTCAATCAAACAACACCTATTTTATACCTATTTTGTATGAAAGATATTTAAAGAAAAATCATCCTTTATGCACAATTTCAAGATGAAAAAAACCCTGTGAATTGTCACAGCTCTCCATGCCTCTAGCAAGTCACTTGATTTTCATCTCCCAGAGCTATGGGCCAAAAGATCGACAGCAGTTCTTTTACAACTCAACGATAGAAATGAAAAGCTGCCGAAAACCAACCCATCAGGAAAAATTCCTTCAAAAAAGTTCTCCCTTTTTCACAGCTCAACATCAGACAGATCTGTTACACAATGCTGGAGCATGTATGAATTCTTCACTGCTTGCTGCTGAGGTAGATGAACATATGCATACTGCCATAGCACTACACTAATTACTGTAGTCTTTCATCTTGAATCCAACAATAGAGCATATTAAATATGCCAGAGAGAAAAGCATTACAGAATGGAAAATTATACTGTGGCATGTATGGATAAGGCTTTAAGAGCCAGTTCCTGGCTACTTCTATGTTGAGGCAAAATAAGTCATGTTCTTAAAACCTTTGTCTAAGGCTGGCAATTGGAAATGAGATCTCAGCTTGGTAATAGAAATCACTAATTTTTTATTACAGACACCTTTTTCCTTTGTCTTGGTCTCAAATCTTCTAACAGCAAGTTCCATGAGTCACACAGTATGCTAAAAAGTACTTCATTGAATAGGTTTACATTTCCTTCCTTAAATTTACTGGACATTCTCTTTACACTTTACATTAAAACATAAAAGGAAACTTCTTTCTGTGTGTTGTTATAAATTTCTATAATGTTGTCTACCACATGCATTTTCTCTAAATTTTATCCTTTTTATCTCTTTTTTGATGGATTTACTTTCATTTACAACTATTTTCCTGATACCTTTTTTCATGATTCTAGGTTTTCTATTATATTACCATTACTAAAGAGGTAGCAAAAAGAACATCACACCAAAGAACTATGCATATCCTTACAATCAGACTGAAACTCTAATTGCATTTCCAGTATTCCTGCTCCTTTCATAAAACAGCATAGGACCTTACTTATTTCTGTGGGTACCCCCTGTACACTGTTTAGGTTTCTCCAGCTTTAAAGAGAATAGCTTGATGCAGTAATACTAGCAAGCCTGACAAAGGAAGGCTAATACTGGGTTTGACTTCTATTATAAAAAACATTTACTGCCTATTGGTGGTCACCTTGCTCCAAATATTGCTCAGCACTGGAGAGAGAAAAAAAAACAACACATGAAGTAAAAAGACAAACAGAGAAGGAAGCATAGAGTCCTACTAATCCATAAAAGATAATTAACTATAGAAAAAATTATGATGATACAGAATTCTACTGGAATGAGATCAAGACTAACAGCTATTGTCATATCTGAGGAAAAAACCCAACCTGTATGCATTTCAACAAATAATAACCTACCTGCTTTGAAAATCCAGAAGTTCATTGTTAATTTTTTCAATATTTAAATCACTCCAAAGTATTTCATTGTATCCATCAATATTAGCAGTAACTGAATTATAAAGACTGTAAAGTTTCTGAAGCAATGAAAGCTCACGTTTAATTTTGTGCAGTTCAGGATATTCTGTTTCAAAGTTTAAAGGAAGAAATTTGTGAATGCTAATTAGGTGCTACTGTATTCATGAACACAAAAATCCATGTATTTCTAAAATGGATATTCAATAAATGCCTGAAATCAGACTTGTGGTCTTTTAGATAGTGCCTGGTAAGGCAAACTTTTCTAGTTAACACGACATAAGAAAATCAGATTTGGATGCACAGTAATTATTTAGATTGCTGAGCTTTTTAGAAATATTCTTCTATAACAGTAGATATAATCTTATGAAGGAGGTGCTGCACCTATCTGTGAGGAAGATAATGTTGAAAAAGAAGCTGAAATGCAAAGGAATGCACTGTAGTTTTATACAAGAACTAAAATATCCCCCATCTCAATTTGCACTATCTAGCTAACATCACATTAATAGGCAGAAGCAGAGGGTGGTGATGGGGGGGTGTGCTTTCAAAATAAAAATATGTAATATGTTACACAATAAAAGTATTTAAAAGGGACCTCTTTAATTGAAATGTTTTATTTAGTTTATCTTATATCTTTGGGAATTCCTAGTTAAATATATCATGGTTTCCTCCAGACAGGAAAATATACTAAATTTAATCTGTACAAATTAAAGTACTTATTATACATTCTGTTCTTACTTTAATTCACACCACAGTCTTCCAAACTCAAAGTGGCAAAGAGGCATAAGGATATCACAGATCAGTTGCACAGGCCAAGAGAATTCATGGTATATTTGGAGCAGGGACAACTCGACTACTTCAGAAACATGTTCCCCACATTTTGACAAGGAGGAATACAGAAAGGATATGTGCTTAGCTCTGAACAGAAAAAATGCAAGAGTGCTAAGCAGCTGAATCCTGAGATACAGAGAACAGTGCAGTATTTTTCCCCTTGATGTTTATGTATGTGCAGACTGAGAGACAGTTTCATACAGCTGCTTTCCATTGGAAAGATAACAATTTACTTCAAGGAATTTTCTACAATGATTTCAGTATTAAATATGTTTAGCAGGACCCAGATGAAACAATTGATAGCCTAAAACCAAGTATCCATATCCCCTAAGAAACTACCTGTGATAGGAAGACCAAATAATTCTTCCCCACCAGAAAGAGAGATATACTTCCTCCATAGTTCATCTATTTTGGCTTGAAAGATCTGTAATCTGTCACTTGCTTCATGAGGAGGAATATTCGCCTCAGCGGGGCCCCTGTAAAACACAAAACAAATTCAACTGCAAGTATCAACCATGCAGGTTGATATACACAACAGAACTCAGGACTAACTTATTGAACAGCATTCAATATTTCCTAATATTTTTCTAGAAATTTTCACAAAAGACATTAAAAGAGAAAATGCAAAGTATATGCAGTGTCCCTGAAAGAAAGCCCAGCTTATTTTAATAAAATCACCTGGGTTACCACCCATATTGCAGTTAAAAAGATCTACAAATTGTTTGTCTTTGTTATTTTCCATTTATTTTCTTCCATAATATACATTTTGGTTATTAATTTCCTGTATATTCTTAAAAAGGGAAAGGCAGCAGGTATACAATTCAGGGATGAAAACTGTGGTAGCTGGTACTAGAACCATAATTAAGCCCTCAGAAAAATAACAGAAAAAAAAATATGGTTTTGACCTAATGAGAACATCTCAGCTGGAGGACTAGACATCTCTCATGCCTGGGACCACTTCTTGGCTGCATTGTAATATTTTGGGATTAGAACTGCAAGTATGTCATATCCTGTTGTGCCACAGTTATTTCTAGAAAGACATACAAGCACATGGGCACTAGAGAACAGGACAGGCTGGCTGCTTGGCAAGGAAAATGGAACCAGGAGATTAAAGCATTAACATGGTCAGCAAAGGCAGCCAGAGTCTGGTCTCGTAGTACCTGTGCAAGGAGACCAGGGCAGGCCTGGAGGCAGTCAGGTTCAAATAAGAGTCCAGATCTTTAGACAAGTCCACAATAACTACAGAGGACCAAGGTAAAGCAGAAAGGTGAGTCAGCAAGTCAGAGTCTTGAGTAGGTCTAGTGAAGGTAACCAGGATGAGACTTAATCCAGAGATTACTAGGCTGTTCTGAGATCAGGGTGTGTTTATTTTCTGAAGCCCCTTATATACACCATTTTTGAATAATAACTAATGAAGTATAATTGCATAATTGTATGCATCACCAGTCACCTACTTTTCATCATAATCTTTGTAAAATTCTGCAGTATCAACTTGGAATTTTTGAACATCACTCAGCAAATCTGTTTTCATGTCTGTCTGTACCTTCAGCAGCAAATCCTCAACCTGCAGTGCCTATATGCAGATAAAGAGGAAAAACAGGCATAGAGGTTGGGAAAAAAGCACAGAGTTTCAAGTAAGAAAATAGTTTTATTCTACCTTTTTAATATTAAGAAGACTGACAATAACTTTGCTATATTTATGATTTCAGAAATTATAAAGCTATGATACCTGTGTGTTTAGGTTCTTCCAGGCATAAGCCAATCCATCAACTCTTTCTGCATTTCCATCTTGAAAAGGTAGATTGTATTTATGAAGCACAGAATAAGATTCTTCTATAGGTCCAACTGTCATGTCAATTTTAATCTCATTCTCTCGAACTTCCTTTAATGCTTCCATTGCTCCTCGTACATCATCAAGGTCATGGATAGGTCTGCTCAATCTCTTGCTAACATTTTCAATGAATGAATAAATTCCATCCATTTCTCTGGCAGACTTTTTATTCAAAGCTAATCCAAATGTTCTTTGTCTTGAGCGGCATTCTTGAATTAAAGCTATTTTCAATGACTCTGTTGCAATGACCACTGATTCCAGTACACAGTGATTTGGCAGTTCTCTGATTTGCATTTCTAATTGCTAAGACAAACACAAGTGTTCAGCTTTTAATTTCACTGCAGTTTCTCTTACCAGTTCATTTTTATTAAAGATACTTACAGAAAAGTGTCTGATTTGAGCTTGGAATTCAATCATTGTTGGTTCAGTATCTAGAAATTCCCTCATTTTTTCCTCTGGATCCTATAAAAAAGAAATTTATTTTAATTATTCTTTAGCATTAGTATGGCAATAGCCTACAGGGGACCCAGCTGTCTGATGTATTGTGCAAACACAAATGTTCCCTCTCTAAAAGAGCTTAAGTTGCAAGCATTAATATCAAATTATTTCATTGGAATTCCTCCTAACTCTTACTCTTTGTACAGTACTCATTAAAGCACTTGAAATCTATCTGTAACTCAAAAACCGACACAGATCAGGATATCCTTACCCATTCAAATATTACTGCAACACTTACAATGTAGCTGCTAAAACTTTGCTGGAAATATTTCCTTCCTAGTGTCCCTTCTGTTTGCAAACCCCTAAGAGCAACTCACATCCTGTAACAGGTATTTAAATGCTTGTAATTGTACTCAGTCATCTTCACTGTTCTTGAAATAGCATATTGAAGTGCATATTGAACAGCAGTTTCTTGCTATAAATGGCCTGGCTATTTGAAGAAAGCAGAGTTTGGCAGTGAAGGATGGATCTAAGGGAAGAGGGGGCATTTAGGTCATTGAAGCTTGTTTAAAGGCAATAAAGCACTGACCACCTTGTCATAAGGTAGGCCAGTCTCTGCAGAGGTGAGAACATCAGTGTCACCAGCTCAATAAATGTGTTCGATTCTTGGTTCAATGATGTTTATCCATGGTCTGCACTGTGAGGTTCCTGAGAAGCTGTTACAGCTTCTCTGGTCAATAATGAGTTACCAGTGACAGTTCTTAGAGGTCCCACAGAGACTATAAAGACAGGAGAAAACAGTGCCAACTCCTGAGGAATTTTAAGGTTAAGGAACAGATTAACTGACTATTTTAGAAGATTTCAGTAAAAGGGAAACATTATCATGCTACTGCATCATCCACTCTGACTGTGTATTGTCTGGGTGAAATGGCATACCATCAAAACGTGGGGTTAGCTCAAATAGTATCTCCAAAAACTAGGGTAACTAAGCATTAAGGTTTGGAACCCCAGAAGCCTTGAAGAAATGCAAATTCCCTGTCTTAGTCTGAATTTCAACTAAAAGAGTCAGCTGTGGGAAAGAGGTCATCCATGAGTTGGTTTAGGAAAGGGAAGTTAAAAATAGTGAATAGTTACAAACTGGATTACTCCAGTTTTGATTGCATGTTTCTTGGTCTGACAAATGCACCCTGGTTAGATAAGTAGTTCTCCATCCACACAGAGTTGAATTTCACTGGTCAGAATGTATACAAGGTTTATTTCATCAAATATCTCCTGCCAAAACACTTCTCAGAGCTTTACAATTTATGTGACTGGACCCACTTCCTAATGAAGACTTCTCCATCAGCCCAGATTCTCTTCTGCTTTGGAATCCTTATTACTGGAAAGATTTCCTAGATTTAGTTTATCATTTTTATGAAGAAATAGAAAAGCTGCTACGTATAACTACATGAAAGCATAAGCTTACTTCTCCTCCAACATTCTTTTTTGTTCTTCTGCTTTCTTCCTTAGATAGATTAATTGGTAAAGAAGAACAAGTTCTGGTCAACACAAGAGTAGCCAGAGGAGGTATTATGAGAATACGAATTCTACCATGAAACCAATGCTTCCTACTGAGCACACAGTCTTGTTATGCAATCCAAATGAGTTGTTTTAGAAGATTTCAGAATATAGCAAAATATTAATATGGATTTAACCTTGTTCCAGATGCTTGAAAATTCATAAAAGCTCTTCAGAAGATCTGATGCTTCAGTTTTAAGAGATAAAATAATTGTATTTAGTTGGATCACCATTTTGTTTACATCCTTATGCTCGATGATCTGCTTGTCTAAAGGTTTCAGTGCCACCATCCTGGTGACTTTGCTCTCATCACCTTGCTGTACAGCAACAGCTTGTTCAATCTGGAATATATTAAACAAGAAAAAACATGTCTAGTAGTTGGGGGTTTTTTTACATTATGGAATGACAAATAATGTGCACATAAATAGTACTTCTAAGAACAGACAGAAAATGCAGAGAAAGCATCCACAAGGAGACTCCCTGTTCTTAGCCTGGATATTTAACATAGTTCTAGTGTTAAAGTTGATTTTATAAAAAATTGTCATGTTGAGTCCTATATTAATAATTTCTGAATAATATCTTTCAAATATGCATTGCATACAAGTACAACTGTACTGCTTCCTGCTCCTACACAACTGCTCAGATCATCCTGCTTTCTTTACTGTACAATTATAATAGACACCTATTCTTGGCCAAAAAAACTCCTGGAGGCAGTGGAGAGTTGACTGTCTGGAAATCAGCAACCAATTCTGCTTGAGGAGAATGAATTCAGCCCACTCATAGTTTGGGGTTTTCTTTGTTACTTATTTGCAGAACCTGAATGGGTTTTTTTAACTGAAATGAGCTGATCTGGTTTTCATGTCAGATCGACAAAATAGGAAAGGATTTTCACAAAGACACTTTGAGTTTTATTCTTTTAATAATTCTCACAAATTCTCTGCAATACCATTATCATACTTGAGCAGTACTTTTAAAAGATTTTTATTAAAGCAACTTTTGAGTTAATATTAAAACCCACCAAACACAAGGTTTATGAATTATTGATCTTATGTTCAATTACTTGGAATAGAAATTACAAACTAGGTTGTCGTTTAACAGGAAGATCCATCAGATTACAAGTCAAAGTACTGGTACAGAACATAGGAGAATAAGAAATATTTGCCAAACTATTAAAATTTTATAATAATTAAAATAAAATACTCACTAGCTGCTCTTTATGATGTAAGTAGGCAAATTTCCACAGAGGGATATCTTTGGCTATTGATAACATGATATTTACTGCTTTGTTTACAGCACTCTGAAAATAGCAAAACATTCACACTGAGCACACAGAGAGATTATAGCAAATAAGAGGGGGATAACAACAACAAACGAACAAAAACCCCTCCAAACAATACCAAAATGGAAGGATTATACCTCTATCTTTACAAGAAATATTCTAGTAAGTATGATAGGATAACTCCAAACACATTTTGTAAGGGGAAAAGGGTACTCCATAAAGCTTTATCACTGTCCTTCTACATTTATATGTAGAGAGATATACATAATGTAAGAGACCTTTTATGAATCACTGGGGATCATAACTTAATTATAGCACTATTTCTTTTTAAACTGGTTATAAACAGAGTTATTTATTATACATAATAATAGTTTTTACACTCACATCGGAATGCCTGAATATATTTGTCTGAATTTGTGATGGCATGGTCTATAATCTATACAGGCAGCTACATAAATTATTCTATAATTTCTATCTATGGTATTTCTAAATTATGTTTTGTGGTCTGATTTCCTGCTGACAAGGTCATGAAGACTGCAAATGAAATCTGAGAAAGAATTCAACCTCTGATTTTGACAGTGACAACGCTAAATGGAAAGTCCACAAATCAACACCACAAGCAACTAATATTTTGTGAATAATTTCAGACACTGTAGGAGATTGTAAGCACATGTGTAAGAATTTTGTTGAATTAAGTATAAAAGAGTGTTGGGTTATTTTCCAGGCTGGTGATATTTTTCTATACAATTCACTACTGCAGAATGCTGATTTAGGAGGAAGATTTTAAACTGATAACATCATTTTATACTCTGAAAGAGCTTAAGGAGACCAGGAAGTCAAATCAGGCTGTATCAATGGCATTATTTTTTATCTTTGCATTCACTTTGAAATGTTTGCCTCTAAGTAGAGGGCTGGGAACATGAGTTACTGAGCTTTTAGGAAAACAGTTCTTTCTGCTGGCCTGCATAACAAACGTGATTGGTGGTTTCATGTCCTTAGCACCCATGAAGTGACTTCTGATCTTTTTTTCCCCTTTCTTTTAGTTCTTATACCAGATTAAACTCACACATGCTGGTTTTTAAAAAGGCACTTATAAATGTTTTACCATATGTGCAATTATTTTGTTACCTGAATATCTTCAAGACTTGGTCTCAAGACAACATTTGGAATAGCCAGTTGAATTTCAGCTTTGAACAAAGGAACCCTCTGTGTATCTACAGACTTAGTCATCTTATACCTAGAGTCAACAACACGTAATCGATGCCTTAAGGTTTCTAAAGAAATCTTCATGCCTAAATAAATATAACATTTAAGTGAGGTTATATTTTTTTATCACAACAAGTTCTGGGAAAAAAATCATGAAATTACATTAACAAATTAAACATATCTGAAAAAGACAAACTCACATCTGACCAAAGAGTCAGTATTCTTCTGACAAAGCTGTCCCATCAGATTATAGTAACCACAGGACAGGCACTCTTGGCACCGTGTTTTCTGTTTCACATCAAGCTGTGTACAAGCATATGAATCCTAAAGAGTTAAAAGGAAATTCTTTAGAAAATAACCATGTTATCCATCATGTAAGTGAAATATCAAATATCTGACTAGGCTATAAAAGGTTATTTTTTATACTGTAGAGGTCTTCTTACCTCCAGCGTTCTCTCGGCATCTTCTTTTAGCCTGTGCTTAAGAATATCTATCAGCTCGTACACAGAGCATTCCACTTGCTGACTCTGTCTAGAAAAACAACCTTACAGTCACTCACAGGGAATCAAACAAAAGGAATTCTCTCTGCTGTTTTCCAGGCACACAACCTCAGTCCCACTGCACTGTGAAAAATTGCACGGACAGGGAAATGCATTGTACTTTTCAGTTTGTTCCAATTGCTTGGGGATACAGAGAATGTAAGACATAAAGATATGCAGACCATCAAGAAACTCATTTGTCAGACTTTGATTCAACTGGACTTCACAATAATTAAAAAAAAGAAGTTACTCTCCAGCTATAGTTAACAGAATGGGCTTATCATGATGATACCATGAGATAATCTGTGCAATCAGAATTAGTAAAATAAAAACAAAACAAAACAAAAAGTAGAAGGTATCTTATTTTGCACAGTAAGCACAGACATCTCTTTGGAGAAGAACTGAACAACCATTCTGCCATAATCTAGAAAATAAGAACAGGCCAAAGAATTTGCAGTACCAGGAGAATAGGAAGTCTTAATCCAACTAGCATTAAGAATCAAGCAATTAACATGGAGATGAGATTTCAATTCTTTTCCACATTCATTTTTTTTTGTTACTGATTAGGATGCCAAAAGAAAAAACTAGGAAGTGCTAAAGACTATGGTTGCAGTCTTACACCTGCTGTATTCACAATACCTGGGAGTTATTCCCTGCATCCTGAGACTAGCATTCCATTAAAATAAAATTTGAAAAATAAACTCTATGTGTAAAAAAGTAACACATAAATAATCCCTCCCAAATATGGCCTTCAAATCTATGAAATGAATAAACCTACTGAGACAGTTTGTGAGCAGCAGAGATGGCAAGCTTCTCTGTCTGTTCCAGGAAAGAAAGCACGTCTGCAGGTTCATCCTCTGGCAAAATTATCAGAGCAGTGTTGGACATATCCTTCAGAATTCTTTCAATTCTGCATTCCAGAGTATCAGCTGCTTGTTTGACTACAAAGTCCAACTCCTTCAGGGCACTATAAACATTCCTAATAACTAAGCAAGGAAAAGAAAATTAAAAGAAATCATGCAAAATACAGACCCCTTCAATTTCATCTCTCCTCATCCCCTGTTACAATAAAATGAGGATCTAATGGCAGTGAATTATGCAGTTGAGGCCTGGAATCAAAACGTGATGGACTTATTTTACTTCGGAGTCTTTAAATAAAATAACTTTGTTATAAATAGCCTTCAAAATTTCTCTTCTTTTTTTTTGTATTAAAGAACACTGTCATGAAAGGATCAACAAAACAGAGTGGAAAACAGAAAGGAAACAATTGTCCAAAAGTTATTTTCATCCTCCTACATAAATCCACAGAGAAATCCAGTACTTTTATTGTTGCAATTAGCTTACAAATTTAATGGCAAAAATTCCACCAGCCAAGATTACATATTGGTTAAACCAGTAGATTTTTTTCTTTCACATGTTTGACCTAATTTGCTTTGGAGACAGATAAACTGAGCCCTTTAACAGATGCTTTTATTAAACTAGCTAAAAACTACTATTTCTGAATAGAGTGGACAAATTCTTTCCCTGTCCTTTGTACTTTCATTGGAAAAAAAAAAGTCACCTGACACCTTTTGTCTTTGTATTTGTATTACCAGACAGTATCATTTGAAGCACCAATACTTTTTCTTACTCTATGAAGAAAGAAATCACTACAATTTGTGTCCAACTGCTGATGGTTTTGGTGGAAAACATTATTTACTCCTATTAGGAAGCTAATGATAGAGCTTGTCTTTTTTATTGACTGAAACAGACAAATAATCCCATCAACTCCTTAGCACTCTTTTTTTAATATATAAATTAAGTAGTCTTAAATCCATTTTTTCACATTTTCTCCTGAGTTTTAGTCTAGAAGGCAACCATGGATCCCCTTACACTACATAGTAGGTGGAAATAAGGCACTTAAGACATTAAGCTCATGCACGGTGAGTTCAGGGCATCGCTGGCAGGTCAGAGTTCTTTTGTGTACACTGAACCAACGGCTAATTTTTGTGTCCCACATACATTCAGGGCACACTAAACACTGCACATCTTTACAGTGATATGATGCACACACTCAAGAAAAGCACTGCTTTCTAGAGGCAATTCCACTCCAGTTGCAGCAGCAGAAAACAGGACGTAGCCCAAATACTCTCGCTGCATAACTTCTACCTTGTGAAAAAGATCCATTTGCACCAGAAAAATCACTGATCCAAAGAATCATTAAAACCTGAATTATAGATATTTAGATACTTAACATAGCACAGACAGTACTTGAATAAATGCATGAATGAATAAATAAATCATAGTTTCAAGACCTTCCTCATGATGCGTTATGAAACTTTGCAAACCAAACACAAAAATTCATTTTACACCTATCAACCAAACATGACAAACCACTTGCCATTGTTTTATGTGCTCTGGTCAGGCAAAGGTCAAATAAAGATAAAAGGTGGCCAGCCCATCCTTAAGCAGTAGCCAGAGCCACATGGAACAATCACAAATGAACAGTTGCACAAATCCATGACCCACTTCAAGTTCAGATTTAGGCTGCATCTGTTCATGTTTATCTTGCTGCTTTTACATTTTGATGAAGAAAAGTGAAAGCCTAATATCAGTCTACCTCAACTGAAAAACAACTTTCAAGCATGAGCTATTGTTTTCTCATAGAACTGCCATGCTCAAGTCTTGATGATGGTTTATATATAACAGTTAATTTTATGCTGTATTTGATTGGGTAAGCTTGTATCTTGCTGGTTGTGTGGAAAAAGCTCAATGCATAGTTGGGGATGAAAATCAAGTTTTCTTAGGAAAAAAAAAAGATCTAAGCAGAAATCCCCAAATACTAGATCTCTCTTACTAATTTCAACTCTGAATTTACACATGCCACTTTTAGGATGTTCAGCATAGGTTATGAAGATTTTTCTATAGAAAACAGATGTTATTAAGGCACCTCATGTCCATTTTTTTTGTCTCATATTCCTGTAGCAGCCCAGCTATCATTATTTACCTAAAGTGAAGAGGTAGAATGTCCACAGGCATTTTCTCATAAAGAAATAGAAACAGAATGCAGGCATGGGAAAAGCTTTTAACTTTTTAATTATGTGGCCACTTACCTGGAAAATGATCAAAGAGAGAATGATAGGGCAAAAAGAAGTAAAAAAGCATGATAATTTTAGAAATGTGATGTAACAGCTTAAGCTCAGTAAATGAAAATCCATGCAATTAAAAAACAGAACTGTAACAGAAGATGTAGTAATATGATGCAATGTTACTCACAGAAGTTTGCAAGAAAGCTCGAAAGTTAAGGCTCTACTGGCTCTTCTGTCAATATAGCAGCATGAATAGCAGTCAAACATGACAAACCATATTCTCAGTTGCACTGCTGTAAATCAACTGCTTTAGTGAATTCAATGTCCTCTTGGCAACTGAATTTCTAATCACAGAATCAGAGAATTATCAAGGTTGGAAGAGACCTCTAAGATCATCAGGTCCAACCAGCAACCTACTACCACCACCTAAAACCATGTCCCTAAGACTAAACCAATGTCTCAGTTGAGAGAGGTAAGGTGAGCAAAATCAATCCTTTTACAACACTATCTGGAGGAGCCAGAAAGCCTCTTTCTCAAGAAAGAAAAAAAGAAAAAGACCAATAACCATTGTATTGGTTTTACTTTTTTTCAGCACCAGAGCATTTATTCTCTCACTGTGCTCCTTACCACGTCCCTTCAATACACTGACCAATAATGTTTAGTAAGATTAAGAAATTCTGACAAATTTCAAAAAAACTGTAATTCTACAGTGATTTTGCTTGCACTTTATCACAAAAGTAAAAAGCAGAGATTGTTTATGTGGTAGGACATAAGAATGGTAAAGGGGTATCACCTGTGAAGAGGAAAAAGATATGTCTGGTACAACAAATTACTTAATAAGGGCTGTTTAAAGACAGCTGTAAAGCAGCCCTGTCTTGATCACCACAGTTTAGAGCAGGACATCATTTTCACCTTAATCATGTCTGACTTACTTCCATAATGAGGAGGGAGGCATGTTTTTACCTCATATAGATGGAGTGCTCTTCCCAAAGCTGACAAGGAAATAACTGAACAGTACCACCTAACAGTAACAACATTTCACCAATTTTTTCTCCACTACATACATTTATTGATGTTCAGAGAAGTCCATGACAGCTGCATCAGGCCTGGAGTAAGGGCATCCTCAACTTGCCCTATGAATGGTTTCATCAGTGGTTTCAGCATAACAGGAATCCCATTCAGACAACGTTTGTAATCGAACAGTAGATTCTGGAGTCTGCAAGACATGAACATGTTAACAATGTGCTTAATTCAGGTACTTGAAACATGCAGAAGTTTGGACATGTTTACTGTTAATAAGATTTACAAGTTCTGACTCCATGTCAAAAATAACAACTCTTTCCAGCTCTTCCTAGGTCAAATTAAGCCCTTTTTGCCCCCTAACAGCAGAACCAGATTGGGGAAATAAGTACCTCTAGGAAAGTGACTGTGATTGACTTAGAGAAACTTTCTTCCAAGGACAGTTAATTGAAAACTGAAAATGCTGTGGTTTTGTTCCTTTCTCCCTATCTTACAAAACATGGTATGAAAATGGCACTACTTGTAAGAAAACATGCTGCCTAGAGAAACAGTGGAATCTCCATCTCTGGGGAGATTAAAAACCTGCCTGGATGTGATCCTGTGCAACCTGCTCTTGGTGACCCTGCTGTAGCTCTTAGGACACCAAATGCCAAAGAAAAAGAGGCCAAATTCTGAATCAAAACTTATCAACACAGTTCCATGAAAATGGAGCTACATAATGAAGCATAAAGAAGTGAAAGCAGCTCAGGAGTCAGATAAATAATGAGTTCCTTACAAGAACTGCTGAAAAAAAAAGTAATACATATGTTCTGTGCTAGGTTAAAACTATGACTTCAAACAGCATTGCTACAAACCATATACTGAGACAACACATTTGCAATATTCCCCAAACTCTTTTTCTAGTGTTACCTGAACACAAACCTACAGTCTCTGGATATTCCTTCTCTGCTTCTGGAGTCAGTCTGAAGGGTTTTTTAGAGTTCAAAGTAAGTTTGGATTAATTTTTTATTGCAAACATTTTCTGCACTTTTTTTGTTTTTCTTGGATGGAAAATGTTAGGGCTGTTGATCTTTAGAGGACTGTAGCACATGGATCTTGCCTTGCACACTAGAAATTTTAGGTTAGTTTGTCCTCAAACACTTCACAGATAAAGAATGAAAACTGTGGTATTATAAGAGTTAAAGACTGAATACTTAAACAATAGAAAAAGGGAAGAGGGGTTGAATTCAGGTGTTTATAAAAACTCTTTGAACTTTTTCCCTTTTTTGTCCACTTCTATTTAAAAGCTACCCAAAAAACACACCTCACAAAGGATTACTTTTTAAGACCTATTATCCTTGATTAGTGAATTAGACAATAAATAATCAGCATCCCTGAGAATGAAAAGAACTCTTCCAGCACAGAATTGGTCTGTCACAAGAAGGAGAAAGAAATTATTTAAAATCAGCAAAGTTTATTTCAGAGTCAACATGAGAGAGTAAATTTTATCTTAGGTGATGTATTATCTATATAAATGTTTGGGTTGTGTCTTAATCAGGTAATAAATTCCAGTTTGTTTTTCTAGCAGAAAAAAAGCTTTTGATGTTAACTGTAATATTTTGGAGTGTAATCCCTATGTCATAGTGCATAGATGCCTTAGCAGTACCCAGGAGCCCCACTCAGAAAGAGCTGTTGCAGTAACAAAACAAAAGCATGCAGGCATTTTCTAGTAGAGAGATATTTGTGGAAATAGGAGGAACAGCATGTTACCAATATTACTAAGGAAAAGCAGGGGAAAGCAATTATATTTCAATTAAACTCCATCCAAGAGAAAAATTCTAATAAAGCAAAGGCATATGCAACAGACTCAAAGCTAGGGATGCTCATCTGCAGAGGAGAATCAAATCCAGAAATGTTCACTCACTCCATGTGATGTCTTTTAATCTGCTCTTCATCTTCACACAAGCCAAGGACAACATCTGGAACTTCAAAATGCAATTTTTTCAGGTATTTTGTTTCATAAAGTACTTCCAGAACTACTGGGTCCAAGTTTACAAGTAATTCCTTCATGTAGCAGTAGGAGGGGGAAAAAAAAGGTAGCAAATACGGCAGTAGTCAGTTGATGACATGATATAACTGGAACATATAACAATATAAATTACTAGAGGAGATTTTTAAAAGAGAGACCCATCTTTCTACACAGATCTTCATGCTCCTCTACACATATATGGATTTTCCAAAGTATTAATCAACAAATATCTTACACTGATATCAATTTCCTGTGACTGCTTCACTATGCCCTAACCACTTGGCTCCTAAGTTCTGCAGGTATATTCTGCAGAAGCTAACTTGCCTTTTCATCTCAGTTTCTCCACCAGTAGACCAGGGAGAAATGTTATGAAGGTTAATCTCTGTACATGTTTTGGGGCACTAAATGCTATTAAGATGATAAATAAATTTGAAAAGTAGGTTCTAGGTGTCCATTATGGAATCATTACTCCAAAACATGCCACAGTATAACCAAAATTTCTTTGCACTATGGCAGACAAAAACCTGTGAAGGAGGAATAGTAAGTAGCTTTGAAAGCAAATTAATGAATAATTGCAATTCACTCAACTAGTGATGTTTACCACTTACAGAAAGATCATGATCTACCAAAGATTCCTTCCTTGACTGAAACTTTGGTTAACATAGAAAATACATGAAACAATACCTATAAATATGTAGGTAAGTCAATAAAAGATGTATTTGCTGGGTACTCCCTCTTTTATACCCTGAATAAGGCAGGAGGCTTACAAATAATAGACAAGATGAAGCCTGTACCATAAATATACAGAAAAAGGGAAAAAAAAATAATCTAGACCAGTTCGAGTAGTTTGTTTTTCTACTCCCATTAGGCCTATTTTAATGCTATGCTTCTCTATTCATGATGTGATTCAAGTAGGATATGTAATACTAAACAATAAAATAGTAATACAAAGAATAAATCATACTTACCTTGTTTTCTGGGTGTCTGACAAGTAAGGAAGCACACAGAGCATTTCTAGCCTTGTCAGCAAACCTGCACCAGACTCTATGATAAATAAGTTCAAATTCCAAAAGAACTGCAGCCATTTTATTGTAGGTCTTAACAGCCTTTTTCATTTCCAGTGTCTGCAATTCAAGGGGGGGAAAAAAGCACTATTTAATTAATTCAGTGAGTCTAACATAGCAGAAATGTCCTCCACCAGGCTTTTCCTCACCACCTTCAGAAAACAAAAACAAACAGAAAGCTTTAAGTCATACTATTTTAGAGATAAGGTAAGACACAGAAACAAAGAAATATATTTAGTAATTATTAAGATGTATATAACTGTTTCAAAAAACATAACTTTCCCCAAGTTTATTCCCAATCCTGCCCATAAAACAAAGTCTGCAGTATGACTTATACAAGGCACTGATGTCCCATCGAGAAAGATATAGCAGGCACAACGCTCTAAGGCTAGATACATGGCCAACAGTGTTGCTATCAGGATGAACATGAGTCAGATCCCAGAGGAAACAAAAGCATCAGCCTAAATTACCAGCTTAATGTCCCAAGGGAAGTAACTGTCCTCAGTTGAAGAATAATAATGCTGCAAAAAGGAACTCAAATTCTGGAGCAAACACTAAGAGCTGTCCTTGGATCAGCTTAGACACAAGTTGCTAGAAAAGTGAGCTTAGGAGTATAAAAATAAATCATGTGTCTGTTAATAACATGCTTGAAAGCTTAGCATAAATCCTTTGCTAATTTCTAACCTTCAGAAGTGTGGTTTTCTTTTTAAGGAATGTCATTGGATGGTCAATTTTTCTGTATAATTGCTGAGCCCACATAATCTTCCCTGCTACCTGAAACAGAGAAGATATTAGGTGTATTTCCATTAACTTAAAAACAGTCCAGAAGCAAAGCCTTTTTACTCTCTCATTTGCTTCATTCTTACTGGTGGTATATTACGTGGTATAGGTGGATTTTCTTTTTCCTTCTGGTAGAGTTCTTGGACAAATTCTAAATCTTGGTTGTACTGCTGAAGGACAATGGTATATTTCTCATTAAGATCAATATGGTCTTCTCCTATTTGTTCAAGTTTCATCAGGAGTCTCAGCATCTGTTCAGTCTAAAAAGGGGGATGGAGCAATTACTGCAGAAGATGTTAATAGTTCAGAAAGTCATTGTTCATGATTTTTTTAATTTATAAGTTACATAAGTTTGTAAGTTGTTTTCTAAGAAACACAGAAAAGTCCATCCAGATCAGTTAGTGAATTTTACATCTGTATTTTATACCACCTAGAAGGTGTTTCACAGAATTACAGAATCACAGAACCATTACAGTTGGAAAGAACCCTCAAGATCATCTAGTCCAACCGATAGCCCTACACTACTCTTATCCCTGAATCATCCCCTGAAGAAACACATCTATCCTCTTCTTAAAAACCTCCAGGGATGGTGACTCCACCACCTCCCTGGGCAGCCTATTCCAATATCTCACCACTCTTTCAGGACAGAAATTCTTCCTAATATCTAATCTAAACCTACCCTGGCTCAGCTTGAGCCCATTCCCTCTAGTCCTGTCACTAGTCACAAGGGAGAAGAGGTCAACATATTACCATATTATGAACCAAGAAACTGTTACCACTACAGTATAGTGGAATAATTTTTTCCTGGCTCTTAAATCATCACTCTTTTTTTTCTGCAAAAGTTATGGTAGAACACCTACACCTTTACTCATGATTCATTAACATCTCATATCATGATCAGGGCCTGAACCAGTGAACAAGACTGACATTAAGGTAACAGATGGCAGAAATTATTTCATTACTCCTGCCAGTCCAACATGAAAAACTCAGAAATGTAACAGGAAGCCATGAGAAAACCAGGATGAAGAAATAAAATAAACTTCAGTAAAACAAGGCTATAAAATTCATAAGATGGAAGACAAAAATGGCACCAAGTAACAATGAATATTACCCTCCAGTGCTTCAGCAAGTGACTTTTAGAACACTTGTTACAGGCTTGATGCCCTTGATATTATCTCTTGTAGCCACTAGCACAGTACAAAACACTAGCAGCAATAAAGGAGTTCAGTAGGAGCTGTGGTTAGTAAGCCTTTCTGAGCACCAGAATAAGGAGTTTGTAAAGTTACTTACAGTTATGGTCTTCTTAAACCACGAATCCACCAATTCTTGTATGGACTCATACAGTGCTGCAATTTGGTTCTTAAATTCAAGGTAATCTTTTTCAAACTAGAAAAGGATAAAAACAAAAGCAAAAGCAAAACAAACAAACAAAAAAACCACATACAAAAATCACCTATGGTGTTGCTTTCATTTCATTCAAAATTCTTTCTCTGAAGATTTTTTGGAATTTGCTTTATCTGCCCAGTACATGTGGTCAGCACTGAATTAAACAGAATGGGGACAACAGCAGCAACAAGGACATTTACATGCTAAGCAAAGCAAACAAAAAATAAGAAGTGTTAGGTTGTATGATTAAAGTCTCATCTCCATGAACACAAAGGAGCACAGAGGAACAAGGACAGGCAGAGGAAGTCTAATAACCTAATCAAAGAGAACAGAACACACTCACCAGCTACTCCCAGAATTGCCACAGAGCAGCACTCAGCTCACAGTCCAGGTATGAAACCCACCAAGATGAGGAAACTGCCAGGCTCTCTAGAGCACCTTGCAGACTAAGGGAGGTTATTTCCAAGGAGATAAGGCACTTACTTCAGTTTACTGGAGAAGGGCATTTTGGGACTGTGCAAAATGGATTGTGGGAGTTAAAGAAGTAGTAAAGGCAGGAATCAACATAGGATGGGAAGGAACAAGTCTGGGAAAATAGAGGCACAGTAGGATAAATGGAGTGAACAGGTTTCTGTTCAGTACACTTGTCTGACCATGCTCTGCATCTGATCAGCATGTCTTGTCTTCTTACTTACTGCCATTTCAAACTTTTCAAACATATTAAAAGATAGGAAAGTAGTATTATTACAGCAAAATACTATATGCATTGGTATAAAATTTAATCTTCTTTGCATAACTCCAGTGAAAAGCATAGAATTAAGAGAGTGATTGTCAGACAAGTTCTGAACATATATACCTCTTTTTTTCTGTGATCCAGAACATCATACTGCTTGGACTTGGTGTTTGTAGCAATGCTCTGGTAATGGGTACTGATCTCTTCAATACCTTCTATTTTTATACACTGGAGCTCTAAAAGGCTTTCCATAATATTGCTCATATCTGAAATCTTCTCCAAACGTTTACAGAATGTATCAAATTTTCCAAATATATAGTTTTCACTAACAATAAAAAAGCAACAGAGGGATTGATAAACAAATCTATTTGTAACAGATTTGTTTCTATTTAACCCACATACATTCTACCAGCACTGCTACCACGTTTCACATTAAAAAATCTACACTGTAATACCTACAAGTCAAGTAAAAAACATTTTGATGTCATGAATATAAACCAGAAAATGTTTAATCCTTATATATGTCAATTAACATTAAGTAAGGCATTTGCAGCAGATAAAAATGTGAATGTGCAATACTAAGAAATGCCCCATGCTTTAAGTGCCAATATAGGTAAAACTCCCCTTGGCATTGTGATGGACAACCCAGTCCAAAGCTGACTGAATTCCCCTGCAGTTCATTCACTTACATTCATGACTCAAATTTGGTGGGACTCAAGCCATACATAAACATATGTATTAAATTAACACATGAATAATTTTCCTGAAGTACCCTTAGACATCTGCTAAATCAACAAGTGACTGGCAAAACCCTGTCACTGGTTTATTCCTGAATGAAAAAAAAAAACTCTACAAGGTCATGTTCTGATTATAATAAACACTGCATTTTAATTGAGTGTTTAGCTTTGTTGCTAGCCAGCAGATATAATGAAATCTCATTTATAAATTGTATAAATTAATAGGATTCAAGATTAGAGTGAATTATTTACCTAAAATCAAATTGTCTGTCACTTGGATTTTCATTTAGCTCCTCCTTAATTCTCTGGAAGGTCGCTTGGTACTGTTCTTTGAGAGAAATGCATTGTTGTATCCTCTTTAGCAATTCATGCCTGAGGAAGAAAGTGCAAAAGACAGAAAATCATCCTAAGGAAGTCTTCCAAAGAGTATGAAGATAATTAGAACATTTCAATCACATATGCAGCTTTGCAAAATAAGAACACAAAATTATACATTACCCAAAAAACATTCACAGTATGAAGATTACATTAAAAGTCTTTGTTCTAAGTTTGTTATCTACACCAGATATTTTCAGTTTAAGTTTCTCTATCATCAAACCAATCATTACTTTTCCACTTCATAACTTCAAATATCATGCTCATCTTAACCTTTCTCTGTGGTTTCCCCCTTTGTTGCATGAAAATAATTGACTTTTTCTTACAGTATGTATTCTGCCTAGGCTATCTTCACTTCTCATCCTTCATTTATTTGAAGACTTTTGTTCTGCCACTGATGTGAGCATTCATCCCCCACTTGTTAAGTTTCATACAAACATTTATGCTCCCACTTATGCTGTATGTAGTGACTGGAAGAAGTTCCTTGCAAGTAGTCATAGAGCAGCTAATTCATCCCTTACTTGAAATGTCTCCTTTAGTTCTCCTGGCAGTGATGCCTACAAGACGTTCATCACAAGGCATCACAAGGTTTGCTGAACCACTGTAATACCACCTGAACAAGACTGGATGACTGCTGGGATATCTCCACCCCTCTTTCCTTCCCCCATCTCACTATTGACTTCTCATGTTTTAGATTGCAAGCTCCTTAGAGCTGAGGCAAGATTTTTGCTCATTTTCTGCATAGTGCCTAACATTTGCTGAAAATCAGGGACTCTCTGCTGTATTAACACCTGTCAGACTAATAAGGACCAAAAGTAGTCTAAGGCATGTCTAACTAGCAAACTTACAGTAAATCTAGCTTTTTAAATTTAAGATGCCTCACCTCCTGTGTTTGCTCATATAGTACTCTCCACAGAATCCTCAGAAAATACAACTTTGAGTCCCATCCTATGACCCATATACCTCACTCCAAACAAAGTACAATCAAACTGTGATTCTGGTCTTGATATTTATTATCACCTTCTCAACCTGACATTCCTGTCCACTAACAGAAAACATAAATCTTAGATAGAACTTTGCCAGTTTGTCCTTGGAGCTTCTTTATGAAAAACCTTAGTTCTAGTTAGCTATTAGTTCTACTCAATTCAATTGTGTTCAGTTCTATTCAATTCAATTGTGTTTTGGTCTAAAAAAACCCACGAGGACAAAATATCCAGTGTTGTATGCTGATATACATTACCTGCTTTTCAATACAAGTTATTTTCACAACACATAGTATATCTGGTTTTGCACAACTCTTAATTCTACACAATATGAGTAGTGACAAGCTCAAAATTAATATGGCAATCAGTGCCTGGTAGGAGGATGAGGAGCTACTTAAATTTGACTTTGATGATTAACCTATTATTTTACTTCAAGTGTTAATATAAGAAGATGAAATTATTAAAATTCCATCACCTGTCCAGATCCCAGATTTTTGAAACACCTTCACATAGATATGTCTTGCATGTGTTAATCATTTGATTAGTGATCTTAAGAAGAAGAGATGTCATGCACTCTGATGTGTTGTAGTATGGTGATGTACAGTAGATCATACAGACAATATTCATTAAACTGGGTACATGTTCCATCATTGTTACCTAGAACAGGAAAAGATGGAAAGTCAAGAATTCTAATTTCCTAAAAACAACAAGAAATGTGACAGATCTGGGAATATGTTTGTTATCTTTTTGATTGCAACACATTGTTCTTGTAGTCATCTTATTATGAACTGAACTATCCAATTCATTTGCAAGGACCTAGCACACTATGACCAAGAGAAAAAAACTGGGGAGTGGGGAATGAATAAATGAATAAATCTTCATCCAGAGTGGAATTTTCCAGAAGAAAAAAAAGAGTCTGTATGCTTTTTTGCCATGGCCTCCAGTATATGAAGGTGCTGTAGTCTACTTTGCAAAGAAATATGCTACCTGAAGAAAACAAGTCATACATTGCTACAAAAGAGTTGGCCTGTTGTAGGAAGGACAAGAAGGAAAAAGTGGGCCTTTGCTCATTTTTCCTACATCTGTACAGAAGAGAAATTCAGAAAAAGGGAGCCAAGGCAACAATAACCTCTCTTACCCTGAGGATACTGAACTATAGGCTTTTCTATCCCACAGAAATATATGCAAGCCAAATATATTAAGAACCTGGAATGAGAGACAGTGACTGGACTAGAAAAAGGATAAAAAGAGTATAGTATCCAAAAGTCAAGTCAATATGGCAGAATGGTGAATATTTGCAGAAAAAAAACCCCCAACAATGTGAAATAGCACAATAGATTCAGAGTTTAAGCTTTGAAAACAATGTTTAGAAAAACTGTAAGCAGCTGGATAATGTGCAAATCTTCTGAACCATGTAAGATTAGACAGTTCTGTCTGGTGGCTGTATCCTAAAATTCATGCTCTCACTTAAAAAAATGAAATCTGAGGTTCACAAGTTTCAGTAATTTTAATGATTTTTTTAATCAGGATGACAAAAAAGACACACTACCAGCAAGAGAAACAAATTTAACATGTAAAATAAGTGGAAGCTGTCCAATTTCAGCTCATTTTATGATATTTGCATTAAACCAATCACAGGTAACTGCTAACTGAAGCATGGAGACAGGAAGAGATACCACATGTAAGGCCCAACCTCACAAAGACAATTCAGCTTGGTAACACATTTGGAAAAACATTGCCTTTTGCTTATTTTTTTCATGCCCTTCAATTATCTTTTGGAATGACAATTGCCTCCTACACAAAAAGCAGTATTATCTCTGATTTATTCAAGATCTGTAAACTCAATTTATTAAAACCAAAGGAGTTATGCTGTCTATGAATAATTAAGCATCCTAGTCAAATACTGAAAGGAGAAACATCTTTCTTTCAGCAGTAAAATACTTTCCTTTCTTTTCTGGATTTCATGTTAAGTGCCTTTAGGGTACTTACAGGTGAAGCTTTGGCAAGTGGACCAAAAAATTTATCCAGTATATACAAATATCTCACATTGTCTTTAGCTTCATTGGCAGCAATTGTCACATTACCATCCTGAAGGAAGGAAAAAAATAGAATTAATACTGTTAAAATTTACTGAACAGGTTCTTGCTTCTTTAGAATGCATGCTACCACAAGACTATGATTCCACCTGGCAACCATTTTCTCTCAGAAATTCTCTCAAATAAGCCATTTCTTCTTTACATTAGAAATAACTGCTTTTACAAGAGAAAAAAACAAACACCAAAAATACCATGGTAAGATCTACCTGGTAATCAGCAATATTTTGAATGGGATTTATAGGAAATCCTTCCTTACACCCTTAAAATTTTTCCTTCCTGATGGAATTATAATAGTGTGGTTTTGATAATCTAACTTACATTTTAGAATGGTTTTAGTATGGTACCCATTCTACAGAACTTAGACTAGGTCCCTGAAATGTACCAGGGTGTTTCCTATAATTTCTTAACACTTCTGATGGAAAATTAGTTCAGAACAAAAGCTTGTATATCCTTTTGTTTATGACAGGTGGAATTATCCAATACATAGGAGGCAATTCTGTAAGAAGAAAGAAATCTAGTTCATCATCCTTGGCTTGTACTGGCTCTGTACAGACATTCTCATCCAAATTCCATTTATCACAGAAGTCTGCAAACAAGTTAAGCACAAACCCAAAACCTCAGTAAGGTGCCATTGTTTTCCCAGTCTATTTTCAAAACAGTAGAATACCTTCTTAAGTGCTAGAAGATATACACTCTGGTGCTTGGAGGGATCTGATTTGCTGTACATGGTCTATAGGTTATTTTCTGGCTTTCCTACCATTTTGACTGATAAGTTCATGTTACAGATATCCACTTATCTGAAGTAGCAGTTATGCTACAAAAAGCCAGGTGTCAAGAATTCTAAAAGCAGTATGATGAACTTTCAGACACCTCTACAGTTGGCCTGCACATAGTACAGCTGGAGAGAGAGACAAATTTATCACTGCATTGCTCTACTTTTGCACAAGCATTCTGCCCACTCTGTGAATGAAAGACACATCACAGCAGCATTGACTTCTTTTCAAGTTATCCATTTAACTTCAGAATTATCAGTGTTATATGTTTCAACAAATGGATAATAAATCACAGTACAAAACCAGTAAAAAACCTCAAAATTATTTTTAGCACTGTGTTCAGCTCTGTGTGTATTACAAATACAGTACTGTACTCCTTAAAACTTTTATTAAAACATAGTAATTACCAGCTCTTTCCATTGCTTTAATGCCTTTGATCTTGCTGCCTGAAGAATACTTATAATTTTCTTTACTCTTGAACTCTTGATCTCATCTAAAAGGCTTTGAAGAAAGAAACATATTTAATACTCTCTTTGGAATGAAAATTTACATTTATTTTTAAAAAACTTTTATTTTTAGACTCTGAGAAATAATGCAGGGATTTAACCTGTTAAATGATGACATTCTTGTCTTCCAGTGTTCCAGCTCTGCAGATGGGCCAAGGTCATCAACTTCTATTCTCATTTGTTCACTCTCCACTAAAACTTGCCTTATCTGTTTGATCCAAATCATGACAGCTTCTTCAAGTTTCTCAGTGATGTCTGTGTTGCTGCCTTCAAAATTATAGAATGGGAGAGTCTAATAAATGCTAAGAAATAGATATAGGTATAAATAAAGGTTTTTAACTACAGAAGTGAAATGTCCATGTAAAAAACAAACTGAAACTCTATGTAAGCTGAGTATACACAAACCACTGGCCAGGAACAGGAGAAGATTGACTGCAACAAGACATGCACACATATAATTTGCATCTACCTACTCTGTTACTATTGCATGCCCTTTACAACAGAAACAGGAAAAACACATTTTTTTCATAAGGGAAAAAATACAGCAATGTGGTTTTGAAGAACCATATTGCAGAGGTCCAAGAAATGTATAAACTATCATGCATATTTTTCTGCTTGTACTTCATAAGGCTTACTTCACATTTCTTCTTTCTGCCACTGCAGCCTATTTCACATTAAAAGTATCATGCAATGGACATTATTAGCCACAAAAAACCCCTGTAATTTAGAAGTCATTACATCTTTTAGATTGCCCTAGCAACTGAAAGAGTCCAGTTCACTTGGTGAATTATATTTAGGCTTCATGAAGCATGTGCTACTAAATGGATCTAAAGAACTTGTCCAGATATATAAGATTATTGCCTTATCTAAAGAGTCACTAGTTCTTCTGTGAAAGCTGTCTCACCATATAAATTTTTATAAATACATCTTGTTTTGACTCACAGCCCTCAGAGTCAGTCTTAATATTGGATAGGATTTCCCCAGTATCAATGAAAGTTAGGTGTATACACACTAGTAGATGGTTTCACTCAGCAACTTTAACAGTTGCTTGAACAGCAAAATAAGAGGCACTGCATACATGATATGTCAAGGAACCACCTAATCCTTTAAGATCTGTGCATTAAAGGATGGGCAAATGATTGATGATTTTATGATTATACAGTCAGAAACCTGGTAAGAGTAAGCAGAAAAAAATATACAGCTCAGGGAAGATTAATTAATTCTTCAAAGTAATTTTTTACTAATGACATAACATTTACTTTATAAACAACATCATTATGTTTGTTTTTCCATGGGAATTACCTGCAATTATGTAGTCAGATGGGTTTTGTAAATTGCTGAGATAAATATCAATATCTACTTTTGTGAGCTGAATTTTATCTTCTATATTCTGTCTTGATGATGACAAAGTACCCACAAATTTATCCACTGAATACAGAAAATCTTGTATCTGGCTGTTCTTCAAGCCCTCTTTCAGAGCTCCCCAGTTCTGATCATTGTATGATTTATGTAAAAAAAAAATAAAACAAGGGTCACACTTTTCTTTTGCTGAACACACAAGGTATCTTATTTTTCATGAGAGAAGTATTTCTTATTCATGGCAGTATATAAAGACTTATCAGTATACCCTTCAAAATAGACTCACCTGTACTATAACATAAATATTTCAATATGTACATTTATTTCATTATTCTATTAGACAAGAAGACACAAACAAGCAAGAGGCTCTCAAGAAATAAAAATGCTTCCCTGCTTTCACTGTCTTCACACTGTATTGTTGCCTTTTTCTTCAGTGCGATCTGGCTCTCTCGAAACAGAGAAAACAAGTTCTAATCTCCCTGCTCCTGACTGAGAGAACATGGTAGTGTATGGTAACCACATACAACACCACCATTCTTGACAGACATTGAGCTTCATTATATTTCCTCCCTCTGAACATGTACTTCTGGAGACAACAGACCCAACTGTGATGCATTGTGAGTTGCACAGAACAAGCACAACTCAAAGAAGCTGGATACTCTGGCTGTGATACAGTGCTTGCTCTCCATGCTCTAGAATAGAATCATGGTCTGATCCTCTGTGCTGCCAGAAGAACTTGACACATCTTTTAATCCAGACTTAACCTAGTTTTAATTAAATCATCACAGTTTTACCTACAGCTACTATGCTGTTTTCCTTTGTCATGAGCATTACTGCTGGTACTATTGTTTGAGAATAAACAATATGAACTTCAAACACTTATATACAAATTGCATTACTCCCATAAAGACCCATATTAGACTTGCACCTTTTTGTATCCTCTACTTCATGTTCAACTGATACACAAACAGGACTGCAGCAGCCATTTGCCTTAATATCACATGTTCTTCAGAAAAAAGACTAGCTTTTTAATTACCTGTTGAGATTTAAGTGCTGGTATCATTATATGGGACAAGAAAACTTCCAGGCCCTGAAGAATATTTCCATTAGTACAATCAAATATGCCAAAATTCACCTCCTGAGGGAAGAAACAAAAATTAGCAAAGGTCAGTCCCATATTGTAGCAACACTCCAGCAACTAATTAAAATGAAACATTCAACATCAATACTTTAATTAATCTTAAGACAATTATATGTCTATATTTCTCTTTTAGAGTAATAGCTTCCATCTGTCATAAACACCTAAAAAAGAACAACAAATGCATCAGGCAAGAAATGGCTCTCTCAGTTGCACAGTTCTCTCCAGTGCATGGTTAATGAACAAATGCTTAGGAAGCATTTCTTTACCGAGTGGGTGGTCAAACACTGGAACAGGCTTCCTAGAGAGGTGGCCAATGCCCCAAGCCTGTCAGTGTTTAAGAGGCATTTGGACAATGTCCTTAACCATATGCTTTAACTTAATCAGCTCTGAGTTAGTCAGGTAGTTGGACTAGATGATGGTTGTAGGTCCCTTCCAACTGAAATAGACTGTTCTAGATAATTTGAAGCAAGAAGCAGTGAACTGCTGAAGCTAGGGACAGGGAGAAACAGCACTAGTATGTGGAATTTTACTGTAGAACATAAAGCTTAAGTTGGAAGAAACTTTTCCCAACACTATCTGCCCATGGACCGGTTGGCTTTCCTGCTACTGGCATTTTCCTTACAAATGTATGCATCCTGAACACTGGCAAAGTGCTTTCTATGATGCATACTGACTAGCCATTTCAGCTCTGGCTATGTCTTATGTTAGCAGAGAGGGAGGCTCATTCAGAACTTCTGAACTGCACAAACACAAACTGCTTTTGCCTTCATCATAATGAACGTTTCACTGATACAGGGGAAAGCATACTCAGTTCTGCCCTGGAAGCTTCTACTCCCAACTTTTACCTGTGCAAAACCAGCAATTCCAGAGTGTTTTAGGAAAGGCAACTACAAATGAAATTTTTTAGAGGTATTGACATTCTTGGCTATCTTGATTGTTAATTTCACTGAAGTATTTTCTTGCTAGTTTCCCACTTGCATGCAAAAGAAGAGCTTTTAATATATTTAGGTTTTATGCATGGTTGGATTACAATATCCTAAAAGTCTTACACTATAATAAACCTACTGGAGTACAAGAGGGTAGAAAGCTCTTTTCAAAAAGCATAGGGATTATGGATGACAATCCAGTCATCATTCTGCTTGAGGAAGTACTTACAAGGAAGACCAGGTTTCTTTGCATGTCTCAACACGTTCCCTGGGAGACAACGTCCACAAGGCTGTTAACAAGGAAATAGTCCTAGACTACTTCCTTCTGCACAATATATATATTTATACACAACTAAAGCTATTAGGGCAGGAAAACCTTACTTTATTCAGTTTCAAGTATGATCTTTATTTTAAAAGTTTAAAAGATATAGTTATTTAGGTGCAGTATTTCCATAATTTAGGCTCATTACTTAAAAGAAAGTCCCTTGTTTATGTCTCTATTCCCTATTGCCATTAAAATTTATATTTTAATGACTGATTAATAATGAATATTCCTGAATTAAAATCTTGGTTTTAACAGTATTGCTGTAGCTAATTTCCAAATCATTAGAACATTACTTTATCATAACTTCTTTTTCAGATGAAAAAGAACTTCTGTTAAATACAGAACCTGACATTTTCATGAAAGCACTCCACAATTTTCTCTGACTCCAGTCACACAAATAAAGGTCTAAGAAAATATTAAGTAGACTTCAAACACTACATGATTTTAGTCTGACCTGGGAAATATTTGATGTAGTTATAACCTTATCTGATGTCCTCAGGAAAAATGCACAAGTTCCTGTAAAATCCTGTAAAAAGGACAAAATGCATACATTTTGAAAGAACACAGGTGTAAAGTATAAGTAGTTTACTTAACTTAAAAATGTGTCAAATACAAATTGTAAAAAAATTCCTTAAAAAGGTAATCAAAGAAGCCCTTTTGGGCTGACCATTCCAGTATTGCATCTCTACTGAGAACATGCAGTTCAGGGAAAGCCTGTGAGCTAGGCTATGTCCTGGGCTCCATTCTTCTTGTATTCCCTGACCACCTGCAACCTTTGTATGAGAGCTGCTAGATAAAATATTCCTATCTAGTCATTTTAGTATCCATTTATGGACCTATCCATGAGATTGTCTAATCCCTTTCTGAAGAACTAAAGATATCCTCAGCTTTCAAGCATTTGAAGCACTTTCATGGATACTCAGATCAGAATGGATCACCTTAGAAAGACATTTATTACATTTTTTTTTAAAAAGGGAACTTAAAGACTACTAAAAACTACTGATCCAAATACTTTTTCACTTGTACTTTCATCTTGTCAATGGACTGAAGTAATGTAAAAATTTCAAACCAGTTCTTCAACAATGCTTATTTTTAATCTATTATATCTAATAATTCAACTATAACAAATAGGAAAAGCCATTCCAATTGGTGCAATTGGCAGAGGAATGAACCTCACTTTTCCTCAGAAAGCAATTCTGAATTCTTCAGCTGTCTTTTCTAACATAACAATGTTAATATAAGCTAATTGGGTAAAAAAAAAAAAATGACAGACATCATCATGCCTTATTCAAAGAAAATTGTGTATGGTTATATGGTACATCCAATTCCTCCCAAAACAGACAGAGAGAATGAAAATTAATCAGAAACCTTAACAACTACTCTGAATACACTGCTGAATAATCCTTAGACATTACATTTTTTTTTAAATATTTTACTTTTCAAATGTCATCTGATGAATTTTTCAGCCATACCTCAGTAGAACCCATGGTAATAAATAACTTCTTCTGAAGCAAACTGTTCGTTGGCCCATCTGACCTCAAGAATGCATCTGTCTTTTGCTAGCAATTAAATTATAAGTAATAGGTTAATAAAATAAAAGTTGTTATCATACAAATACTTCATTCTATTTGAAAATGTAATTTATAATTAAGCTTATTCTGAATCAGTTCGTAGTTCCCAGATAGAAATCATGAGGTTGGCTTTATCTGGAGATTAAGCTTTGCATGAATCTCACAAAAGAGTCCAGCACAGAGCCACATAGATGATGAAGGGGCTGGAACATCTTCCTTATGAGGAAAGGCTGAGGGAGCTGGGTCTCTTTAGCTTGAAAAAGAGGAGACTACAGGGTGACCTCATCTATGCTTTTAAATATGTGAAGGGTAGGTGTCAGGAGGATGGCATCAGGCTCTTCTTAGTGAAGCCCAGTGACAAGACAAGGGGCAATGGTTGCAAGCTGAAGCATAGGAGGTTCCATGTGAATACAAGAAAAACTTTTCTCCCAGTTCAGCTGACAGAGCACTGGCACAGACTGCCCAGAGAGGTTGTGGAGTCTCCTTCTATGGAGGTATTCAAAACCCGTCTGGACGCGCTTCTGTGTGACCTGGTCTAGGGAATCCTGCTGTGGCAGGGGGGTTGGACTAGGTGATCTTTCAAGCTCCCTTCCAACTGCTAACATTCTGTGATTCTGTTGATTCTGTGAATCCCCAGTAAACAGCTTCATAGCCCTGGTCTTTAAAAACAAACAAAAAAAACCCCCCACAAACAAAAAAACCTCACCACCATAAACCCCAAAAAAACAAACACAGGAAAAAGCCTGAGAAAATACAATTACATTAAATCCAAAGTGTATCCTAGAGCAACTCTCTCCATGGAAACAAACTGGATGTCTCACAAAAAGAGTCGTGCCTGGTTCAGAAAGTCATAATGTAATTGTGAGTGGAACTCACGAGCAACACTGTCAGCTAGACTGCCAACACCACAAAGAAGTCTAGCTTTCTGCCCATGTCTTTAATCACACATCACGGAAAAACACACTCTGAGCAGCTTTGCTGCCACTGATGTCTTTTCTTTGAGAAGTATCTACAACCTCTTCTTTTGAAGTAACAAAAGTATTTAAGCCTAATAAAGATCTGCTTTCCTCCAATTTCCTGTCACACACTTCAGAAAATAATCTCTTGAAGGCTGGAAGTATGTAACAGAAAATAATATTGAAAAAGCCTGCAGGTATATTTCTCTTTCAAGTTGAGGAGAGGCCTCTTCCTAAAAAGTCAAATGTTCAACTCCTGCTAGACTAAATGTGTGACATATGATACCCCATCTTCTAACCCCTATGCACATTCTCAAGCGAACATCATGTATCCAAGCAAGTGAGAAAAGGAGATGAGCAGCACTGAAGAAGGGATATTTGACAAAACTTGGTAAGAACATGCCTACTAGGTCAGGTCAGCAGTCTGCCCTGGCCAGTATTCTGTCTCCAAGAACAGTCAAAGCCAGACAGGAACACAGCAAGAATGTATGATACTACCCCTGAGTAATCTCCAATTTTCCAGTATGTTTGAAACCAAACTGTTGATAGAACAGTCAATTTAATGAGATCTCTTGACTTAGCAGAATGGGGCATGGCATTCAGAGTTTCCATTACAGACATTTATTTTTATGCTATCCTGCTTTTGCAACAAAATGTTTATAAATTCATAATTTATTGATTTAAAAGACCAAAATAAAACAAAATTAAATGGAGAAATTAAACAGTTCATTAACCCAAGCTGGGCATTTATTTCTGGCCTGTCAGTTAAGAAAAACAATTTCAATATTTTTAGTTTCATCTTGATTTAAGTCTGAGAACATGTTCATCCCTGAAATGTGCTCACATGGTCCCAGTGAAAGGAAAAACTGATTAAACTGTTTTGACAGCTGAGCTGATTCTGTGCTTTGCAAAGTCTCTAAGCAATTCCAGTAACACTCTGAAGTTCTTTTAACTTATCTAGGTTATAATGAATCTATAATTCCTTCTTGCAGTTAAGTGACAATCAAGCATTATTAATCAGTTTTTCTCCCCAACAAGTCTAAAATACCATCACACATTGCCTTAGCTCACCCTAATATAGCTCCTCAATGGCATAACCTAAAAGGACTGAGGAAGGACTTCTGCAGTTCAGGAAGCCCACAAAAGTCATGTTAGGCAATTTCAAGATTGCTTGGCACCTTCTGATATCACACACTGGAAGCTGAACAAATGATTTTTACTAAGAGGCTTCTTCTTCTCAAAATTGAAAGCAGAAAAATATATCCTGGGGGCCACAACTACCTTATTTCTAATTATAGTTTTCCTAGCTTGAGATTATTTTCCACAGAATTGGACAGACCTGACCATTTTGAATCAGTGCTTTGTCCATTGTGGAGCTAGTGCAGTTTAAAGCAAAAGGAGAAGACAAATTGGTTTTATACATAGAGTTCTCCCAGACCTATAATGTTTATGTTAGCTAACTTACTATTTTAAAACTCTGAATACTGTGAACACTTTGCCTCAAATATCTTTATCATTTTTAAAGTCTGGATTTTTACTTGACTTGGCCATTTTCAAGTTTTCTTTTGTGAGAACAGTATCAAACTGTGCCACATGGGCATTCTCCATTTTCACCTAAGCTGAGATGGCAGCATCTAAACCATGAGATCCAAGTTCCTTCCACATTGGCATGCATAGTGAAAAAAAAAATCTCTGTCATGTGATTCTTTTTAAACATGTAACTTCACTTTTGCAGAACTACTAGCAGAAACATACCTGCAATACACCTTGGTAAAAGAAGAGCAACTTTTTAAGTCCAGCAGAGGCAAAGAATTGTTCTATAAGTTGAAACTAAAAACAAAATTACAATTGTAGTTAATTGTCAAGTAGTTTCAAAAGACTGGAAATTTGGGGAAAATATTTAATAATAATAATTTCATATTTACCTTGTCATCAGAAATAATGGCCTCCTCCACTTGCTGCTCACTTAAGCCTATCCCATCTGCTAATCTTAATATCAAATATTTGTGTCTTTCATCTAACTGAGATCTTCTCTCATCTTTAGTAACTTTGGCTTGCTTGGCTAGTTCTCTCCTAGTTTCACTGGAAAGTACTATGCTTTTCTTACTGGTTGTCTAGAAAACAAAAGTTTGTTAGAAAGAAATTCTTTAAGCTGGTTTCAGAACCTATTTCAAGCAGGAATATGAAAAATTACTTCTAAGGAATGAAAGAGGGACAAGATCAATAATAATCGACTTGTTAGGTCAGAATTATTTCTCAGTTAAACTATGCTATGATGGAAACTTCAGGTCAAACTTCAATTATAAATTTCAGATCAGGACCTCAGAGTCAGATGTGGTCCAGGCTAAGGTCACAATACAAATTTAGAACTAAGGCTCTAAATCAATTCTCAGCTTTGTGAATTTTTCTTCCAAACAATCTATATATCCATATTCCACATTTGAGTCCAGATCCATCTCTATACTGCCAACATTTTAATATGTACTGTCAAGTTATTACCTTAGAAGAAATAAATAAAACAAGTCCATGATAAAATTAGTCATCACTGGAACAAATATATAAATATACCATTGATGTTTAATACATGGGTCATACAAAGGTATCAGCAGAATGATAAAGAAGGAAATTTTTGTAGAGAAAGGATTTTTTAAACACAAACCAACAAACAAACCCCAAAAAACAACAACCAAAAAAAACTACCAAAGCAACCCAAACCCCAAAATCTCAGCAATCCATATTATGAGCACAGAAAGTAAAAGGCCTAACACTATACAATTTTGTGTGGCTCACTGTTCTTTTTCCTTGTAATTAACAGAGACAGAAGGAACTCAACACCCTCCAGTATTATGCCAATTTTTTGTCAATAAAGACTTCAAGAATAATCTGTACAGAAGAAAATTTAACAGAGAAAAGGTAGGTGAGTCACCACCTATTTTAGCATGAAAGGACTTGCCAGAGGAGCAGTAGTCAAAGGTGATCCTGTGACAGCAGTGACTACCTCAGGGCTCCTTGTCTTCAGGTCCCCTCCACGTCTACGATGCTTACTGTCTGTTTCTAGTTAAAAGAAGTGACAAGTTCTAATTATTCATGTATATGCACAACAAATACATTTACAAGACCTGCAGTGTTGTGTCTTAGTATCTGCTGGCTAACACCTTCTCAGGCTGGGGAAAATGAGGCATGAAAGGAACATGAGAAAACCTGTGCCTCAGCAGAAAAACTTGAAATCCCTTAGGACGAAAAGATGTCTTAGAATGGCTCTTATCTAAAGTTCAATTGCAAACAATCCCTACTGATAACAGTAGAAGTCAGAAAAAGCAATCTAAGGTACTAGCTTGAAGAAATTGGCTCTGGAAAAAACAGACTGAAATATTGTCACTTTCCACACTTGCTATTGTCAGCCAGTTATTCCTCTTCTGTTATTTATCTAAAGTTTGATTGCCAGTCTTATGCATTTCTGACAAACTTGCAAGACAACTTGAGCACATGGAATATCTGAAGAGTAAAGATTGCTAATATTTGCAATAAAACAAGGATATATTAGTTTATAACTATAGTCTGTTAATTAAGTCTCCTTAAGAGCTCTTGAAGCACTTCAAGTTATTTAATAAAAAAATTATTGCATGTCTTTGTTTCTCCTAGAAATTAGGACCTGAATATTTTAAAGTCATTTAAGTAACAAATAAGATTATTTATGTTTTCCTGATACTAAGTACAAAATTTGTCTCCAGCCAGCCACCATGTCTCTTAAAAATTTCAATTACAAAACATTCCTAAAAATAGCTTTATCTGTCTTTAATAGAAATATTGTTTTAGTGATCTTCAAAAAAGATAATTATTTGAAAGCACTGGCCAATTGGTTTTTGTTCAAGAAAAAGCAACAATTTTATTTCTCAGAAGATGATATTTAGGTCTCATTCTTGGCAGCAAATAGGATCCTCAGTGGAGTGTGCAGCAGTGCTAATGAGTAGCTCACTGAACCTTCAGGAACTACTGTTTAATCTATTCTAAATAAATTATGAGATCATGACTAAAATCAATATTCTAATAGCATTGGTTTTCTTATAAATTTTCTTACAGATTGTGTCTCTTTTACCCTGATTATAATGTATTATTCACACAATCATTAAATGGTTGATATTGGAAGGGACCTCGGGACCAGATGGTCCAGCCTCCCTGCTCAAGCAGGGCAACTAAGAGACAGTTTCCCAGGACCATGTCCAGATGGCTTTATAAACTCCAAGGATGGAGACTCCACAACCTCCTTGGGCAAATTCTGCCAGTGCTCAGTTACCCTCACAGTGAAAAAGTGTTTCTTGATGTTCAGACAGAACCTCCTGTTTTCAGTTTGTGCCCACTGCCTCTGGTCCTGTCACTGGTAATCACTGAAAAGAGCCTAGCTCTCTCTTCTTTGTACCCTCCTCTCAGGTACCCTTGTACTGGGGAGTGCTAGAACTGGACACAGTACTTCAGGAAAGGTCTCACTAGGATGGATCAGCTCCCTTGATCTGCTGGCAACAATCTCCTCACCCAGACCATAGTATCATTAACTTCTTTGTCACAAAAGCCCCCTGCCAGCTCCTGTTCAACTTGATGTGCAGCAGGCCCCCCAAATCCTTCCATGCCAACCTGCTTTCCAGCTGGTCAGACCCCAGCATGTGCTGGTACCTGGGCTTGTTCCTTCCCAGGTGCAGGACTCTGCACTTCCTCTTGCTGAACTGCATGAAGTCCCCAGCCTCTCAAGGTCTCTCTAGATGGCAGCACAACCCTCTGGTGTATTGGTCATCCCCTCCATGTTTGTGCCATCAGCAAACTTGCTAAGGGCACACCCTGTCCCATCATCCAGGTCACTAATGAAGATATTAAACAAGACTGGACCCAGTATTGACCCCTGAAGTACACCACCACCTGCTGGCCTCAAGCTGGAGTTTGTACCGCTGATCACTACATTCTGGGCTTGTCTGTTCAATCACTTTTCAATCTATTTCAATGTCTGCCCAGCCAGCAAACACTTCATTAGCTTCTCTATGAAGATCTTACAGGAATGAATGGGAAATTCAAATTGTACCTAGTCAGCAGTGGTAATTCCTGACCCAGAAATGAACTGGCATGGAAAGCAAGAAGGCACAACTGCAGAACGGGTTAAGCTGGCTGAAAGTAGGAATGCCAGAGACAGAACAACTGCCTGTAAAAGGGAGTGTAGTTTCCCTTGGTGACAAGAAACAGCCACAGCATTGTCTTGTAGCCATACTGGAATCCTGGAATGTGAGGCTCAGGGTCTACCTTCAGGCATCAGAGCAGGGGTATGCACCCAAGGCTGGGTAAGAGGCTCCATGCTGATGCTTACAGCACTGGTGCAAGTGTATATAAGGAATCACCTCAAGAAGTATCTTTGCAGACTTCTTACAGAAACAGTTATGGCAGTAGGACTGTCCAATGGATTGTTCATTAATATATTTATTTTTTGCATTTTAGCATGAACATTTAATTGGCCTCAAAGGACACAATAAAAAATTCCCAACAGGAGAATGTCAAAGGCTTTACTGAAGGAAAGGTAGACCATATCTACACTCCCCTCACCTACAAAGCCAGTCATTTCATTGCTAAAGGCAATGAGGTTGGACAAGCATTTGTTCCCTTGGTGAACCTATGTTGACTACTTCCAATCACCCTCTTGTCTTTGATGTGCCTGGAAATGGTATCCAGGATTAGCTGCTCCCTCACCTTCACAGGCATTGAGCAGAGGCTGACTAGCCCATAGTTCCCTGGGTTCTCCTTCTTGAAGACCAGTGTGACATTAGCTCTCCTTCAGGCTTCAGGCACCCCTCCCAGCTGCCATAAACATTTAAAAATTATTGAACATAGCCTCACAATGACATCAGCCAGTTCCTTCCATGCTCATGGGTGCATCCCACCAGGGCCCATGGACTTACCTATGCCCACTTTGCTTAAGTATTCCCTGACTTTATGGAAGAGGATCAGATTAGAAAGTATTGAAGTGAAGAAGACATGCATAAATCCGTGGGCCCTGACAGGATGCACCCATGAGCATGGAGGGAGCTGGCTGATGTCATTGTGAGGCAATGATCAATAATCTTTGAACCAATTATTCAATCTATTATCATTGTTAATATATTCCAGAAAAGAGACATCATTCTATATGCCATACTATAAAGTATACCATAGTACAGAGTACTACTCATTTTATTTCCAGAAAAATGGTCCTAATCATGTTATTATGACTCAACACCAAGAAAGATGCTAAGGGATCAGAGCTGCACTGTGCATGACTCTATAAATACATATAAATAAAAAGAAAATATATGCATTTGTTTATTTATGTGTAAATATTTATTTACAAAGCTGAAAATTGCACACTGCAGTCCCTACACTGGCACATTCAGAATAGCAGGTACCTATCTAGTATATGTAAGTATGTTATAAACTTAAACACTCTAATAATTCGTTTCCCATTTTGTTCCTGGTATTTTTTCCAAAAGTCTTTATCATTATCTTCTCTCTTACCTTTTTTTATAGCAATGAGAGGTGGGCAGAGATCAATGTTGGGTTTGGAAGTAAGTTGCGTTGCTCTCAGTTGTTCTGATTCCTGCTGTGCGGTGTTACCAGGTGAGGAATTAGGCTCAACTCTTCCCACTGTCTCAGCCTCACCTCCCACAGTGTCCTCCATCTCTCCACCACACAAAAATCAACCTAAATCAACAATATATAAAATGACTGGACAATGTGACATTCTAATAGCCAACCACACCCTCAGTATTTTTATCCCTGTCACAACATCAATATGACAGACTAAATGTACTTTTGGTTGCTAATTTAAAGTGAGAAGATCTAAGCAGTCTGCAAAATTACTGAGGTCCTCTAAGGTTGCCCATTACCAAATCTTTAATTCTAATTCCATAATTGTCATTTCTCTCTGATCAGACTGTTGCAGGTGGGAACTCACTTTTTGAGGGAGAGGTTAAGCTCCTTTTACGTGACAGCTGCAGGTCCCACTGCAAAGCGCTGGACACAGAGTGCTGGCTGAGGCACTTGCCTAATCTCGAATGGATTTTTAAGCCTGCAGTCTGCCTGGGCACTTGAAGCTGCTGGCAGCTGCTATGGCAACCCCTACACAAACCCAGCTAACAACCTAGTCCCCAGGAGGTACCTTGTCTGTCCCCATTTCCCACGGTAACCACCAAACAAGTGCTAATTTCATAACTGCTTGTCTTTTTAAATGCACCAGAGTTTTCCCTTACATATAAATTAAACCCTAAGCAAACAGCTTCCTTGAGCCTCAGCATTTCTGATGTGCAGAGCCAGGGGAGGCTGTAGAAAGCTGCATCCCAGCAGCCACACCACTCTCCTCAACACAGCTTTTCTCAGCACAGGAGCAATCTGGGTTCTGGGCAACATGTGAAAAGACGCAGCTGAAACCATGGGCCAAAGGAGGACTTTCCATTTTCCTCTGCTGGGCAAAGCCACTTCCACACAGATATGAAAGGTACCACAAAATTTGCAGCTTACTCACCTGCAGCACCCTTAATTCACACGATTTTTTTTCCCTGACAATATCCAATAACCAAGCTTTCACTGCAATAGGTTATCATTCAAAGGTTTAATACCTCAAAGGACTTATCCATTTTATCTTTTTAAGCAATCTCAGTGACCTGGAATCAGGCTCCAAAAGTACTGACAGTACCCTTGACACTGAGAAACTGTAAAGAAAACATTAAGGGAAGAATTGCATGGTGACAGATGATGCCAGCTGAACTCCTCACAACAGCAACACCATCTCAATAACAGCAGTGATATATTTCAACCTTTCAGACATGGTGACAGGACTTTCCCTCCTTGCTGCACACAGCCTCCCCTGCTCTGCTTCTGCCAAAGTGTCAGGACATGTTCTTGAAGATATGCTTTGTGCTGGGGGTAGGCATGTGAAGCAGTCTGAGGGAGCACTGATAGTCCTATTGTCTCTCCCATCACACAGGGCAACTCCATGCTGGCAATTTGGTGGCAGAAAGGGAAGCACCACTCCTATGGAAGGGCAAAAGGTAAGACATGAGTGGCATGTTTTTCCTTATCAAACTGCTAGAACATAAAAGCTGTTCAAAGAGTATCCAGATCTGGAGAAGGGAAGTAGGAAGGAAACCCAGAAGGAGTGGGCAGAGCAGAGATGGTGAAAAACAGGACATAAAAGTGGCACTGCAGAGAGCTCTTTTAGCCTTAAAGAAAAGTAAAAGGTCTTTGCAGCTCCTGAATGAAAGCCTTCTCTGTGGGTAGGATTTTTTTTGTCAGTTTTCAGACACTGTTAAAAAAACCCCAAAACTTCTGTTGCTCTGAAAAAATGTTCTTTCCCCCCTGCAATGACAGTATTAAAGACGTTGCAAGTGAATTATTAGGCTCCTGTGTATGACATGTATATCCTACCCTGGAACTTGGTGGCTCAAAGTAGACAGATTTCTCTGCAAGGTGTTCCCTGTTTTAATCCCTCCTGAGGTTGATGACAAAGGAGGCTTCTAAGGTTGTTCAGCCTGGAGGAGAAAAGGCTCCGGGAAGAACTTATAGCAGCCTTCCAGTACATACAGACAGCCTACAGGAAAGGTGGAGAGACTTCTTATCAGGGAGTGTAGTGATATGTTGAGGAATAATGGCTTTAGCTGAAAGAGGGTTGGTTTAGGTGTATGGAAGTTCTTCACTACGAGGGTGGTGAAGCACTAGAACAGGTTGTCCAGAGAAGTTGTGGATGCCCTATCTCTGGAAGTGTTCAAGGCCAGGTTGGATGAGGCCTTGAGCAACCTGTCTAGTGGAAGGTGTCCCTGCCCATGGCAGGGAGGTTGGAACTATATGATCTTTAATGTCCCTTCCAACCCAAACCATTCTATGATCCCACGGTGAGATGAGTTGGTGCCATCGGTAGGCCCTATCCTGCTCTGAGGAGAACTGGTTACTCCCCTCGCTCCCACCTCTCCCGTCGCACCCAGCAACGAGTACGCGCACCCAGCCGCTTCGTCGCCGAGACAAAGATCCTCAGGGAGAGCAAACAGCGTTGCCCCGCTGCTGCAAGAGCGACTCAACCTCAAGCCTTCCTCAGTCACCGACCACCTCCCTCGCCACCACCGCGCAGGCGTAGTCGCTACGTGAACAGGTGAGGAAGCCTAGTTCGCATGCGCGGCGACCAATGCCGAGGGAGAGCGCGCAGAAGGAGAAAGGCTCCGTGCTGCGCCTGCGCGCCGGGTCGTGCTCCGCTGTGTGCTCTTAGCGCGTGCGCAGTGGTGGTCTGTCAGTACCTTTCCGCGGGGCGAGTTGTAGCCGGTAAGTTGCTGTTGCGGCACTTTTTGCCCCCGGCTGCTGGCTCTGTGCTAGCGTCTTGGCCGGTGTGCTTTGACGTGTCGGCTTTTGCACGGGTTGTCGCTGTCTGTAGCGACCCGAGTCTGGCAACGGAAAACGCAGGAGGGGGGCGGAACGGGGTGGGCCGTGCCGTGTCGATCAGGGGACCCCTTGGGTTGGCGAGGCCGAAGCGGGTGCTGAGGGCCTCTGCAGAGGCCGAAGGAGCTCGGCCTGGTGGGCTTGCAGCTTCGCCTGTGTGCCCGGGGGCAGGTCTCCGGCCTTTGCCTGGCAGGGACGGGCACTGCGTCGGTGCAAATAATTCGAGTTGAGTCAGGGAGCGCAGCCGGGAGGAGCCGAGCAGGGCTAGGGCTGCCGGCCGGGGACTGCCGCGGCTTCCTCCGAGCTTTGTTTTAGGGAGGTTGTGCGCCGAAGCCGGCTGTCACTGCGCGCCTTCAGCCCATAAGCTCCTTTTTGGAGTGGGTAGGGGCCTTGCCCCGTGAGCGGATCTCTGCTGGCTCGCTTCTCGGCTCTCGGCCGGAGCTTGAGTCCCGAGAACGAGGATGTTTGCAGCTGAAGCTTTCCATGACGGCTTACGATTTTATTTTGCTCAATTCTTCCTATACTTGGATCTGAAGCTTGTGGGTTTGGCTCATAGCCTCTGTGTAAAGTTGGCATAGTTTCTTAAAGTTCGCTCATCCTTTTGAATGGTTAGTAGTTGTGCCATCACCTGTCTACCTCAGCAAGTTAGTGTGTAATCAGTTAGGACATTGTAGTATTGTGACTACTAGTGTTTATACGGTCTACTTAATGTGCCTGGATAGTGTCTGTGTGGGTAAAAGCTGTCATTTGAATGTGTTCAGATTTGTTAATAAAGACAGTAATTCAGTTTAAAGCTGTCTACTCCAAATACCATTTCTGTAGTGAATTCATATTTAAAAATAGCAATCTGGATAGCTTGGAAATTGCTTGGGCAAAGCAAAACCGAAATAGTCATTTAAAAGTGTGAATGGTAGGAATAGATTCTGCACCTTGAGATGCAGAGTAGGAAAACAGACATTGTTTGAGCTAAACAGGCCATTAGTAGAGAAATGATGGGTATATTTGCACAGCTGAGGAGGTAAAGGAGGACATGAGTTTACCCTGTAGAACTAATTCTGGAATAAGTGCATACTTATGCATGTAATTTTTGGAGATACTGGAGATACTGATATTGAGATATCAGATTAAGGCACTTGAGATTTTGGAGTTTACAGACTAGCTCTTGAGCAAACCTTGCCTGAAATCTCTTTTAACCCTGATAAATTCTGAAATTACTGATTCTACTCATGCTGTATTGAGACTGTCCAGGATAGAGTTAACTTTCTTAATAGCAGCCTGCTTGGTGCAGTATTTTGGATGTGTGGCTAAAACAGTGCTGATAATTCACCAGTGTTGGGCAGCTGCCGAAGGGTGCAGTGTACAGCTTTAAGGCTTTCTTGTTTTGTTACTCTGACCTCCACTTCCCTTGAGTAGGCTGGGGATGGGCAGAGAGGACACAGCTGGGACACCTGACCCAAACTGGCTGAAGGGAAGTTCCCTAGTAGATAATGTCAAACTCAGCAATTAAAGATGAGGTAGATGAAGAAGGAGAGATTTTGGCTTCTAGGGTGGCTGTTGTTCAGAGACTGCCTGCAACATTAGTTTGCCTGTGGGAGGTGGTGAGCAATTTCCTTTCCTTCACTTGGTTTTTTGTTTTGTTTTAATTGGGGGATGAGGCATGTTTCCACTTTCCTTCACCTTTCAAACTTTCTCTTGACCCATGAGCTTTCTCGCTTTTGCTCTTCTCATTCTGTGAACTTGGCACAGTTCTTCATCAGATCAGTATTCTGTGAAGTGGTGCACTGGCCATATGAATGCAGACTGCTTTGAAAGTAGATTGCTGTTTTCACACAATAGTATGGATATGACGGAGTGTAATCTGTACTTGTGGCAGCAGAGCCTAAAATGCTCTGTTTGGTTACAAGATTGAAGACATAAAATGTTGGAAAGAATTTGAAGGAGTGAGGAACTACGTAGGTGTTCCTTGCAGTTCTCTGGACACCATGTTCTTGAATCTTTGGTGACTGGGATCCTCCCTGCTTTGTTAGTAGCTAATGAGACTTGAGAGAAAAAGTCTGATTTAACAGCCAGCAAATTCTGCCTTTTCTGCATCTAAGTTGGCATGCATGTCTTGACTTCACTAGAAATTCTAATGGAGACTTGTATGAAATCCTTGGTTAATTTTTCCTTGCATGCCTACACCTCTGATGGACTGATACTGTGAGAAGAACTGAAAACAAGAGTAGGAAGTGAAAATATTGTGCATCAGAAGTCTACATGGAAGTACTTCATAGTGAAGTCTCTGGGTCTAGAGCTTCTACATCTTTGTTTCCACTTTTGGTAGCAAATTTGACTGTTGCTGCAGGAGGACTAGAGTTCTCTTAACTCCACCAGATTCTAGTTTAGGAAGAGTTAGGATTTTTGCTTGAACTTGTAAGTTTCCTTTATGCTTGTCTCATTCTCCTTTTAACAGAGAAACCTACTCTGATCCTAGAGAGAATCTGTTTTTTAAATTAAGGTTTGCTGTTCTGGTGGTTGTGGTGTCTCTCTTTTTTTTTTTTTAATTCAGACTTCGAGTCATAGAGTTCTTATGGCTGGAAAACACCTCTGAAATCATAGAGTCCAACTGTCCACCTAACACTACCGTTCCCACCACTAAAGCATGTCCCCAACCACCATATCTACACGTTTTTTGAACTCTTCCAGGGACAGTGATTGCACCACCTCCAGAACAGCCTGTTCTAATGCCTGATAATTATCTCAGTGAAGAAACTCCTCTAGTATCTAATCTGAACTTCTCTTGGCACAACTTGAAGCAATTTCCTCTTGTCCTTATTACCTGGGAGAAGAGACCGAGCCCCACCTTACTGCCACCTCCTTTCAGGTAGTTGTAGACAGTGAGAAGGTCCCTGCAAGCCTACTCTTCTCCAGACTAAACAACCCCAGTTTCCCTAGCCACTCTTCATAATACTTGTGCTCTAAACCCTTTGCCAGCTTTGTTGCCCTTCTTTGGCCATGCTCCAACAGCTTAATGTCCTTCTTGTAGTGAGGGGCCCAAAACTGAACAGAACTCTCAAGGTACGGCCCTGCCAGTGCTGAGTACAGGGAACAATCACCTCCCTAGTCCTGCTGGCCACGCTATTTCTGGTACAAGCCAGGATGCTTACAGAGAGCAAGGTAAATGCAAAAACAGTAACCAGAGAATATTTCAGGTAAACTAATGAAACAGAAGTGACTTCAAATGCGATTCATGTAGAATTCTGATTACTTCTCATTTTTATGTGGTCTAATGATGCTTCTGTCAAATTGCAGTGTTTATATTGCTTAAGTTAACTTTGAAATGATACGTAGGCAACAAATGAAAAAATGTTTCCTAAAAATGTTATATTTCTTTTCAGTACTGTTGAGTTATGAAGACATTTTGAGGTCCTAATCAACAATGGAGGAAACGGATAGGGAAGCAGTTGCAACAGCTGTTCAGAGAGTAGCAGGAATGCTTCAGCGTCCTGATCAGCTGGATAAAGTGGAGCAGTATCGCAGAAGGGAAGCTCGTAAGAAGGCTTCAGTAGAAGCTCGACTTAAGGTACAAAGTTTGATAAACCTGAGTGCCTGTGGTGCTGCATGAACCGACCTTATTTCTTTTTCTTCTGTTTTTTTGATTCTACATTTTCATCCAGGTAGTTTTAAACTATAGTCTTTAACTTTTTCTTCTGTGTCCAAAATAGAACCTCTGCATCCTAATAGTAATTCAAACTAATGCTATACAGTATACTGAAATTTTATTCAAGCATTTCAGGTGTTCTTCTGTCCTGTAACTTCTGCAGTTTATCCATGGACAGCTGCAAAAAATTGATGACTGCATCTGAAAAAGATCAGTCAGTTTAGTCTCTGACTTTTAAATGGATTTATGGAAGACAGCTAAAACCTGTCACATTCTTGTCTCTTCTGAAGTGTACCCCATGATTTTCCCCTCCCTTTATATGTGTATATGTGAGTGTACGTGCACACACACAGACTGTCGAGGCTGGGCTGACTACCATCCCAATGACTGATGCTCCCTGTTATTCCCTCTTTCCCCCCACCACGGGAAGGGAAAGGGGATAAGAGAGAGACAGAGACTTGTGGATTGGAAAATAAAACTTAGACTACTTTATATTTCTAATAATAATGATAATGATAAGTGAAATATATACAAATATGTACAAAACCCAATAGTGAACCCAAACCCCCCCGATGGTAACTGCGTCACCACTGATAGTGCAGCAATAGGCCTCAGCAGTAGATGAGAGTCAGGCTCAGGGGCTGGATCCTGGTACTGGATGCAGGAACTTATGGATCACCAAAATGCAGGAGAAGAAGGAGCCAAGAAGGGAGAATAATCTAGCAACCCAGCAACCTCAGAATAATCTCAGAAGGGGGAGTGACCCCCAGTTTATATATCGAATATGACAGATAGGGGATGGAATACTTTAGTTGGTCAGTTCAGGGTCACCTGTCCTGTCCGCTCCGCCCTGAAGGTGCAGCCTTTACCCTGCACCTCCCAACGTGAGACACAGGATTTAGCAGTGACCTTGCTTTGCGTACCAGTCCCTGGTAGTAAATCTAAACATTAGGCCTTATCACTGCTAGAAGCAGGCAGTGTCTATGAAAACATGCTGTTAGTTTCAGAAAGTACAGCTTCTGAGGAGTTTTAACTGAAAAGTAAAATCTTTGAACAGAATTAGTTCTGTTCTAACCCAAACCAGGACACAGACTTACCTTGAAATATGAGTATGGTCATTCTATGTCTAGTGTCTGTATGTTAGGGAGTTCTGTTTTCTTCCTTCACTGGTAGTCATTAGTCAGCAGTCATTTTAGATCAAGGTATTAAACAGTTGGAATAGAGACTAAGAAAAGTGTTTTGGAAAATATTTTGGGGTTTACTGGATCAAAATATCTGTGTACTAATCTTATATTGCAGAACAACCTAGTTTGTCTTGCAACTATTTCATGGCTCTTCCTTTATGGGAATCTGTGTGAAGTAGAAGAGAGCCTCTCTTCTTTCACAGAGGAAAAAAATCTGTTAGCAAATAACATGTTAATTTTTGTCTGTAGCATGGAAACAGAAATTTGGACTGTTTTTTTTTCAGATTTAAAGAGGGAACCATATAGTGGAGTCTATTAATAATGAATCAGCTATTTAGTTACTGTGAGCAATTTATGATAATGTGAGCACAATCATTTGCCTACTGGCTGCTTCTGTAAGCAATGATGACTAAGCATAACTTCATCAGTTTTGTAAATGCTTCAATCAACTTTCTAGCCAGGAATTTTCCTTGTTGTTTTTCTTACATTACCTTAACTTCAGTCATCTATAGGTGGTCAGAAATACCTGTTCCTAAAAGAAGCACAATAGCCCTTAATCCACTAAGGAGGAGTTCCCGAAACACTTGATAATTAGTGATGCAATGGATAGCAAAGCAGTTTTTCATGTAAGAATGACTATAATGGATGGGAGCACAGAGAGGATATAGAAAATACTCTTGCTCTGTATTTAAACTGGATATATGTATGGTTTGGAAGGTCATCAGGATCACCACCTGGAGGAGCTGCTGACTCTTCAGGTGGAATCACTATTGAAAAATCTCAGCCTCTTCATCTATGTAAGTGAACACATGGTAGATCCAGCGCAGAGCCACAAAGATGATTAAGGGAGTGGAACATCTTCCTTATGAGGAAAGGCTGAGGGAGCTGGGTCTCTTTAGCTTGGAGGAGACTAAGGGGTGACCTATGCTTTTAAATATGTGAAGGGTGAGTGTCAGGAGGATGGGGTCAGGCTCTTCTTAGTGAAGCCCAGTGACAAGACATGGGGCAGTGGTTGTAAGCTGAAGCATAGGACGTTTTGTGTGAATACAAGAAAAAAATTTTTCAGAGTGAGGGTGATGGAGCACTGGCACAGACTGCCCAGAGAGGTTGTGGAGTCTCCTTCTCTGGAGATATTCAAAACCTGTCTGGACGTGCTTCTGTGTGACCTGGTCTAGGGAATCCTGCTGTGGCAGGGGGTTTGGACTAGATGATCTTTCGAGGTCCCTTCCAGCTCCTAACATTCTGTGATTCTGTGATCTTCTTTTAGTGTGAACATGTTAGTGCTTCTTTCTCACTGGATGTGCTTTCATCTTTGTCGTAATTTTCTTCAGATTTATCAAGATAATCAAGGGCAAGGAGTAGAAAACCAGGTAGTAGCTATGTGTCACTTAAAGGGATGAGGCAGCAGAGATCTGGAATGGTGCTCTGCCCAAAACCAGCATCTCCTCCAGTTCGCTATCCTACTCCTCTCTTTATATCCTCTCCCAAATACTCAGTTATGTCCATTTCTTCCATCCTTCTCTGCATTTTTTCTTGCATTGTATAAATTCTTGCAGGAAAAAACTGCTTTGAAATGTGTCAAACTTATCTGCTTCGTATGTGAGGCTAATGGTGGTTAGTGAAGCCGTATTTCTGAGGATCAGTAGCAGAACTGAAAGAATGGATAAGCACCAGATAGCACTGTGGGCTTGTACTTCTGTCTGTGCAGTCCAAAATGTAGGGAAAGAGCTGCTTGGACTCGATCCCTTAGCCTGAAAAGTTAGCGTTTGCAGCCATCCTTGTTTGTGCACTTATTCAGCCAGTGGGAGAACTTCCCTTTTAGGTTTCCCTGTCCCTGAAGAAATACTGTACACATACTCTGGAGAGTTTCTAGGTCATGGGTTTTCCTTACTATACTCATCTCCTCTGTATAATCCTCTACTTTTGACTGCTCTGCAGTCCTGACTTGAAACCATAGGGCTCTAAGGAGATGTGGTGGGTTTAAGGGCTCCTCCCAGCCCCCCACACACAGCAGGTAAAGGAGAGACTGGATTGGAAGTTAAAAACTAAAAACTGCTTTAATAATAATAACAGATATAAATGAAACAAAATATAAACAGGTACAGGACCCAAGATACNAGGAGACCAGATAGCTGGTTTCTGATTCCATTGCTTCATGCTGAGGGCTGTGATTTGAAAAGAGATAAAAATTAAGTACTGTGCCTTGTTCCTAGAATGGCTTAGTTTTGTGGTTTGGTTTTTTTTTTTTTAAAGTGATGATCACTTCAGTCTAATATAAATATGCATTCTAGGAAGCAAAGTCCACAATGTTAGGGCATGCCTCACTTCTTGCTCACCCTCACCACCCCCCACCTTGGCCCCAGCTGGCCATTAGAAGACAAACTGAAATGGGTGGATGTCTGTTTTTAGAATTTTTCCTTGTTCTTTTGTTTCAGTGGCCCAGATTAGTGGTGGTTTATGTTTAACATTATGAAATTTTTATCAAAATTAAATAGGCCAAAATTTGAATATGTAATACTTGGAAGATCTGCCTCAAAAAACATTGAAATATCAAATCCAAAGTATTTTACATTTTATGGTCATGTGATTTTTAAAATAGTTTATGGTCTGCTTAAGAAGATTGTGTCTGAGTATCGTACTGAATGCTTGAGTAGCCTGATTACTTCAGTTCCTGTAGGGGAAAAATTTGTTAATGCAGCAGTTCTGTAGATAGATACTATATAAAAATGCCTTACCACTGCTTAATTGTACTGAGTCTGACAGGAAAATACATTTTTATCAATAAAATCAGCATGTAGTAATTTGAAAGTACATAAATAGCTGTAGTTTAAGAATCACTGCATTTCTCTGGGAGTTTCCCAGTACATTTAAAACACAATAAATGTTGTCCAGTGTGCAGTTACCAGGATTTCCTCTTTGGCTTCTAGTATCAGACAAAAGATTCCATGACTGCCCAAGCTTTTTGGCCTTAAAAGTATGGCAAAAAATGTGTTTTGAGCTTAGCAAAACTATTAGGGCCTCATTTTTTTTAGTGGCTACTTCAGTTCCTTGAGATACGCAACTAAGTTTTCGGTGATGTTTTGCCTTTGGCTTGCTTTTTGAAGCCTGTTACTTCCAGTGTCTTTTACCACTCAGCTGATGTCATCTCTTGGTTGCATCTTTTTAAAAATACATGGATAAAAACCAGGCATGGATGTGGTCTGATTTCTTTCACTCCAGATAAGCACTCTAAAGCATTTTCAGTAAAGTATCTGGACTGTCACATGATATTCAGTATTAATAGCCTATTCGAAGAGTCATTATTTTGAGTGTCACCTGTCACAAGAAGTAACTATGTCAATAACCTCTCTTTATGCCAAAATAATCTAGTAGTTGTATCATTGTTCTGGTGGTGGTTGATTCACAGTGTTGAAATTTTATTCAGTTAGTACTTTTTGTTTTTGTTTTGACTTAATGTTTTTGTTTGTTTGTTTTCAGGCATGACAGACTGGAGAGAATTTTATTTTTTAGAACATTTCAGAATTATAGTTTTGGTTTGTGTGTGTTTTGGTTTCGTTTTTTAAGAGCACTTTCAGTCAAAATTTGTAATTGCTTTTGTAAAATGCTTTGTGAATCTGTACAAACTAAGCATTCTGTTGAAACATCTGGATCAGCATTCTTCTGATGTTCCCCTTTGAAATGAATTTATGAAGGAAACAAATTCATTCTTTCTGCCTTCCCATGATCCTGGTTTAATATAGATTTATTATGATCATGATCTATTTGGCTAAGCTATGCTGGCTTTGTGGGTGAACCAATTGTATCTAGATCCTTTAAAACTAGATATAACTTCAGAACTTCAGAAAAGGAATATGTGTGAACACACGTTTCTAGTAAGCTATAATATTACCTTTTCAGTTTGGTCTTTTTCCTCTGAAAATGTGACATATTTGAATGAAAGTTATTTCATGTAGTGTTTAAAATAATGGAATTTATAATGATTAATACAAGTTTTTTCTTTGCCTTTTTTTATATTTTAAGGCAGCAATCCAGTCACAGTTAGATGGAGTACGAACAGGTTTAAGTCAACTGCACAATGCACTGAATGATGTAAAGGACATTCAGCAGTCTTTGATAGATGTCAATAAGGACTGGAGGCAGAGCATCAACACCATAGAAAACCTCAAGGATGTTAAGGATGCTGTAGTGCAACATAGCCAACTGGCAGCTGCTGTAGAAAATCTCAAGAACATCTTTTCAGGTAATCTAATGTTCTTTATATAATCCATCACATACTGAAAGCACTTCAAAATGGTATGAACAGCTGTAGGACTGTCAAGTAGTGTCAATTACTTTAAACCTCACTGGGAATGAAAAATTAAGGAAGAATCACCTTCACATCACATTTGGGGAAGTAGCTGGTAACCATGTAATACCTAGCGAATCCAAAGGTGCTGTTGGAACTTGTAGTTTGGCCTGTCTCATCAGCACACACAAGTCACAGAGAAGCTTTTTGCTAGTGATCAGCAGCAGAGATAACATGTTTAGTATAAAAGACTGAGCTATACAAGCAGAATGTACAGAAAGAGAATTCAGAAAGATCTGGAATGTTACCAGTGAGTTGGGCACCTGCAGCAAGCCTGTTTGGTAAAAATAGTCCTAAATGATTTTAGGAAGTGAATTTTTTTTTTTTTAACAAGGGCAAAATATGGAACAGCCAGCCAGAGATTCCCTGGAAGTCTTTCTCACAATACAGTTAGGAGTTTCAAGGATTTCCATTACTGTTGTAAGCATAAACTGCCTGAAGTTTAGTTTCAACTGTGCACCATCCATGTTTCAGAATCAGGCAGCACAATCACAGAAACCAACTCATGCATGAAGAAATTATACATGGGAGACACTTCTTCCTTGCACCTCTGCACAACTGCAGAGGTTTGCAAAATTAAGTAAGATTGATGTGATATAATGGATACTGTCAAGATAAAGAAAATGGGATTACCTCTGTCCTTTTATGCAGCCTTTTCTGATGCACATTCCCTTCCATCTTGAATTGGGGTGAATTCCTTGCCAGGACTTCACTGTTTTTAAGTAATTTTAAGACATTTACCCTTATGAAGGATAAACCTATCATGCCTCTTTGGTTTTGTTTTAACAGTCTTTTCTCTCCTTTTCTCTCCTGATAGTAATTCACAAAATGTACCTATAAAGAAGAATTGTTTCCCAGTCATACCAGGTAGATTTAGTATCTGTAAGAGTGTGTCTAACTGCTACAGTACCAAAGTGGGATACAGTGTGCAACTTTAAAAAAGCAAACAAACAAACCCAACAAAAAACAACAGTAGTAGTTACATGCAATGTCTAGCAATGAAAACCAAAATAAAATCAAATTCTGTGTGTTCCAATACAGAGTTATTTTAAGGGTGTTGTTTTCTTTTACACTGATGAATGCAGTTCAGACAATAAGCCTTTTTGTTTCTGGCACTGAGAGGTTTTTACTTTGAAGACTCTACTCCTGGGATTCTTAAACAGTATGGTTGATCACTTCACTCTGAGCAAAACAAATGTTTTATAAACTGAGTGGTTTTTGTCATGATGAATGATTTTGTATAAATGTCCTTTCAAAGCTTTTTAGGGGCTGCAAGTTTTATCACTAACTGCCTTTTTTTCAGTAACAATTTTCATGCTGAGAGTTTTCAGTTCTCTCCTCCCCCACTCCCCCCGGATACTAGTGCCCTTCTATAGNCATTCTAGGGAGGCGGGTGTTGGCCTCTTCTCCCTTGTGACTAGTGACAGGACTAGAGGGAATGGGCTTAAGCTGAGCCAGGGTAGGTTTAGATTAGATATTAGGAAGAATTTCTTTACTGAAAGAGTGGTGAGATATTGGAATAGGCTGCCCAGGGAGGTGGTGGAGTCACCATCCCTGGAGGTTTTTAAGAAGAGGATGGATGTGTTTCTTCAGGGGATGATTTAGGGATAAGAGGGCTATCGTAGGGCTATTGGTTGGACTAGATGATCTTGAGGGTCCTTTCCAACCGTAACGATTCTGTGACTCTTTTGTGTAAGATCAAAGCAAGCTAGTACTGCAGTTTGTTCATAGTAGATGTTTATGGATTTTTTTTTTTTTAAGGTGGGGGACAGGGAGAGACAAAGTTATGTTTTGCTGGCACTTTGCTCTTTGTGTAGCTGCTGATCACAATGGAGCATTATAGTCAATAATGTACAAAGATACATAGATTTTACTAATAATTTTTGAACACTTCAACACCATTTTCTTTAAATTATTTCAAAGTAATTACTACAGCTGTTTGCCAGTTTGTTTCCTAGAGCATTTATTCTCTTGTATTTTTTCTTCATGTTTTGGTTGCATTGGTTTTACTCTGTTTTCTCTTTCTTTGCCTTTCTTTTAGTTCCAGAGATAGTCAGGGAAACCCAAGATCTGATTGAGCGAGGGGAACTTCTGCAAGCACATCGAAAACTGATGGATTTGGAGTGTTCTCGCGATAACCTGATGTACGAGCAGTATCGCATGGACAGCAAAAACACACATGACATGAACCTCATCCATACATACTTTGGGGATATGCAGAAACTTTCTGAGGAGTTGGCAAAGCAACTTTGGATGGTGGTTCAAAGATCTCTTGTTACAGTCCGTCGAGATCCAACCCTGCTTGTTTCTGTTGTTAGGATAATTGAGAGGGAGGAGAAAATTGACAGGCGCATGCTAGACAGGAAAAAACAGACTGGGTTCATACCTCCTGGCAGACCAAAGAAGTGGAAAGAGAAGATGTTCAACATTTTGGAAAGAACTGTGAGTATAAGAATTGAAGGCACTCAAGCAGATACTAGAGAATCTGACAAAATGTGGCTTGTGCGCCATCTAGAAATCATCCGTAAATATGTCGTTGATGACCTCCTCGTGGCTAAAACGTTGCTGGATCAGTGTTTTCCTCCACATTATGACATTTTCAATAAGTTGCTAAACATGTATCATCAAGCTTTGTCCACCCGCATGCAAGAGCTCGCTGCAGAGGATCTGGAAGCAAATGAAATTGTTAGTCTTCTGTCTTGGGTTTTAAATACATACAAAAGGTAAGGTCCCTGTATCTTTTCTGCTAGTAGTAGTTGAGAGTAAGCATGAAAAACACAGACCACGTGCAAATATTTGCACATCTCTTAACATATAAGAGAAAGAATAATAGTAAAGAACTTGCTGGTTTGATGTTTGTTATGCATTTTGCTTTCTGGAAATTGCTCCTTAAAACTTGCTTGCATTTTCTAATGTGTGATTTTGAGTTGTTTTGTAAGCTTGAAGTTTTAATGCAGTTAAAGACCTGCTTAAAGCTACAGTCACCTTGTATTTGTGTGCCAGGTTAGTGAAGTGTTGGGAAGGGCAGAAGAGACTGGGAGCTCATGTGGGTGAAAAAATGGTTTTTGTTGGCCGCAGCCCTGGAAGATTTGTATGGTTATTAACTTTCTATTGTTCTTTTTTACAAGGGTTGGGACTGTTTCTGTATTACTTCATTACTCTTAAATGGAAAGAATGTAGGAACTTCCTTCAGGATTTCTGTCAGAACTGTGTGGTGATTGTTTAGAAGAATTTCTGCTTACAGGTTGTCTCCTGTGATACTCTTAAACTTTTCTTTTGGTTTGTTGGTTTTTGGTTGGTTGGTTTGTTTTAAATCATCTTGCAGGGAGAAACAGCTCAAATGTCAACTGTTTAGGTTTTGCTCCCATGTAGTTACTGGAGCAACTGATTTGTTTGGGAAAAAGTAACACTAGCCTTTCTGTGGCTCAGGACTGTGTAATCCTGGTCTCAATAGCTGGCATTGACCCAGAGTCTGTGCAGTGTATGCTTTTGCTGTCTTCAGTTGTTCAGTCTCACTAATTCAATAACTTGAATACTTGATAGGTTTAGAGTATAATACCATAAAGCAAATAGGTAGGAGATAATACTGTTCTGTAGGATCTTTATAACCAGCTTTAAGATTCATTTTGTGTTCAGAACTCCGTGCTTTGCTCTACACTGTGAACTTCTCTGGCTTTTTTTTCTTCCCATGTGCCCACTAATGCATACTTACATGCCTGTGCAGGGTATATGGGAGATACAGCTATTAATAAGGAGCCGAGTTCATTGGGCTTTTTTTTCTTTGTTAGTAGAAAGCCAGAGCAATAACTCCATAGTGAATGAAAATCAGAAATATGTGAATTCCTCTACCCATAGGGGCATGGCCTCAGCAGAAATCCTGCTCCCAAGGTTGGTCGTCATTTATGTCCTTAGTCTGATGTTCCAGTAGGCCAATTCTTGGTCTTAAAATTGCCCTTTTGCTCTTCCCCCAAAAGTAAAGCAGATTGCTGTTGAGTTAGGCAGTTCAGAGGTAAAGCACTCTCAGTCAGTGTGTTCCATCATAGAAAGGGCAAAAGGAGGGAGCAAAGTGTTCTGCTTTGGGTTAGAACAGAACTAATTCTGTTCAGTGATTTTACTTTTTAGGTAAAGATCCTCTAAGTAACTACACTTTCTGAAACTAACAGCATGTTTTTACAGACATTGCCTGCTTCTAGCAATGATAAGACCTTGTGTTTAGATTTACTACCAGGGATTGGTATGCAAAGCAAGGTCACTGCTAAATCCTGTCACACTGGGAGAGTGCAAAGTACAAGTTGCACGTTCAGGGAGGAGTGGACAGGACAGGTGGCCCTAAACTGGCCAACTATGTATTCCCTTCTGTATCCATCATATTCAGTATAAAACTGTGGGTCAGTTCTTTCTTTTCTCCTTTTGCTCTTCAGCGGCTGGCACCTGAGGAGAACTGTCTGTTCTGCCCTTGATTCTGATGCATAAGTTTCTGCATCCAGTAGCAGGATCCAGCCCCTGAGCCTGGCTCCCATCTGCTGCTGAGGCCTTCTGCCACAGTATCATTGGTGATGGTGACGTAGTTACCATCAAGGGGGGTTTGGGTATTGTTTTTGTACGTATTTGTATATATTTGTATGTTTTTCATTCTTATGATTATTATTATCATTAAAGTAGCTTTTAGTTTTCTTTTCCAATCCACAAGTCTGTCTCTCTCTTTCTTACTCCCTTTCCCTTCCTGTGGGGGCGAGGGAGACGGGATAATAGGGAGTGTCTGTCGCTGGATTGATGGTTGACCCAGCCCTGACTCTGGACACAAAGCCAGCATTGCATCTATTTACAAAGTAAACAAATTGAAGAGATCACCCCAACTAAAGCAAATTAGGTGGTTCATAGCACCTGGTGGTAGAATCTTGTAAAGGAAGTGAAACAGTGAGAGTGGACATAGTACAAGGTATCTGAGAATATACATCTCCCCTGTATATCTGTGTAACAAGTGTGACTAGAGAAAATATCTCAGGAAAAAGATTAAGGCTTTGAGCTTCTCTCTTCTCTACAGAAAAAAATAGCTTGAGAAAGGCAGAACAATGATTATATTCTATAGATTACGATAAACTTATAAACAGAGTGATAATTGTCTTTTGTGTATGTTTGTAGTGGACAGTGGAAGAGGACATCAGCTTAGACTTATGAGTGGGAAAAGTGCTCAAGCAGGATACTTGCAGAGCTCACCAAATCTCAGTTGCTGCACATCTTATAACAATACAATAAACAATTCTTTGTAGGGTCATGTTTGTAACAAACTATCAAGGAGGATGGCCTATATGACATCATGGGAACTGTGTTTCTATAATACTTCACCCTCCTTTCCATGTGTGAGAAATAGGTTTTAAGCTGCTGTTACATTTCTTGTTCACTTCTGTGGAACACTGTGTGGTGGAAGATTGTTTTGTCCATTCTACTCTTTCTCATCTTCTAATAAATGTAATTGAATATTAGAGGGAACATATAAATTTGTATTTGCATATTACAGCTGCACTTCAAAACCATTTGAGAAAAATATTGACCAATTAAGAGAAGCATTGAGGGTTTTTTCCATGTAATGAATTGTTAAGAAAGCCATGCATAGCTTCTATCTATAATATTTGCAAAATAGGTGTTTTAAAAGAGCAGTGTTCTTCTTTACCAGAGCATGTCTTGGAAGCTGTTTCTAGAACTGTATTCAACTCATAGCTTAGAAATAAAGTAATGATTCATGTAGAATAATAATAGCCTTTAATATTTGAGTGGGATGCAGTTTTACTGTGCTTAGATGTATTTCACTTTCATGTTTATCAATAAGTGCTTTGGAAACATACTGCTATTACTAAATCTGTACCAAATTGGAACCAGGACTCCGTGTTTTAGGGAAAAATAAGCCTTGTAAGATCCTGATACCCATATTCATAATGTTGTTTTATCAGAGATTGATAAAGTGTTGACAAAACTACTAGGAGTTCACCAAGACTTCTGCAGACAGTGTTAACAATCTTTAAGGAACAGAAGGAATGGTGCTATATATCTAGCTGGATGTTGTCTGTGAATCAAGTACCTCTTATTACATGACAGAGCAGGAGTGTTGGCAAGCCTGACACGAGAGTCAGAATAGAAGCTTTCTAAAATGTTAGTTTCCTAACAATACAACTCTTCTTGAAGTTTGAGCTTGATTATAAACTTTTGAAGGGAAATAATTCTTCCCTACAGTTAGGATCCTCCTGATGCCTCTAAGAGGGATGTCTATCACTTCCTTTCCCCTAGACACTTGGGCCATGAAAATACAGAAAGAGATCTTGTGCATAGGAAGAATTTTTGTCTTTGGGGGCTAGAGGTAGAAGCCTTTGGTCATTGTTTTGGGGTTTCAGTCAATAAGCTTTGAGAAATATTTAATGTTTCTTTGGCCTTGTGAAGTAGGGATAATGGTGGTATAATGAGGCTAGAAGTATTTTCTAATAGGGCACAGTGCCATAAACAGTTTCTTGCATTTCCCCTGGAGAAGCCTAGAGCAGGTCCTGCTATTAAGTCTATTCTTTATGTAAATGGCAACAGAAAGGAATTCAGTTTTCTGACTAGCTTGAGCCACTTAAAATATCTTTAATCTCTTTTCCTACAGGATCAGGAAGACATTACAAAAGTAGAGTGTTCAGTTAAACAGTAGCTTTTATGGCTTCAAAGACAAGAATTTGAAGTAGTTAGCCATGGTATGTTTGGGGTTTGTTTTGGTGCTTTTGAGATTTTATTTCATTGTGTGGAAGCACCAGTATGCTGACTTGCTTCATGTACCCAGAGAACAACTAACTTGCAGAAATATACAAGCTAAACACTTGCTTAGGATTTTTAAAATTTTCTATATTTGTTTTGTAGTTGCCATTGCAAATGTACAATTTGTGGTTTCCTTCTGAAAAGTGCATTGAAAGTAGACTGTGAAACAATTTATATATCATTATGATTGAATACATTTCCATCAACTGTTAATAAAGCACTCTCTGAAGAGTGTGGCTTTGAGTTATTGATTTTTTTTTTTTTTGAGCATGAAATATGAAGAGTTCTTGCTGTGTTGTGGTTTGGCATAGCTTTTGGTTTTTTGTTTTAGTTACACAAGCAACTTAGTATTATATAAAGGCAAAATATCACTTGTAAAGTATTTTATATAATCCTTGTCAAAATCTTTTTGAGGATTGCTCTAGTTTCTTTCTAGTCCTATAAAATCAAGAATTTTCCTTTGCAAACAGGTATAGCTAATGGTGCTGTAATAATACCATATCCATGAAGTGCACCTTTGATTTGGCATGCAAATGCCTCCTCCTCTTACATTAGGTGTACCAATACAGGGGGATGTGATACAAACAGCAAAACAGAAGCTCTTTTGACAAACTCTCCTTTGCATTGATCTTTCCCATTCTGAAATTCAGAGTGTGTAAGTTGTCTGTCATCACTTCTGAAATATAAGACATACAAAAATGTTCCTGGTAAATGTATTTAATGCTATTAAAAACTTTTGGAAATTACAGATACTGGAAAATTGCACCTTAGAGTGGTCATACAAAAAAGCTCTGCATAGTTTTTAACTTTTTATCTCATTTTGCTCTACTAATCTGTAATGTTGTTTGGTTTTTTTTGTTTGTTTGTTTGTTTTTTTTACACTCAGTGCAGAGATGATGGGAAATTCAGAACTGTCTCCTGAAGTGGATGTAAATTCTCTGAATCCTCTGATTTCACAAAATGTAGTAGACCAGCTTCTCAGCAAGTATATGTCAACACTTACTGTGAGTAATAATAATGCAAAGACACCTTCTGATGAGTTCATAGCTGCATTAGTGCCTCAGTGCTGTTCCTCCATCAGACAAAACTAGTGTGACAAATGTGAACTCATTACTTTTATAAATTTTCTTATACTGTGCATAGATAAGTTTCACATAATTGAAGATCATAGAATGGCCCAGGCTGGAAGACCATCTAGTTCCAACACTCCTGCCATGGGTAGGGGTGCCACCCACTAGACCAGGTTGCCCAGGGCCACATCCAGCCTGGCCTTGAACACAGCCAGCGATGGGGCATCCACCACCTCTCTGGGCAGCCTGTTCCAGTGCCTCAGCACCCTCTGGGTAAACAACCTCCTTCTAATTTCCAGTCTAAATCTCCCCTCCTTCAGTCCCCTTTCATTCCTCTTCGTCTCTCCCCTCTATCTTGTAATTCCCCTTTAGGTACTGAAAGGCTGAAAGATGGTACTATGTGTACTTAGCAGATGCAGCACTTGACAGGCCACTCATTCACTATAGTCAAAAGACAAAAAAGCCACAGATCTGGGTTTGGCCAACAGACTCATGTGCAGGAAGATTGTAGAGCTTCCAGTTTCTTCACTCATACAGTCTCCTAATAGGAGTCTTGACCAAAGGATACTGATTTAATACATTAAAAAATGTGAACATTTAAAAAAGAAAAAGTCCATATTTATATAACTGTTACATACTGGAAAAGGTATGAACCTCTAGATTATTAGGTGTTTTAACTAAATGTGAACAAAGTAGGAGAGAGGCAGGAATCTTCAGCCCTTTGAAAACTTAGGGATAATTATTTTAGATAGAAATCAGAGTCCAGTTACATGTTTAACGATCATGCTGGTCTTTACTACCTACTCTTGAAAATATTTCTGTGGTATTCGTGTCATGCAAATGATCAAAAATCTGACTTCATTTCTAAAACCAGTTGTTCTGCTGTCTGTTCGCTGTGTAATGTGCTTGTCGGATAGGAGGAGAGCCCTCTATTGTATTCATTGCTATTTTCTGCACCACTTAAGTTCCAAGAAATGCAAATCATTTAATCTAATCGTGGGGTTTTGTCCCCAGCAGTAACAAGCATCAGTTTCTTAAAATGTATGTAAAAGGTCTACAAGCAGATGTGCTAATTTTCCTACATTGCTACCCTAATTTTTTCAGTTGTTGAAAAATTCAGTTTGAAATGTAAAGACTGAGGCTTAATAAATGCTTCCAAAGTTGAAAGAGGAGAGGAGATGTGGTCTAGTGGTTAGGATTCAGTGCTCTCACTGCTGGGACCCAGTCAGGGAAGTTTTTTTGAGACCTAGTCTTAGGGAATCCTGCTGTGGCAGGGGGGTTGGACTAGATGATCTTTCGAGGTCATTTCCAACTCCTGACATTCTGTGATTCTGTGATAAGACATGTTGATTCTGACAAAAGTTTTGCTCTTTGTGTTTGGAGTGCTCCCCTTCCAAAATGTGCCTAAGCTTGATTCAGACTACATCAGTAGTTTACCAGTACTAACCTTTGTCTTTGTCAATGCAAATTTTGATTTCTGTGTTAACCTATATCCTATAGGGATGACAAGGGTGATCAGCATTGCCTGTTAGTGTACTAGTCTTCATTATGGAAATAGCTGCTCTTCCAAATACTGTAGTAGGGTTTTCTGTTGTGTTAATTTATTTTTCTTTTTTCTTGATTCCTTTTTTACTGTAGTCTAACATTATTGGCTGGCTACGAAAAGCACTGGAGACAGATAAAAAAGACTGGATAAAAGAAACTGAACCAGAAGCAGATCAAGATGGGTACTATCAGACTACACTTCCAGCTATTGTTTTTCAGGTATAAGAGAACTTGGTTATTCTAGAAAATATACAGAAACAGTACATGGATTTGGGAGAATGGAGGAATGGGAGAGGGAAACCAAACTGTTTGGAATCTACTGTAAAGCCAAATTCCTATTGAATTAGAAATATTTAGTCCTATTTTGCTGAAGAAAGAATGCAACTGTCTTGAGTATCAGAAGAAAAGTGCAGCATACCATAATGGTTATCAATAATTTATTAATTATACTTAAGGAAATAGTGATATTTGGTTTAGTCAGCAGCAATGATCGGGTTAAAAAACCCAAATAAACAAAAACTAAACAAACACACACCCCACACACCGCCCCCCAAAAAATACCCCAACCAAACCAGCCAAAAAGCCTATATAAAACTGGTGGTAGTGAGAGTCTCTAACAAGAGAGATGAAATAGGAATTCTGTCTTTGGTTTACCACTGATAAAGGCCTCTCTTTATAACCAAACTATTTTTAACTTAGATGTTTGAGCAGAATCTTCAGGTGGCTGCTCAGATAAGTGAAGATTTGAAAACAAAGGTACTCCTTCTATGTCTTCAACAGATGAATTCATTTCTAACCAGGTAACATAATTTTTAAAATATAAACACTTTATCCCACCCCAGCCTCTCTTTGTTCCTACAATTCCAATAGTTCTTTTTCATATGGATGTTTCCTTATGGCTGTTTCTTCTCCTATCACATCCATGCCAGCCCAGCTTTTCCTCCCTTTCCTGTTCTTGCTTTCTTCCTCCCCTCCCCAGTTTTGCCACAGGAGTTCTTCTGTGCTGGTGAGTGGCACTTTCAGTACCTCTCTTCAAACAGCTCTAATTATTTAAACCAGTTCCACTCTTTCATATCTCAAATTTTTATCTCTTTCTTATAAGGAAGACAGAAACCACCTCCTTGGCTGGATTCTGCCCAGAACACAGAGGCTAAACATCACTGGACCAACAAGCCCTTTATAAAATGCTTCTAAATACATGACAAGCCTGCAGATGTACTTAAGCTGTAAACTGTTAAGAGATTTCTGTCTGTTTAATGCTATTCTCTGTGTATGTTACAGGTACAAAGATGAAGCACAGTTGTATAAAGAAGAACACCTTAAAAATCGTCAGTATCCTCAATGCTATGTTCAATACATGATTGCAGTCATCAACAACTGTCAAACCTTTAAGTAAGTCTGCATATTCTTTTTTTTTTCATTTTCTTGAGTTTGTAATACTACATGCTCCCAGAGCTTTTTTTTCATACAAAGAGGATTTCAGTTAAATTTTAGCTGACTAAAGAAAGACAACAGGTTTAAAGATATTACTGTTTTAAGAGGTAGATACTGTGATCGTTCTTGCCTTCAGCAAGCCAAGCCATTGCCCCTTACCAGTCAGAGTCCAGTTGCTATTCCAAGAATTTAATTGCCAGAGAAAAATTTGGTTTAAATGCAGCTGGCAACTAAGCACCATACAGCTGCTTGCTCTCTCCCCATCCCCAGCAGGATGGGGCAGGGGAGAGAATTGTAAGGGTAAAAGTGAGAAAACTAATGGGATCAGATAAGAACAGTTTAATAACTTAAATAAAATAATAGTAATGGAAAGGAAAACAACAAAAAAGAGAGGTGATAGACCCCGAGCAAGACAAGTGATGCAAATGAAAAGCAATTGCTCACCATCAACTAACTGATGGCCTGCCAGTCCCCAAGCAGTGGCCCTCAGCCAACTTTCTCTCTAGTTTATATGCTGAGCATGATATCATATGGTATAAAATATCCCTTTGGTCAGCTGAGGCCAGTTGTCCTATCTATGTCCCCTCCCAACTTCTTGTGCACCCCCAACCTACTCACTGGTGGGGTGGGGTCTGAAGCAGAAAAGGCCTTGACTCTGTGTGAGCACTGCTTAATAGTAATGAAAACATCCCTGAATTATCAACACTGATTCCAGCACAAATCTTCAACTTTCTGAGTTTGAAAAAGTCATTTCAGTTAGTTTGGCTGAGGCCTGCCATCTTCTCTTACACTTGATCTCTCACAGTTCCCCTACAAGCAGTGTAATCAAAGTGATCTAAACTGGAGAAGAGTAGAGCTTGCTCTGTTAAGAGTATCAAAACTGGAGAAAGAAATCATCATTGCTTTTGTGTTCAGCAGTCCAACCTCGTGTTCATCTCTATCTGCGTCCACTCTCAAGTCTACAAATGGGCAGTTGTTGTTACTAGCATACAAGTAGTCTAGGGTGATCACTCTAAAATCATGCTGGAGACTTAATTAGTGCTTTCAGAGCAAGCAGGAGGCATTATTTCACTTTGCAAAAATAAGACTGTCTAGTATGTCTCTTTTTGTGTGTGCACTCTGAAAATTTAGTAGTAATGACATTGTGCATCATTGGATGATGACAAACGTTGTTATTTGTCACAGAGAATCTATAATCAGTCTGAAAAGAAAATACTTGAAAATTGAATTGGAAGACACGTTATCAAGCAGTCATACAAACATGGATGCAACTTTAGATATCATTGCCAAAGAAGGATGCTCTAGCCTGCTAGATGAAGTCTTCATGGATCTAGAGGTTGGAACTTTTTTCCCTAAAAAAAACCCCAGTAGTAGTATTTTATAAGGTAAAATAATTCAGGAATGATGAAGCTATGAAGCCTTTTGGTTGCTAAACGTACCTTATTATGTGATGTGCTAGCAAAATGCCAGTAAATGTCAGTGTTGTTCTTCTCTAGAATAGTTTGCATGTAGGAGGCTGAAAGGTTGCTTGGTTATATTTCACAGGATTACTTCAGGCAAGTGCTTTGTGTATAGTAAATATTTTCTAGCAGATTGCAATTGGTCTTATACGAAGTGAGTATTAAGAATTATTTGGGAGGCTACTGCTGATGTTAATCATCTTTGTACAGGTGCTGTACACCTGTAATTAAGATAACTAATTGACTCTAAAAGTGTGCCCTTTTTGGCTGATAAATTTCCATGTTTAAGAATTATAGCTTCTTGCATAGAATCCCATAGGGAAAAAAATAGTTCTTTTTATTACTAAAAAGAAATTGGGAGTATGGGGAGAGTGGCAGGGAAATTAGAGAAATGGTAAGGGTGAAAAAGGATATTCTAGCACTTGCTGGATTTGTAGTAATATTTTGAACTAACATAAACACCTTGAAATAATCAATTAAGAAAGATATATGGGAGCAATGTTTTATTTTAAACTTGGAGCTCTTAAGCAAAAACCTTTATTTCTCATTAACTGTGCTCATTGATTATGAGAAGACACTTCATCTAAATACGTAAAGATTTGGTTGGTATTTTCTTCTGGGAAGAATACAAGAAGATGGGTATGTGAATGTAGGGAATATTGGAATTATGTATTGTGGAGTCTGGGAAGGGATCAAAGTGTGTGGGCCACCGAGTTTGGTAGAGGAAGTTTGTGAGACTATCAGAGAGGAACGACTGAGTAGCTAGTAGCAGTTCAAGAAATCAAGTATGTAGTTGCATTATCACAACAGTTTAAAAGTCCTTCTTATTTAAAACTGGAATCATCAGCTCTTACACCAGTTTTGTCCCTTGACCTTATTTTTTTTACTTAGCACAGACATGGAAATGGAGAGCATCATAAAGGATTTCAGAGAACTCATGAAACATGCTGAGGTCAGGGCAGTTTGTTTACATACACACCCAGTGTGTATCTCAGGGTAGCAACTCAGTGGCAACTGTCATTTTGACAACTGATGACATCATTTTCCTACATTACCTGCTTATTCCTTTTGAAGAAGTATTGTTTAGAAATGTATGACACCTGAAGTTGTGTCTTGTTTTCTTCTTGTAACTGCACTCATGATGACAAAGTAAGAAGTTTGTTCTGTTTGTTACCTTCTCAGCCGCATCTCAACGAGCTGATGACAAAGAAGTGGCTGATGGGGTCCAATGCAGTGGGGACTATCTGTGTCACCGTAGAGGATTATTTCAATGACTTCTCAAAAATAAAAAAGCCTTATAGAAAGGTAGGTGCAAAATATTCTATGATGCATACTCTGACTATCATGTTGGTTTGGAATCTCTGAACACCTAATGGAATTCAGAACTGGAATTGATTCATGACTGGAAATGAATAAATGTTTGTTATCACGTTGCAAAAGTCTGAATCTAGTATTTCTCTGTCATCTTTTTTTGTTCACAGCCATATAATATTGTCAAAGACAGATCAGAGTTGCAGGATTTAGTCCAGAAAATGTGTTGTCTTGGTACTAGATTGTATTCTTACCAGCTTGTTCTTTTCTGCCTCTCCTCAGAAGCTTGTAGTCAGATAAAATTAGCTTTTCTGAAACTTGATTTGCTGCCATGTAATTACATTTTATAAATGCATATTCTCTTAATTTCTAGTGTCAGTAAGAACAGTGAGGCATAGGTAGACTGGAGCCATAAGATTTAACATATGCATAACTTGTTTTTAAATTGCTGTTACAGCATCATAATGTGCTAGGTTATGTTGTATTTTTGGTTTGGGGATTCTTTTTTCACTGTGGTCTTTCAAAAGATATCTGAATTTCTCCATTTCCCTTTATTTTTTAGTAGTATTGTGCTTGGTTTTATTTTTTATTGAATTAAAGTCAGTTTTGTGTAGTTAAGATAGCATGTCTTAAATGATTTCCTAAGATTTAGGAAATATTTGAAGCTAGCAAGATGAAGATTAGGTGAGGTCTTTGAACAAACTCTTACTAAGTAGTAGTGCTTAAATGTCAGTCTTAAAAATCATGCACTTAGTCTTTCTTACCATAACTCTTTAAGAGATAGAAGGGACTGCTCAAATTTCCACTGGTTACATCTTAATCTTCAGTATTTGCAGATGCTAGAGGTATTATGTAAGTGAATAGTGTCTAGAATATTGTGTCCAGTTCTGGGCCCCTCAGTTTAAGAAGGATAGGGAACTGCTTGAAAGAGTCCAGCGCAGAGCCACAAAGATGATGAAGGGGCTGGAACATCTTCCTTATGAGGAAAGGCCAAGGGAGCTGGGTCTCTTTAGCTTGGAGAAGAGGAGACTAAGGGGTGACCTCAGCTATGCTTAGAAATATGTGAAGGGTGGGTGTCAAGAAGATGGGTTCAGGCTCTTCTCAGTGGAGCCCAGTGACAGGACAAGAGGCAATGGCTGTAAGCTGAAGCATAGGAGATTCCGTGTGAATACACGTAGGAAATTTTTCCCAGTTCAGGTGCCAGAGCACTGGAACAGACTGCCCAGAGAGGTTGTGGAGTCTCCTTCTCTGGAGTTACTCAAAACCTGTCTGGACGTGCTTCTGTGTGACCTGGATTAGGGAATCCTGCTGTGGCAGGGGGGTTGGACTAGGTGATCTTTCAAGCTCCCTTCCAACTCCTAACACTCTGTGATTCTGTGATAGCATTGTGAAAATCTAAAGCCACTCTGTGTAATGTGTAAAATGTATAATATTAGCAAAAGCAGCATACAGGTGATTAAGAGCAAATACACATTTTAAAGCCTATAAACTGTTTAAAGCTTAAAAATAATAACTGTGTTTGCAGGTATCACTGGCATAACCCACCATCTTTTTCTTTCAGACAATGACTATTGAGGCCCACCGGAGAGTGGTTGTGGAATACATCAGAGCAATCATGTTAAAACGTATATCTTTCAAGAATGCAGAAGAGAGAAAAGAGGGTGCAGAAAGAATGGTCAAAGAAGCTGAACAGTTCAGATTTCTGTTTAAGAAGCTTGCAGCTGTAGGTATTTGCTTTTGGTAATGCCGTTCACCTGGCAATTTAGAATAAACCAAGTTTACTGCTTGAGGAAATGGCTAAAGTTAGATCTCCATGCATCCAAAATGTTGAATGAATTGTGAATATCAAGGATATGCCAGCTTAGAGCACAGTTTCTGAACACACAGAGAAATGCTACTGAAGTTCCTGAGTGCCAGTTTCTATTGCTTGTTGTGGTGGATTGACCTTAGATGAACACCAGGTGCCCACCCAGCCATTGTATCACTCCCCTTCCCAGAGGGACAGGGGAGAGAGTAATGTGGGGGAAAAAAAGAAACAACTTGAAATTGAAATAAGGTTGAAATAAGACAGTTTACTTGAAGCAAAAAGCACAGCGAAGCCTGCGCACACAGAAGCAAAGGATAGCAGACTTATTCTCTACTTCCCATGAGCAGTGATGGTCGGCCACTCCAGAGAAGCAGGGCTGCGATATGCATGGTGGTTCCTCAGGAGGCAGCCATTAGACAATGAATGCCCACTCTCCTGCTCCATGCCTTAGCTTTTATATCTGAGCTGACATCATACAGTATGGAATATCTGTTTGGTCAGTTTGGGTCATCTAGCTGCTTGGGTCCCCTCCCAGGATCTTGCCCTCAACTAAAGAAGGAATGTTACAGTGCTAGTGCTGTGCTCAGCAGTAGCCAAAACACCAGTGTGTTATCAACACCCTTCTAGCTGCCAACGCAAAGCACAACACTGTGAGGGCTACTATGGGGAAATGAACTGCAGCTCAGCCAGACCCAATACACTTGTGTTTACTTAGTACTAAGTGAAAGGAAAAACCAGTTGTGAGGTATTTAGTTTGTTGGGTTTGGGGTTCGTTGGTTGGGTTTAAAAAAAACAACAAAAAAACCCAACTTTGCTTTTCCTTGCTCTAGATAGGCCAGAAAAGGCATTTTTAGAAACAATGTACAAAATAGACCTAAAATGAATACTAAATCTCTTTTTTAGCTGCAAAAAGAGCAAGAACCTGCTAGAGAGATCCTAGGGCCAGTAGATGACAAAATGTAAAAAGAATGCAAAACTAGGAGAGTGGGGAGGGGGTAGCATTCATCGCTGCTCGCTATGGAAGATGTGGGGGCAACTCCTGTATCAAAGTCCTTCATTAGGTGGGATTCAGTATAAGATCTGTTCCAGATTAAGGCAATGATAGAAGAGGTTATGGGTTAAATGAAATTAACAATACCAGATTGGCAGTTCCAGATGACCTGGAACCAAGAGCACTGAAATGCTCTAGAGATTAAATAGCTACTACAGTTCAGTTGATGAGTGGTTGAAAGCTGCCTTGGTGGTCAGATGACTAGAAGGAAGCTAATGCAGGGCCAGTTTTTAGATAATGTTTCAGAAGAGGTCTGGCTTTCAGATCAGTTATTCCTAATGCTTATGCTGGCAAATTAGGAAAAGTTAGCCTAGAATTGCATCACCATGTGCATAAATACAACATTGTTTGTAAGATAGGACTTCCGTTACTGATATTTTGAAGCTAGGTATCTGAATGAATAAGAACAGGGAAAGAGAAGAGGGTTAGGACAATTCACAACTATTTTTTCTTAATGTCTGAAAATTCAGCTCTTTGGGGAATTCAAGATCATTGTTGGGCAAAATGCTAATTAAAAGATTGTTTATAGATATTTGGGGGGTGCTTCCGCTTTGGCAATTTTTTCTTTTTATGCTTCTCATATTGCAGGGCTCTGGAGAGGACACTGAAGGACTCTGTGACATCATTGAAGCCATTGCTGAGGTTATCAAGCTAACTGATCCTTCACTGCTCTATCTGGAAGTTTCAACTTTAGTCAGTAAATACCCAGATATCAGGTAATTCTCTTGGCTCTCAAAGTTAAAGATAGACAGATGTATCATAGTTTCTTTGTTATCTTGGGAGATTTTTAAAACAATGTCTAAATATGTTCATATTTTTCTTATGTTAGAATGTAGCCACTTCCAAAAAATAATGCTAATACAAAATGTAGATGAGCTGAAGTAGAAGATGCAGGTACTTTTAGGTATTTAGTGGTACAGCAAAGGAATAATGAAAATATTTGCATTCAGGGAGGATAAAATATGTTTTAGATTTCTGAGAGCAGCCAAAATAGTGTTTTATGTTGAGCTGGAAAAGCAGTTCTGAATGACTAGCAATCTGATTAGGAGCTAAAGTACATGCTGACACTGAGTGAAAGGATTGCCAACTAAGTGGTATTTCTGGCAAAAACTTACTTGTGCAAAGGCTCCTAGTAATACCAGTTTTACTGTTTTTCTTCGGCAGGGATGACCATATTGCAGCTTTGCTGACTGTGAGAGGCGATGCCAGCAGAGACATGAAGCAGACTATTATTGAGACTTTGGATCAAGGTCCAAGCCAACCAAATCCAAACTATGTGCCAATTTTTAAAGAAATTACAGTTCCTACTCTAACTGTGCCAAAACTTCTTAAGTAACTGACAACTCTGTGTATCGTTACTGGTCTGGGATCAACAGGTTTGAAATATTTGAGGGCAAATTTGGCAATGCTGTTTCAAGTGAAGTTCAGTGCATGCTGATGCTTGCTAGGCATGTTTCTTTCTGAAGACTTGGATGTGGGAAAATGCAGCCAGGTTTCTGAAAGAAGATGGATCTAAAAGTCATGTTTGAAGAATGAAGTTTCGAATGGCCAGGGGACTTTTTACTGACCCATTTGTTGCAGCCATTTTTGCTGTCAGCAGATACATTTTTCTCATGGAATGTGTTTGCAAAGTGCAATGCAATGCCTATAAAGATATTCATGCACAAAACCACAGAGCTGTATTAGTGCTGGATATAGGAACATACATTGCTTACAATACCTAAGCAGAACTGTCTTTATATCACAGAACCACAGACTGGTTTGGGTTGGAAGGAACCTCTAGTCCATCTAGTCCAACCCCTAAGGCAGCAAGAGATTTCTACCATCCACATACTCCACCCACCTGGACTTCTGTGGAAATTGTGAAAATAGAGATTTTAAATCCCGATCTATATATGGCACTGCATTGAACATTTAACATCCTCAATCCACTTTCACATTATACTTTGTGTATGTGCTTATTTTGGTGTAAAATAGTTTATTGCAGAAAACTTAGTTACAAAATCTGTTTCCTGACTAAGGGACTGAATGAAATTGCTAGAATGCAGTTTGATCTTAGGGGGAATAAATAAAAGACACATGAGGTACAATTTTTTTTCATCGATTTACTAAGAGCACATAAAGCACCATCAGTTCTGTTAAACTGTTGCTACCTTCAGCTATGTATTCTTTGCATCCTTGCGGATTTTCAGTGGATTTAAATATTATTTTCTTTGTTTGTTTTGAAGGGTGAATAAACTCTGGATTTAATAGTTCTCTGTAAATGTAAGAGACATTATTTGCACAGTATTTTCAGATCAGTGCTTAAAGCTAATTGTCAGTATTATCTGTTCTGTTTATAAAGTATTACTAGAAAATTGTGAATTTAAAATATGATGGACACAGTGAAGGCATTATGTGTTAGTACCTGAACAGAGTTGTTGCATATAAGTACAGGAAAGACACAAGCCTACTTTGTTCTAATTAACATGCTGGAATTTGTAAAACTTGTTCAGCCTGTCAACACCCAGACCTTTTGCTGTTCTACTGCTCTCACTGACTTCTCACCTCAGAGGTAAGTGCAAGGTTAGCAGTTTGAACAAAGGATAAATCAAATATTATGGCTTTTTTTATTGACAAAGGGAGTGTGTGCTAAATGATGAGGACAGTTCAGTAGAGAATCAAGTCAGTTATGTCTGTACCTGAGGAGTTTAACAAGGTTTGGAGGCACTCCAGGTCCCATGGGACCTGATGCTGTTCTTAGAAATTGCAGCTAGGGGCAGGGGAATTAGGCTGATTTTTGGAGTGTCACATTCAGCTCTCGGTTAAAAGTTCAGTTAAGAATTATTGAGGTGATAGTAATTTGGCTTGTAATTCAGTTTCAGTCCTGCACCTGAGATTCTTGTTGTATATGCTTTTGATCTCCAGTTTGTGTAAGAGCATCAGTTAATTGGTCATTGCTTCTCCATAAGCTCCCTTCTTCCTCTGCAGCAGTGATCCCTTATTTCTTGGGTGTTAAACTTATGCTATTTGTCCTCCGTGACAAACCGCTTTCCCCGAGCGGAGACCCTTTTGTGTCTCCCTGCCTGCCCGGGGACGGTCGCGGGGAGAGCTCCTGCCCTCGCAGAAAGCCTCGCAGTTAATGATGGTTTCTGCGGACAGGGTCATGAGCGCGGGACCCCGCCCGTCCCGCCGAAGCCAGAGCCGCAAGCCTTAGTACGCTCTGGGGCGGGCCCTTATCGCGGGCTCCTCCCGTTGTTGTCCTCCGTCAGGGGAACCTGTGGTCCCGACAGCGGACTCATCTGGTGTGAAATAAGTCAATCGGTAAGTACATACACGGGAGAGATGTTGCTTATTTATTTCAGGGTTGCGCAAGCCTCGGTGCTCAGTGGTTTCCCACAAATCAGGCACACCCTATGAGTCTGTCCGTGCTATATTTATACACAAAACTTGCAAAATTAGCAATTTTCTAAACCCATCCCCTTTACAATGATTGGTTAGTAATTTACATACAATTATAATACTGCTGGCTCAATAGTTACACTACTACGCGTGCGCAGGGGAAGGGTTTTCACCTGGGCAAGGGTCTTTTTGATGGGTGGGTGTGATTTTGGTTATTATGAGCTAAGTTCATCTAAAGGAGAAATAGACTTGTTTTCCAGCCACATCGGATGTCCTGCCTCCTCTAAGACTTCTTGCACTAGCTGTCCTTGGGTAAAAGATACTGAATGTTCTTCTGATAAGGGGCCATTGAGTGTCCTTCGGTTGTCAATTTGTCATACACAGAAAAGCCATCTTGACCTAATACAACGGCAGCTCAGTTTCTCAGTTAGCCTTCAAGTATATTTTTCCAACCAAGGGACTGCCTGGCGGGCGAGTTGCCCGCGGAACTCCCCTCCGCAGCCCCTGCAACCTCGGTCACAGCAGGAGAACCAGGCATAACCGCCCACATAACGCGGGGGGCGGGGGGGGGGGGCTTCGCCTCTCCCCCACCGGGCCCGCCCCGTAGCCGTCGCCGTGGCAATAGCCTCTCGGGATTCCCCGGGCGGGGCTCTCGCCCGTGTCCGGCTCATCGCCGTCATCGCCCGCGCTGCGTCAGGCACCCGGTGCCGGAAGCGCGGGGAGGAAGGCTCGAACTACTCGGCGGCTCCGCAGTGGGGCTATGGCGGCGGGGTACCAGTACAGGCCGAACGGCGGCGGCGCAGCGCTCCCCGACCCTGCCTTCCTGTGGAACGTCTTCCAGAGGTGAGGCCGCCGCCACGTACCCCACACTCCCCATACCTCTCGCACCCCGCAGGGTGATCTGCGTGCCGCCCTAAGGGCATGAGGGGTCGCCCCACCGCCGGGCCCTGTTAGGCCGAGTCACCGCCTTCCCGCCGCGTCGAGCCTGGCATGGGCCGCAGTGCTCTGAGTCCTGCTTGGGTTGGGCCCTCTCGGGGTTGCTTGAGGTGGCACCAGGAGGGAGCGGGAATTGGGAGGTGCCCGGACACGGTCAGCTGCTATGGTGAGCCCGTCAAACGCGGTATTTGTCAGTCTTGGGCCTTGCAGGGCGGGTAAACGTTGCGGTTATATCCCCGTAGGAGGAATCCAAGGGGAAGCTTTAGGAAAACCTGGAGGAGGAATAAGTATGGTTGTGTTTTAGAGCAAGGGAAAGGGTTTTAGTGGAAGCAAGAAGGTAACCTTGAAAACACTGAAGTTATTTTTGACCTGAGAATCCAGAAAGGATTAAGTCAGGAGGAACAATATAGCAATGCATAAAGGCTTATAAAAAAGAATCTGGTAAATACTTAGTGGAAAACTTAAAAACTACTGATAAATATTCTTTTGAATACATCTAGAGCAGGAATCTGCAAAGAAGTTAGCAGGCCTGTGTTAAAAAACAGGCTGTTGAGACTGTAGTGGTAAAGAAGCTAAAGTTACTCGCTTTTATGTCCTGTCGAAGAAACTGGGGAGGTTCCTACATTGGATCTGGTTTTATGGAAGATGTGTCAGAAGATCTATCTTGACTCAAGTAACAACAAGAAGTAGTTAAGGAGCAGACAAACAGTAATAAGTTGCTAAACCCGGCTAGTATTTACATATTAACTCACAAGCGTCTCAGGAATTCAGCAGTTTACATACTCAGCCTTCCCAAAACTGCTTCATCTGAGAACTTGCAGGAGGCATGTGTGATACCATTTCTTTGTTTTTAACGGGTCCAGAAATAAACAGAGCAACAGTCTAACTTCTGCACCAGGCAAACCATTAGAAAATATTTTAAGAAATGTAGCTAGTAAGGGATGTTGCATGACTTTGACTAAAAGTATTTCTGCCTGGCAGAGTACTGCGTAAGTCCTGGAATATGTTTGCTAAGGATTGGGTATGGGTATGATGGCTAGAACTGGTGCTATTGATAGAATCTGTATAGTTGCCAGAGAGACTCAGAGATACAGAAGTATCAATGGCCTTTAAAGGCATCCAGTATACATAGAATGAAAGGGAAGGTTCTTTGCTGGATAATTGACTAACAAGAAGAGTGTATGGTCGTTTGCCACACTGACAGACAGAACTGTTCTGGGATCTTTATTCAGTGTGTTCAGGAGCAACTAGGGAAAAATAAGGTGAATGGTCAGGTGAAGTTTTCTGGTGACATTAACCCATCCCTGCAGTAAGTGAGGCCTATGAGGAATTGCAGGAGCATTTCAGAATCCTGAATGACCGCATCATGTCATCCTGTCATGGCCAGATCATGATCGCAGTATGATGATCAGATGAAATCCAGAGTAGATACCTGCTGTCCATGAGGAAGACTCACTTTAACTTTGCATCATTTTGTATATAAAATAAATGTGCTCTAAGCTGCCTGATAATAGCTCAGGAACAAGGTAAGTAGGTCATAATGCATTTTTATGAAAATATCAACTTAGCACCTATTAGCAGCTCATAGAAGGTAAAAAATGTTCAGAATACCTGGAAAAGAAATAGAGAATAAAACAGGGGAATATCTTACTGTTATAATAATCCAGATCATAGAATCATTATGGTTGGAAAAGATTTCTGAGATCTGTGCAACTTATGCTTGCAATATGAATGTTTTATGCGGTTTATGTAATTTTTGAGATGGGTGTGTGATTGTGTGGAATGAACTGAAAAGGTTTAGAAAAAGACAACAAGGACTAAAGGGAAAAAAACCCACATCCTGCAGAGGGATCAACTGAGCTGGACTCTGCTTAGAATGGTAGTAACTGAGGGGAAATAAAAGCTGTCAGTGTCAAGGGGAAAGTCCTGGTATAAAATGGAGAGAAGTCCCGCCGCACCTGCAGTTATCCTTCTAAAGAAGGCATGATCCTGCTTTATTTGGGCAGAAATTGCTTACTGATTTTGGGATAGAACTCCATTCTCTGAGGCAATGGACTGTGAAGTCTCAATGGAAACTGGCACCTCCATGTGCTTACTAACTTTATGAGCCGCTTTGAAAGGGGTTAGGACTTGCAGTCAATTATTTCAGTACTTCATTCTGGTCGCATTAGTGGCTTCGTCTCCATTGCCAGCATCTCACTGAGAGATAAATGCTTTCTCTGGAGTATGCCCCTAACTGTTTAATGTCAGTGTGTGTTTCTTCATTCCTAAGCAAGTCTCACATATTTCTTTGTAGCTTTTATTATGTTCCAGAATATCTCAGGAGTCTGAATGAAACATTTAATTAATCTTACCTGGTGACTAAGAACCAGAATGTTACCACAATGTTGATGTTTTCTGTAAATGGAACCTGATAATTTCAGCCATTTAAAGGGGTTTTTTTTAATTTTTTTTTTCTCATTCTCTCCCCACAGGGTTGATAAAGATAGGAGTGGAATAATATCTGATAATGAACTTCAGCAGGCATTATCCAATGGTAAGTCAGTAACTGAGCAGTGAGGTACTTCATAGTAAACGTAATGTTAAATTTAATGTGATACTGGTTACTTGATGCCATAATTCTTTGTGGGGGGGAAGAGACTGTTCCTACCACTGACTAATACTACTTAATCTACAGCAAAAGGCTGAAAGGAAGGAAGAAATCCCTGCTTTTTGGATTTTTGGGTTGTTTTTTTTTTTTTTTGCTAAGCCCTCTGTTCCTGGGTTGGTGGTTCTTTTGATTTCAAGGGAAATTTTCTGGGTTTGGTGCATGTTAGTAATAATGCATTACAAACTGAGTACCTACTGTAACCATTACTGATTTGTATTCTGGGGAATGGAGACGTGCACATCCCTTTATGTTTTTCAGCTCTGCTTCCTAGAAAACATGAATGGTGATTTATGTATTCCATTATGTATTCCTTTCTCATCACTACTGAACCTTTGTTTTTTAACCAGGATCTGGTGTATAACCTGAACAAGTATCAGCTGTTTGCAACCAGCCTTTTTACTGCACATAAAATATTTCATACATTCAGTACAATGCAGGATTTGAAGACAGTAATTTTACCTTTTTTTTTTTTCCCCAAATGAGGCATATTTGGGGTTTTTTCTTAATAAAGTAGAAAGGTGCACTCTAGACCTAGTATTAAAACTTCCTTCTAGTCTGTTTAGTTCCATGTTTGAAGAGTAACTAGGGTATGGTTGAATAACTCATGGAAGCAAAACAAAAACCACAAAAATTTTTCCAGCAGCCTATTTTAACTTTCCTTTAGTGACTTAGGGTTGGTAGGGTTGTACTTTATGGTGGTGTGGGGTGTTTTCCCACTTAGAAATCTGAAAAAGTGCATATTGAAGCTGTTTGTGCACCTTTTGAGTCTATATCAAATTCCCCTTTTCCCAAGGTTTAATTCCTTCATGCTTCCTGTGCTTCATGTCTGAGAAGGGCTTAAACTGATGTTGTGAACTGCAGTGCACACAGACTGAAAGGCTCCATTTTGTTCATAGTCACCTGACTTGAAATAAATTTGGATGGCTCTATTTAGTACAGTTGTGTCTTGGAACTAAAGTGGCTTAATGGAATATTTATTTAATAATATATCTGATAAATAAAAGGTAATAGATTTTAGCTGCTGCACCTGATCCATAGCTAAAATACTATTTTGAGTAATAACTTCAGCAAAAGTGATGTTAAATTGATTAAACACTGTTTTCATTTAAGATTACAGTGCTGTGTATAGTGATGTGGGAGCCTGGCTTTACCTGCTGTTTTAAACTTCATGTATTTTAAATACCTTCTCATCTGACCAAATTTAAGGTAATAGGCAGTGAAGACTATCTGAACTGTTCTCCTTCCTTATTTACACTGTAGATTTAGCAGTATCAGTGCTTGCAGTTAGGAATAATCTCTACCAATTGAATTCACTATTAGACAAAATATTTACAGAACTGTAAGCCTCCTTCATTCAGAGAGATTCTAGATCTTGCACACCAAAGTCACTAACAATTCACTGTATTCTTTTCAAAGCATATCCTCTAGTGTGTGGTTATGTGTAGCTGTCCTGCAATCTAGCATGGGCCAAAAGAACATTATGTGTTTATTTCTAAATCATTTTTAAAAGTCTGCATAGTGCTCATTAAAATTTGGAGTCTGACTTGGTTTTGACATTCAGCTTTATAACATGTCAAGTTTATGCAAGTAACAGTTTACCTGGGAGGGACTGATCATCATTTCATAGAGTTGTTTGCACAATGAAATCCTGTGCTTCCTGCTTGTTTGATTTTTTTTTTCCTTTTTTTTTTTTTTTTTCCTTCCTGTGCTACCATGTAAAGAGTAAAGTCAAGGGAGAGGAACACTTTTACTGTTTGTTGGAATCGACTAAAATCAGTACAGTTCTTCAGCCCTGGACTTGCTCTGGTTTCACTATACAGTATCTGTGTAAATCTCTTGAACTCAACCTTTCCACATGAACAAAGCTAAATTCCAAATTGTGTTTTCCCTTTTTTCTCTATTCTGTTCAGAGTTAAATGCTGGCACCCAATTAATAATTCCATTATTTTTATTGTTGTCAGGAGACATACAACTCTAAGGTACTGATGCTTTCTGCCTAAAATACTGCTTAAGCATTTTCAGGGCCATTGCTCTTCTCTGCTTATGTTTCTTTTTATGTGCAAGTAGTCCTGTGGCCTGCCTACAGCATAGGGTTTTTTCCCCAGCTGCTGCTTCTGTAGACTTACACTGATACAGTTACCCTGCTATGGGAGAAACTTAGCGCTGGTACAAGCACTATTTAAGCCACTGCAGCTTGGTGCTGCAAAGCAGCTGTGCCCTCAAAGCCTGCTTGATACCATTGCAGCCTTTCTATTTGTGGTCAGCTAACTGCATTGTTGCAAATGCCTCTGCAGTACCCTGGGTCTTACTGGTTCCTTTGTGGTCCCTGCACTCAGCCTTAGTCAATTTTATACATGCTTCTTGGTCCTCCTGGTACCTTCATGGGCTCTAGAGAACTGATGGTCAAATTCTAGCTGAGGCACAGTATTTCCTTTAATTTAAAGGTCGGTGCTTCCTAGTGCTTTGGAATGCTCCCAACCAAGTGAAAACTATTCCAAAGGGAGAGAGCAGTATTCAGAGAAGTACTGCTCAGGCCTCTGCAAGCAGCAATAGTTCTTAGTCTGAAATTTACTGATTTAAACTAACACTTCATTGATTTAGCAGTGGAGGTGGGATTTATACTAAACTCTAAAATTGCAGTGTGGTTATGCCATGTTAGGAACCTTTTCACTTCTGTCAGAAACTAAATACCCTGGAGTAACCCACTTGCAAACCAGGGAATAAGCAGATGGGTTTTTACAAAGTAAAAATAGTATATGAGACCTTGTTTGAATTAAAACTCTTCTGCTCCCATCAGTAGAAAAAAATTGGGACCTCAGTATTGATCTTGCCTTTTATCCAATAGCTCCTGACTACCTGGGATGAAAAAAATCTTTAGCTCTTCCAAGGTTTGGAGTTTTTGCTTTTTTTTTTTGGTGCAACCTGGAAAATACTGGTTTCTGTGTAGTATCTGTAAAGCGTTGGTTGGAAGAAATCTCTGAGTGGTCAAAACCATAATTACTTCAAAGCAGCTTTATTTTATAATATGCTAGCTCCATGATATCTAGCTCTGAATTCACTGTTTAAGTTCTTACCTATTTTTTGGTTGGTTTGTTCTAAGATTTTTTTCAGATGTTACTTAGTAGTGAGAAACTAAGCAATTCTTTCTGTTTCAGGCACGTGGACTCCATTTAATCCAGCAACAGTAAGGTCAATTCTTGGTGAGTGTGGTTGTGTGATGTGGAATTGTCAAGATACTGTCATGTGAGCTTTCCAGATGATAGAGAATGCCATCAATTGCTGCACTGTTTTAGAGAAGTAGTTATGTACAAATAGTACAATACATATACAATATGTATTTCTACTGAAACAATGAAGCCTATTTAAAGGTGTTTTGAGCTCATTTGGCTGTAGTGCTAACAAGCTGGTCTTTCATTGGTAAATGCTATGTTTCAATTTATCTTTACTCTTTCTTTTTTGTTGTTTTTCCCCTAGACAGCACAGCCATAGGAAGCTAACTCAGATTTTCCCTTTTGAATCATAGAGGAATGCCCTTTGTGTGCACACATGCACTTGTTGAAAGAGCTTGAGAAAATATTACTGTCTAGCTGAATAGAGTAAATGTAATTTATGTGAGGAAACTGTCAACTTAAATATTCTAAAAAGATAGTATATCACCTGTCTTTGTAATTAGTTTTTCCTGTCACGCATTTTAATCCTACCTTCTGCTCCAGAAAGATGTTTGAATTCTTTGGTGTCCTAAAATAATTGCCAGTAATGGGCAAGATGATGGCGATAGAAGAGAGAGATAAAACTTAAAGCACAAAAAAAACTTTCTGCCATACAGTTCATAAATCCAAGGACTACATTTTTTGCTTTGTTTTTAAGAGTATTCAGCAGCAGTCTTGAGTTTTTTGCTGTGTGAGATGCTGTTTGTGTAATGACAGCATCAGGAAGTCAAACGCAGATGAATATCCCAGCACTTTGGGCAGTCAGTGGATGTTGTAGACTTTTCATGATTACTTAGAAAAGAACCACCCCTCACTCTCTTTTTGTAAATGGATGATCAATCAAGCCCTAAATACTTTCAAACTGGGAATGAAAACCCAGGAAAAATAACATTTTGTGATTCTTTCTGGTTCTCTTTTATCTTGCTTTTCTTGTCCTTTGGTGGACACCTGTTTGCTTTTTCTGGCAGTACTTTCCAACATACCACTTTTATTTTTGCAGTTTCTTTTCTTTTCAGTAGTTTCTTTTTCTTTTCAGTAGTTTCCATGAAGTGTTCTTGCTTCCTTCTTAAAATACCTGAAGATCTTACTGAAAAGTAGTATGATTAAGGTTTTACATGTTTCTTATTTCAGGCATGTTTGACAGAGAAAACAAAGGTGGTGTGAACTTCAATGAATTCACAGGAGTCTGGAAGTACATCTCAGACTGGCAGCATGTCTTTCGAACGTATGACAGAGACAATTCTGGAATGATTGATAAAAATGAACTAAAGCAAGCACTAACAGGTTTTGGTAATTCATTTGTACTTACAGTTTCTATGATTGGGTTATGTCATCAGATGAGCTGCTTCTTGTTAGGGCTGTACTGCTCTAACAAATGCGACTGAAAATGAGGCAGGTGAAACACAGTTATCCTTTTAGGTATAAGGTACATTTTGAAGACATCCATGCCACAAGCACTATTTAAGCTGTTTCCTGTAATGGAAAAAATGAAGCTGGATATGTCAGGACACGTGTGGAATGTTTTCTGTTTCTGCTGTTAGCTGCTCTGAGAGCATTATCAATACTTCAGGGCAATGTCTGAACTTAAGGAGGCACTTGATACAGCTTGCTGCTGTTTAAAACGAAGCCAGCTGTCTAGGCTACAGTAGCATTCTGATGGCCAAAGGAACTTTCATTTAAGTTCTGTAAGTGAAACAAATTGAGTTGCAGCCCTAAACCATTCCCTCAACCAACTAGTCACTTTAATGAGTAATTATGTTTACTGTGACTCTGCTGTAATTATTTAGCATGATTTTTACTGCATGCATTTTAGGTTAACACAGATATCACGGGGGGGAGGGAAGGGTTGCCCCACTGTGTACTGTTTTCTGGATTTGCTATAAATGCCTGCTAATCAGCATAGTTCTTTTTCTAGAACTGTCTTAATTGAAACCTTTTAAAGCATTTCTCTTTTCCAAGGCTACCGACTGTCTGATCAATTCTACGATATTCTTATTCGGAAATTTGACAGACAAGGAAGAGGACAAGTTGCTTTTGATGACTTTATTCAGTGCTGTGTTGTTTTACAGGTAAGAAAGACGTACTTTAATGTCATCTGGCAAAAAAACCAGCTTTTCTTAAAACTTTCATGGTTCTGAGTTTAACTATGATATTGGATCTAGAACTTGTTTATAAGTAAACCATTTTAGTAAAGTATACAAGAGGTGCTAGAAACATTTTCATTTATTCATCTTTATTATCCATTCACATCACAAGTAAATGTGATACATTTTTTTTTTGACCTGTTAAATACTTTCATAGGGCAAAAAAAGTAAAATAGTCTTGGTGTTTTGAAAGGAAAACACTTAACATTATTTCCAGTAGTTTAATAAACACACTTCCTCTAGATTTTGAGTGTGTTAAAAGTGGACTGTGTTGTGTCCCATGGTGTCCATAATTATCATAATGTGAACTGTGAGAGTTTTATCTCTCTGTTTAAGGCTCTGACTGAAAGGAATTTGACCTAGCAGCTGAATTATTCAGTCCTTCATCACTGCTGTTCCTGCAGGCTCAAGAGTAAAGAGACATTTCAAACAAACAAAAGAAGCCTTTCAGTAACAGAAATGCATGTGTGATTATATAGAGAGAAGCAAGCACACTGTAGTTTTACAGCTGTGTATTCTTTTGTTTAGAAATCAATCACTGCATGATTCCTCACCTCACTGCTTAAGGTTTCTCTAAGTATATATGACTGTTCTGAAATGTTTGTAGGACATGTGGGGAAAAGCTGGGAAACTGCAGTAGTAGTGGAGAAGCTGAGTTTTAGTAGGATAGGTAAAAGGTTGCTGCTCTTACACTGGCCTATATTAAGATATCTTCCAGTATGCAGTGTGAAGACAAAGTAGTGCCCTGTAACATTAGTATCTCCATTACTTGCATACAGGTATTTTTTTTCGTTCTCCTTTTAGTTTTATGTCTATAACCATAAGTCTGCTGAAACATCAGTTTTCTTTATATTAATTTGTAATATAAGCCAATTATACTTAGTTATATATAAACTAAAACTCTGCTAAAAAGGGTTTTGGAATGGAGTATCACTCAGCTGGTGTTAGTGAAAAAAACTGGTAGTTATTTTGGTTGATACTGCCTGGCACCTCTGGGGTGCAGAGACAACTCTGATAGTAAAGCTATATAAAACATATTTGACTAGAAGATGAGAAACAGACACGGTACTTGTTGGAGTCTGTCTGCAGATGACTCGGATGTCTCATGAGAATTGTGCATTGTTTTTCCCCAACTTAAAAGCCAGTTATAAAAAGCTGTCTGGCCTATAAAGAACTGCCTTAATAGCATTAGGTATTGCCTTGTAAGGCTGTGTTATAATCAGATCTGCTACACAGCTCAGGCATGAGACGTTGCATAGAGCAATCTTATGCACACAGAAGTAGAAAAGTGTCTACAGAGGGGATGAACAGAGAGTCTTAGTACTGCTGTAGAAACTGTAGTGGCAAAGGGGAACACATGGCAGCCTGAACTTCTCAATGTACAAAAATGTGTGTTGTTTTCCCCTCTTTTTAGAGGTTGACTGATGTGTTCCGACGATACGATACTGATCAAGACGGCTGGATTCAGGTGTCATATGAGCAATATCTTTCCATGGTCTTCAGCATCGTATGACATTGAGAACTAGCAATAGCACACTGGCATTACACAGACTGGAGCTGCCAAATCATCCTGTACTGAATTGAGATTATTGATGTATTATAATGGATACAATGTCATAGTCTTAAATTTTGTATGCTGGTCATCATGTTCAGAATCTGTAGTTGAGTTTGTTTTTATTTTGTATGAATGTATCACACAACCATCTCTGCTTACTGTGTTACAGAAAGCACAGAATCTAGATTTAACTGGTGCAATGTCAAACTTAACCTTCTTCCACATATCCTGCATGAGGAACAAATGACTCTTTAGAAATGCCAAATTAAGATAATGCTTGTTAGTTTTATTATAAGAGTTCCAAGTCAGAAGTTGCACAACATGTTTTGCATGTGCCTTACTTTTGTATTAATTTTTAATACAGAATTTAAAATTAAGTAAAAAATAGTAGATCACCTTTCATAGTCTACATCACTTTTGTACAGCTTTTTTAAGGGGGGGTGGTTTTATTTCTGTATTGTAGTTTTCTACGGTTTAGGGATCCCTCCCACTGGGCAGCAATGGCCTATTTTTTTCTTGCCTTATGTTGTTATTTTCTACCTGCCTCCTTTCAAGGTCCTCCCTGGGACATCTTCAAACAGAACTTCTTCACACCCATGTCCAGTACTGCATCTTCCTCAATTAGTTCCCTACAAAAACTGTATCTATAGTTTAGCTACAGTTCCCTCTGCTCGGTGTGCTCATTTAACACCCCTTTGTGCTGAAGCACTTACTTGGAGTGGTCTTGAATCGGCCAAATATTCTCACAGCCTCCCGTCCATCTCACCAGTTACAGTTGGTGAGGGACTCTGGAAAAACTGAAGCAAAGTAAGTAATGACCAATTCCTGTCACACGCCATCTTCTGCAGTAACTCTGCTTCCTTTGAGTTGCTTTTTCAGAGTTCTCTTAGATTGCTCTAAGAAAATCTTAGACCAGCACAATCCACAGCACGCACTTAAAAGTGCTCAAGCAGTAATATTACTTACCTGTAACTGCTATTCTTCAGGTTATGTTTACAGGCAAAAGCTTTTAGCTTTAATCCAAAGACTTTTTACCTGTAGCAGTACTGATTTATTCCTAAATCCTTTTCCATCCCCACCTCATTATATGCAGGCAGTCCACAGGCAGGTAAGCAGTCGTTGATGACCATCATAACTGCTAATTATTTCTTAGTTAATATGTTATTTTGACTATTTACTCTTTCCCTGTTGTTTTCTCTGATTCCCTTATGGGTTCTACTGTTTGTTAGTATGCTTTTGCCAGTAAAAAGAATTAACAATTTTTATTTTAGTATGGATCAATCCATCAGGTGAGTTTTTAAGTAGCCATTTTATTCTGAACAACATCATACGTCTGTGTATTTTTCACATCTCTTTTTACTCTGCAAAAATGAAAGCAGGTAATCTGCCCCATTTACCCTACTCATCCCCTAAACAGGTTACATTTTTCTCCTACAACATAACATTAAGACAGAGAATACCTTTGCTGTCACAGTCTCCTTTTTCTGTCTGAACAGAACTGTAGTGTATCAGTTTCTAAAAATATGCTAATTCTAAAGCCTCAAATTAGCTAACTGGCCTTACATTTGGTGAGTTAAACCTCTATTTTAAGCAGTGGACCTGTATTTTCAGTCAGTATTCTTCCTTAGCAGATAACATAAGTAAACCTTTTTTTTTTTTTTGAGTTGGGAAGGGTGTTAAGAGACACTAGCTTTTTGATGATAAAATAACATTTTTAAAAAAATAACAAAATTTTTTCCTGTTGTATACTAAGATATAACAAATACATTAAAAAAGCCTAAACAAAATAGTATGTTCACCTCCATTATGTGCACGCTTGTGTTTCAGCTGTAGTTCACATGTTAAAAAATTAAACCCCACCTCCCTTTTCCCTTCCAAACCCAGTCAAACACAGAGTTAAATGCAGTCTTTTTCCTGAATGCCAAGAGATGGAGATTCTCAAACGTCTTCATGTTTCCGGTTCAGCTGCTGTTGCTCCTTAATCTTTTCCTCTAGTTTCTACTAGCACATTGACTAATGTCTGAATATTTAGTTCTAGAAAGAGATAAAAATGTTTAATGTTACTTATATGAAATAACATGAAATAGAAATGCTTCAAGTTCTTTCACATAACATTTCTCTCAGCAGAGAAAATGTTCAAATTTTGCTATTAACTAGCTACCTAGTTAATGAACTAATTGTTACCGTAAGCATAGTTTGCATTTGTCCAGACTCATGTCCAATGACAGCTATACAATAGCATATGCCTACCTCCCTTTAAATCTCTCTTACAATCTGTTTCCAAAGGAGAATCCTAAACATTTTTAATATTTTATCACTGTTTTTAAGGAATATTTCTACAATAATTGGAAAAAAACAATTAGCCATATAACTAACTAGCTCTTTGATAACATTTCACTTTTGTTACCCAATGTATTTGATCCATTTGGAGTATTTTCATCTATTATAATGCCATCTACATTTGGTTTTGCATGCATTCCAGTATTTTCTTTCTGCCAATACGTTCCCTCCCCATAGCTGCCATCCCAAGAATACAAACTCTGCTCCTGATACAAGATATTAGTTAGCAAGATGGCCTAAGACAAACCTTTCAATTCAGGAAATTTTGCAGCTACCAAAATTTCCTCCCACTCACAGCTCTATTTAGTTGTCAAGAGGCAAAGTCTCCTCAGAGAGGCAATTAATGCTGATTATTAATTAATTCAGCTGACACAGATGCTGAGCAAAATGAACTCAACTCCTCTGAACAAAGCATGCTACCTCTGTAACATACAATTTCCTGTTTATGTTAAAGCAACTATGTTGCTGTAACTCATTTTACACAGGCACTAATCACGATCTTACTTTGAAGTGCTGGATAATATGGAGCCAACTGTTCGAGCATCGTGGTCATTGTAGGTATATCCGTTCCTTGTAGTCTATTCATAATGTTGGGAGTAAGACCAGCAGCATCTTCATGAAACAACTTCTCTGAGGTTCTGCACTGTTGGTAATCTCTGTATGAACCACTGCCAGAAAACGAATACTGATATGAACTCCAGTCACTTTTGTAGCCTGATTTCTGATGCCTGAATCCTTGGCACCTAGATTCCTGGCTCCAGCTAGAGTCCTCGTTCCACCTAGACTCCTGGCTCCACCTAGAGCCATCTCTTCCTGAAACAGCAGAATTTGCAGAAGTACAAGTATTCACAGCCTCATCATTCTTGTAGGAAGAATAGCTTTGTGAATGACAGTTTGTGGAATACCTTCCAGATGAAGGATATGAGGCAGAAGAAGTGGGATAGGGCAATCCTTGATCACTTACAGTCCTTGGTTTTGTACATGCTTGTTGATTCCTCCAGTTTGTACTTTCCCTGCCATATGAGATTCTGTTAGCAGGGAGCTTACTTTCTCGCTCATTGTTGGACATATATTCTGCTGAGTACTCAGTCACTGAGCTTGTCTCATAGGAGAAAACCCCACCAGCTGAATTACTGCCAGAAGCAGCTGGGTTGAACTTTCTCAGCCATTCACTGATTCCACTGGCAAGACTTCCAGTCTGAAGAGCAAAAGAGTCCCTGAGTGCAGACACTGTTGCAAAGTCATTAGATCTTAGTCCATAGGAGGATGATCCATCATCTGTTTGGTACCTGTACGAGTTAGCAGGAGCAAAAGAAGCATGTGCAGAACAGTCTTCATACTGAGACAAAAAATCTTGACTCCAGTTAGAGTTTCCTAAATAAATAAATACATACATGAAGAGCACTAAAGTTAGCAAAATAATAAAATGTCAACTGAAAACACTACTACTTAATCAAGTAGTGTTCTCCTGTTCTTTTTCCATTTTCTGCCTTTATGCCTTACCTGAGCCCAGCATCCTTTTACCCCCAAATCCTCATGTTAAATGGATTAGGAAAGGTTACCGAGTGATTTCCAATAACCTTTAGTGTTGTGGTAGAAGTAATTAAGGCTTCCAAAAATGATACCCTGAAGTGACTCAGAGAGCAAAGACAAGCAGTACTCTAGCAAAGAAACACTATGGCCAGCCATAAATTTTCACAATCTGTGCAATGTTTAGAGTAGACTTAAAGTAGTAGAACAAAATATCTAAATTACCTTCGGATTTTCCATATGGCTTATAGTGTTTTGGGATGCTTCCCTTTGCTGGATATGCATTTTGAGATACTGACATCAGTGGCCCCAGACTGTTTGTGTAATTCACCTAGGTAAAGCAAAAGGTCAGAATCATAGAATCATAGAACCAGCTGGGTTGGAAGAGACCTCCGAGATCATCAAGTCCAACCCTTGATCCAACATCACTATGATTACTAGATCATGGCACTAAGTGCCACATCCAATCTCATCTTAAAAACCTCTGGGGACAGTGAATCCACCTCCTGTCTGGGCAGGCCATTCCAATGACTGATTACCCTCTCTGTAAAAAATGTCTGGTTCAAAACTCACATTTTGAGCACTCTAAAAAAAAAAAAATAGCAAGTTTCTCCAAAAAAGTTAGCAGGGTACAATTTTAGGTGACAGCAAACTCCACAGGATGGATGTGTTGTTCTGTTGGTCACAATTGCCACATTAAACCATAATTTTAAAAAGTATTTGGAAGAGGTACCTGCCTGGAGAACAGGAGGAGGTGTCTGGGAAAGACACTGTCACCTGTTCCAAATGTCTTTCTTTATTGCCCAGTATCTCTCAGCATCACATGACTAAAATATAAAACTGGTACCTATGCAAATCCTGTCTCTAGATGGGGAATACAGAATGGAAGGCTCAGCTACTGCCTGAGATTAACCTATAGCAACAATTTTTAAGTAGCTCATGAGAACTGTATTATATTCAAGTGTGTGGCAGTTCTGAAAGTGTAGCTCTCAAAAAGGTGGTGGTGGCATTTGCACAAAGATAGTTACCATAGCTCAGCTGGCATGGAATTTATTATTACAAAGAAACCTGTCTGAAATATCTTTAAGGAAAACAGATGCTGAATTTTGTAAACCAGTACCTGCCAGAGGTGACAAGTCATTTTTTGTATAGACTCTTGTTTTTCTTGACACCCTTTTTTCTACAGGTATTCAATTTTAGTGCAAAGAAGCTATGGAGGTTTTTAAGGGCCAACAGAAAAACAGGAACATCTTGCCTACGTTGGTCTTAACAGATTAAAGCTCTCAACTGGGAACAGAGCTACAAGTCATCAGAAAGAGAGACTTAACCATATTCCCACAAAAGAAAGAAGTGACAAATATATTTCAGTAGCACTTAAAGCTTGATTCAGCCTTAGAAGAAAAGCTATCAAGCAAGGGACCAACTGCAAAGGAACGATGACAACCAGACACTGTGAAGCAAAATGGTGTCCAAAACAGGAGGAGAATGCACACAAAAGAAAACCAAAACAGATGGAAGATGATAGAAAACTAACAGAAATGTGCTATGCAATTCCTGTAGTTTGTACTTAGAAACTTTAAAATAACCCAAAACTGAAGTATACTTAACTGGGGGTTTCTGACCTGTGCCTGAACTGTAACAGTTTGCCAGGGAGTTAACACAATGAATTCAGCCACTCCTTTCCTCCCTATGGTAAAACAAGTCTGGTTAAGAGTAAGTTACTTACTACTGCCTTCTTTTCACAAAAGGCCTTCAAAGCTTCTGTGAGTTCCTGTGTAATACGAACAACAAGTGTTGCTTCCGAGTCTGAGGTGATGTGAAAAGTCTCCTGTTGAAAAACATGGTTAGAATTGATCATTAGGCTGCCAAAGGGCCACGTACACAAACAGATCAAAGTCATACTTTGATTTTGGTATAACCAAGTTTATACTATTAGTTGCTATGTAAGACATAAGATACACGTATAGACACACACACACACACAAAAACATGAACATAATTATGGCCTGATAAAAGGCAAAACATAAACCTGGATGTCTGTGTCATTCCCACACTGTTAATTGTGAACATTTTGTTGCAGATTCACAAGTCCTATATTTATGTTGTCTATGTAAAAAATTGAATAAAAAGTAAGCTTCAACACCATCAAATGCCTTTGATTCCCCCATTATAGTAATAAAAAGATTAAAGTTTTCATTATCGTTTTCCTATGAGTAATTTTGGGAATAAGAGATCCCAAAAGATATTTATGTAATTCCATAAAGCACAGAACAATTATGGCTTTCTGTCTTTTTCATGTCCAAAGATTGAAGAATAAGTATATGAAAGTATAAATGATTAAAATAAATTAAAAGAATACAGGCAGTCTGCTTGAAGGAATAGCTGTGATTCCTGTAGGTAAAAATCAATTAACTGTCCACCAAATATTTTCAGTAGTTTACTTCCTAGACCTGCTTTTTCTCTTCTTCTCCCTAAAGTCACAAGTAACCATAAGAAAAAAAAAAAAAACTGAAAGAGAAAATATCTCTCCAGTTGGTAATGAAACACCCATCTCAAAACATTCTACCTCTGATTTCAGAGTATAAACACTATACAGACTGAAATGAAAATGCATAATTGCCTTAGGTACAGAGCATGACTTTCATGGAGTAACGTAGTGAATATAAGCAGTCAGGTATTTTCACAACAGAAACCCAAAAGACAAACTGAGGGTTACTGTGCCACTGCTAACAGCAACTGGACTGATAAAATTTCCCCACTCCAACATCACCAGCTGTGCTCCACTATCACCCAGTTCCACATGGCTGGCTGGTTCTGCAGCAGGAACACTAGCTGCATCAGCCAGACTGGACTGGCTCCTCTCATTCAATGTTATCTAACCCCATTAGATATGGGCAGCCAACAGCACTTCAGCAACATCAATGCTGCTAATGTTGCTTGTCACAGAGCTCCTCAGCAAAGGGGAGAACAGCCCAGAGAACAGGTAGAGAGCTCACTTAATCCAGCAAGTTGTTCTGAGCTGACATTATGCTACACCTGCAACCAGCTTTTCAAAAAGCAGGGTCCATTAACACAGAAATTAATGTTGTGGTCAAATGTAATCACAGGCTACTTCACAACAGTCACTGCATCACACTGGTGAAACTGTCTGACACTTAGCACAATTATTCTTCATACATACCAAGAAGTCTAGAGCTTTCTGTTTCCGAACAGGATCATTCTGTGGGATTGTAAAGTGGGGAAAAAAAAGTCTGAATACTGCAGTATTTCTTTCATCAGCTTGACAAAACAAGACCTTTTGATCTTTATCCAGCAACAAAAGTCAACACAAGGAAAACGTATTTTTAGGTCACAGTCATAAACATGTAACATTAGAGCCTCAATAGCAATTAGGTAGCAGCTACTACAAATACAGCTGCATTACTTTGTATACTGGGAAGATCAGATTTCACACCTAAGCTACGCACCTACAGGAGCTATCTAACTTTCCCAGGCTTTACCCACTCAATTCCAACCTCATGTTGGACTCTAGCATGCATCTAGCACAGTACCTGACCAGCCCAAGGCCCAAGAGAGCAAGACACCACCACAGAATACATCAGGTTACAAAACAACCTCTGCCACAAAAATAAAAATGAGGCAGTTCCCAGTGTTTGTGCCCACTGTTATTCAGGACTGACACTTGAGAGATCATTTTGAGTCTTATCTTCGAGTTAGAAGAAAAGGATTGTAAATCTTTAGCTGTATCTTCAGATTTAAACCAAACTTTCAGTATAGAATACCTTCAATCTGAAGAGGGTCAAAACAGAGGAGTGAAGACTGCAGCACAGATTGGGAGACCTGGACTGCAGGCACTGGGATTGAAACTCTCTGTGACTTTGAACAGGAATTATGAGACTTAAGATGGATAAGCATCCTAATGTACTGTATTTGTTTCCCCTCTGCTACAATGCACACAAAACTCTGGTCATTAGGTCAATTACTTTGCTTCTGTAATAATACTAATAAAATAGCAAATTAAGCCAGATGAGAGTTTTTCAGAAAAATGAAAAGCATAAAGAAACTGCTACAACCTAAGACACTTGCAGAATTACTGCCTCGACATACCTCGTGCTTATAATCATCTTCCCACCTTAAAAAGAAATGACAATATTAAGAGTCATTCTGAAGACTACTAAAAAAAAAATCATTACTCACAGTACCTAGAAACAAATTATTTCCATTTCTAAATTTATATCACCATTACAGGATGTCTTTTTCTACAGCATATTTAAAGTACTATTGTTTCTTAAAAGACCCTTACTGACTCTCAGAGATCAGTAGTACTGATGAGCTTCTTCACAGATCAGCAAAAGGAGATGGCTAAAGTCATCCTGTAGGAACAGAGATGCCTTTTATACATCTCAGGCAATGGTATCCCAAATAAAGTGGTAACAGCCTGAAATTTGATTTGCAATTTCTTTCTGTCCAGGTACATCAGACTGCTATTGAAAAGCATAACCAGTGCAATACTTCAAAAGCCATAGCTACCACTTCCTCACTGAAAGAAAGGAACAATTTACACAAGAGGAATAAGTACAATGGAATGACAATAAAATGTTTCCCTCAGATGTGATGTAGCACCAATATAGGCTGGGCAGGGACTGGCTTGAGAACAGCCCTATGGAAAGGGAGTTGGGGGTGCTGGTGGATGAGAAGCCCAACATGAGCTGCCAGTGTGCGCTTGTAGCCCAGAAGGCCAACTGTGTCCTGAGCTGCATCAAGAGGAGTGTGGCCAGCAGGTGGAGCGAGGTGATTCTCCCCCTCTACTCTGCTCTCGTGAGACCCCACCTGCAATACTGCATCCAGTTCTGGAGACCCTATTACAAGAGGGATATGGAAGTGCTGGAGTGAGTCCAGAAGGGCCACAAGAATGATCAGAGGACTGGAGCACCTCTCCTGTGAGGACAAACTGAGAGAGTTGGGGTTATTCAGTCTGGAGAAGAGAAGGCTCCGAGGAGACCTTATTGTGGCCTTCCTGTATCTGAAGGGGGCCCACAAGAAAGCTGGGGAGGGACTTTTTAGGAGGTCAGGTAGTGACAGCATTGGGGGAATGCAAAATAGAGGAGGGTAGATTTAGATGAGACATTAGGAAGAAGTTCTTCGCTATTAGGGTGGTGAGACACTGGAACAAGTTTCCCAGAGGTTGTGGAAGGCCCATCCCTGGAAGTTTTTAAGGCCAGGCTGAAGGGGCTCGGGGCAACCTGATCTAGTGGGAGGTGTCCCTGCCCATGGATGGGGGTTGGAACTAGATGATCTTTAAGGTCCCTTCCAACCCTGACAATTCTATGATTCTGTGATGTTTGTTACACAAAACAGATCTATTTAATAAGGAAAGAGATGTCAATAACTACAACAAAAATTATTTTGCTTCCCCTGTGGGGGTGTAATTCTCACCTTGCTTTCTTCTTTAGTGGGGCTACAAAAATAAAAAGAATTATTAGCAACATATTTTATTAGCATTAGCAACTAGCTATTAGCAACATCATTTAGTATTACTGCAATAGAAGCATTAAACAAACAAAGCAGTTACTGGTCCTTGAAGTGGCTGTAGTTTTTTTGAAGGGTAAGACCCAGCAGCCTAAACCTAGGCTTATACTGCCATTTTAGAAACCACCAGACATCCTTGAGGAAAGGTCTACGGGAGACTTGTGCCCCAAAAGCTTTGCAGGGGGCCCTACAGCATCTATGTTCAGGCAGCTGAGTGCCACACAAGAAGTCAGTAAGGATTGAACTGAGGTGGGCAGGTGTCCTCTTTGCAAAAAGTGAAAAGATTTGGTCTTTTTCTTGGTGTTATTTCTTGTGGTTTTTTGTTTGGGGTTCTTTCGTTTGCTTGTTTTGGTTGGTTGGTTTGTTTTCCTGTGAACTAGCCATGAATCTCAAAGCTGCACACATAATAGCTCAGTCTCCAACAGTAAGTTTTGGAAATTAGAATATCGAATCATCTCTCTTGCCAGCTGTGAAGTACTAAAGGGCTGACTGTCTTGAAACTTGCACAGAACCTTCCCCCCAACACAAGTGGCAGGAGGATGTGGGTGAGTGAGTGCTTGCTGCTTCCCATGTAAGAAGCCACCACTGAGCTTCCTTGGGGTGAGACAGGAAAATGGTGGGAAACCAGGGACAGTCTGCCATCCAGAATCCCCCTCAGAGAAAAATGACCAGCGTTATAACAGGATCCTTCTCTACAGCGAGTAACGTCATTCTCCCCCAAGCTTTACTACACACAAAGATCTGAGAGCAGACCTCAGTAAAAGCAAAGAAAGCTACAAATACCTCAACCTCTTCCATGCCCTACACAACCAGCCTACTTGCTCAGCAGCAGGCCCACACCTTCTTTTGCTATTGTCACATCTGCAGAAGCCTTCCTCTTGCCCTTCATGTCCAGGCAAGTTTTGCCTTCTTCATTTCTCCCTAAATACACCTGCAGTTCTTACACATTTCTTCTTGCAGCCTGCCTCTGCTCTGTACGTTTCCTTTTAGCATTTAAGATCAGGTAGGAGTTCCCTGCTCAAACACAGCCTGCTAATATTCTTGGACAGTAGAATGGATCATTTCTGCTCTTCAAGGTTTTCCTCAAAGACTGATAAGCTATTTTGGACTTGTTTTCCTTTCACAGCAGGCTCTCAAGGGCTTCTGGCTACTAGTTTTCTGAAGAAGCTGAAGTTTGTTCTCCTGAAGCCCAAGATCATTAGTCTTCTATGCAACTTCCTCACTTCCAAATGGTTTTACTGTGTATCATTCCATCACCACTCCAATTAAGGCTGCCATTGACCATCACACTTCTGACTCTTTTCCTTCATATGAAAAGTACTTCCTCTTGTTGATGCATCCAGTATCTACATGAAAAACTGGCACAGACTCCCTTTTGGATTGTTTGCAATTTGTCTTACTGCTTTGTCCGCAAAAGTCAGTCCCTGAGACCCACAGCTGGAAGATTTCTTCCCATTATGTAAAGACAGCCTTGCTACAGACGACAACAGCCTTGCTACAGACAGCCCGTTCAAGAGGCACAGACATCTACCAGGATGTTGTTCTTTTTGGCCTTCCCATGTAGTCCTTACCCATAAGATCCCAACCACCACCAGCCATGGCTCTATACAGAAAATATGCTCTACAGAAAATACATCACCTTCCCAGTGACACTCGTGACATCTACAGCACATCTACAGTAACAAAGGACATGAACTCAAAACACACTGCATGAGGGAAGATGCTGGTTTTATGTTTGAGGGTTTGGTTTCTCTTGCTTGTTCCAATGGACTTGTCTTTGAGGACTGAAATGAGGTGGAGAAGGCTTTATCAGCTTAATCAGAGAAAGCCATCAAATACCATTTTTCCACACTATTTCACTTTCCTTGATTAGCAATGTACTGTAGTTATCTTAAATACTTCCAGAATCAAGCAGTTAAAAAACATCTACAAAACACTGAAGTCTGGCAATTTCCATCTTCCCTCATTTCAAATTCACGAAAACTTGGAAAACCTCTAAAAACATTTTGTGCTATAAGTTGAACATTTTAAATCGGTCGAACATTTTGAGTTCAACTACCAATTCAAATGACGCCCAATATCAACTATTATATCCAAGTAATCCATACTTACGTGAGGTACTTGGTCTTACATAACCTTCAGTCTAGGAACAGAAAGTTTCATATTAGATTTTCTGATTAAAATTTCTTAACAGTCTCTACTACAACTGCCTTTAGAAACAGAACAAGTACCTTTGTTTATCCCAGCATAGTGTAGACCATAAGTTTACAGAAACATAATCTTGTAAATATAATTTGAGAGAAAATTTGCTTACATTTGAGAAAACTTCATTTTAAAAAATTTAAAATTATTGAAGTAAAGCAGGAACATTTCTGAATTCACACTAGAGATTTTTGAAGTAAAAAACCCCAAACTTCTTTAAATAAACAACTTTGGTTTTTCAAATGAATTTTAGTACTACTGTTCTTTTACACAAATTTTTTAGGGCAACTTAGGGCCTTAGTTAAATTTAATACTGCACTTCCTAGAAATACTCAGATATTTAATAAGCTTTGCCAGCAGTACTTTTAAAATTTACTAGGTCAAATAGAAATGCACTGATAAAAGACATTTCCAGATACTTTACATTTACTTCAATTACCTTATACATTTTTAATCCTTCAGTCTTCTCTAGCTCTCCTGCTATCCGTCTGAGAAAGGAGACTTTGCATTCCTTTATATCTGTTGTCTTTCTCTTCATTTTATCTGGAAACTCTTTAGACTGTTGACAAAACCAGCTTGAAATGGTCAGTATCCAAATTCAACATAGTATTTAAAAACTGGCACATTTCACCTTTTGGACAAGCTTCCAAAAGATTAGTAAACATCCTTTGAACATTGTAACACAACTAATTACATTTTAACATTAAAGTTGTTCAAATAGTCTTCAAAAAGTGTATANAATGACCAGCGTTATAACAGGATCCTTCTCTACAGCGAGTAACGTCATTCTCCCCCAAGCTTTACTACACACAAAGATCTGAGAGCAGACCTCAGTAAAAGCAAAGAAAGCTACAAATACCTCAACCTCTTCCATGCCCTACACAACCAGCCTACTTGCTCAGCAGCAGGCCCACACCTTCTTTTGCTATTGTCACATCTGCAGAAGCCTTCCTCTTGCCCTTCATGTCCAGGCAAGTTTTGCCTTCTTCATTTCTCCCTAAATACACCTGCAGTTCTTACACATTTCTTCTTGCAGCCTGCCTCTGCTCTGTACGTTTCCTTTTAGCATTTAAGATCAGGTAGGAGTTCCCTGCTCAAACACAGCCTGCTAATATTCTTGGACAGTAGAATGGATCATTTCTGCTCTTCAAGGTTTTCCTCAAAGACTGATAAGCTATTTTGGACTTGTTTTCCTTTCACAGCAGGCTAGTTTTCTGAAGAAGCTGAAGTTTGTTCTCCTGAAGCCCAAGATCATTAGTCTTCTATGCAACTTCCTCACTTCCAAATGGTTTTACTGTGTATCATTCCATCACCACTCCAATTAAGGCTGCCATTGACCATCACACTTCTGACTCTTTTCCTTCATATGAAAAGTACTTCCTCTTGTTGATGCATCCAGTATCTACATGAAAAACTGGCACAGACTCCCTTTTGGATTGTTTGCAATTTGTCTTACTGCTTTGTCCGCAAAAGTCAGTCCCTGAGACCCACAGCTGGAAGATTTCTTCCCATTATGTAAAGACAGCCTTGCTACAGACAGCCTGATCAAGAGGCACAGACATCTACCAGGATGTTGTTCTTTTTGGCCTTCCCATGTAGTCCTTACCCATAAGATCCCAACCACCACCAGCCATGGCTCTATACAGAAAATATGCTCTACAGAAAATACATCACCTTCCCAGTGACACTCGTGACATCTACAGCACATCTACAGTAACAAAGGACATGAACTCAAAACACACTGCATGAGGGAAGATGCTGGTTTTATGTTTGAGGGTTTGGTTTCTCTTGCTTGTTCCAATGGACTTGTCTTTGAGGACTGAAATAAGGTGGAGAAGGCTTTATCAGCTTAATCAGAGAAAGCCATCAAATACCATTTTTCCACACTATTTCACTTTCCTTGATTAGCAATGTACTGTAGTTATCTTAAATACTTCCAGAATCAAGCAGTTAAAAAACATCTACAAAACACTGCAAGTCTGGCAATTTCCATCTTCCCTCATTTCAAATTCACGAAAACCTGGAAAACCTCTAAAAACATTTTGTGCTATAAGTTGAACATTTTAAATCAGTCGAACATTTTGAGTTCAACTACCAATTCAAATGAGGCCCAATATTAACTATTATATCCAAGTAATTCATACTTACGTGAGGTACTTGGTCTTACATAACCTTCAGTCTAGGAACAGAAAGTTTCATATTAGATTTTCTGATTAAAATTTCTTAACAGTCTCTACTACAACTGCCTTTAGAAACAGAACAAGTACCTTTGTTTATCCCAGCATAGTGTAGACCATAAGTTTACAGAAACATAATCTTGTAAATATAATTTGAGAGAAAATTTGCTTACATTTGAGAAAACTTCATTTTAAAAAATTTAAAATTATTGAAGTAAAGCAGCAACATTTCTGAATTCACACTAGAGATTTTTGAAGTAAAAAACCCCAAACTTCTTTAAATAAACAACTTTGGTTTTTCAAATGAATTTTAGTACTACTGTTCTTTTACACAAATTTTTTAGGGCAACTTAGGGCCTTAGTTAAATTTAATACTGCACTTCCTAGAAATACTCAGATATTTAATAAGCTTTGCCAGCAGTACTTTTAAAATTTACTAGGTCAAATAGAAATGCACTGATAAAAGACATTTCCAGATACTTTACATTTACTTCAATTACCTTATACATTTTTAATCCTTCAGTCTTCTCTAGCTCTCCTGCTATCCGTCTGAGAAAGGAGACTTTGCATTCCTTTATATCTGTTGTCTTTCTCTTCATTTTATCTGGAAACTCTTTAGACTGTTGACAAAACCAGCTTGAAATGGTCAGTATCCAAATTCAACATAGTATTTAAAAACTGGCACATTTCACCTTTTGGACAAGCTTCCAAAAGATTAGTAAACATCCTTTGAACATTGTAACACAACTAATTACATTTTAACATTAAAGTTGTTCAAATAGTCTTCAAAAAGTGTATACTACACAAAGCTTGCTACTAAAAGGTTAACATTTTCTGTATCATATCCAACAACACTCCATGCACACTGAGGAATAAGAAAGAACCACTGCATTCTAGGAACCTCATCACGGAGGCAATGAAATTACTCAGGAACAGATCTTGAGCAGATACAGACACACACTTCTGGACCACAGTTCATCAATAGCTCACAGCTTCATAGCTATTCATATTGATCTGACTCACAAAGAGTCAACAACACAAGTATTAGTGATTTATCAGATGGAAGTTTAAACTCCAAACAATCTAAACATTTATAGGAAAAAAAAAGGGAGGGAGCATATAAAGAAACTGTGATCAAAATGCATCAAAATTACTCACAATGTATGCTCTTCTGTGTTTATATCCACTAAGATGTTCAATCATAGGTGCCATCTCTGTATTGAACCCACACAGCTTGCACTCATAATGCGGCTCTTTTCTTCCTTCAAATTTGATTTCAACCACATGTTCTAAGCCTAGAAAAGCAAGTCAGAAACATTCATTTTATTTTAGTGTAGACTACTACAAACAAATGCATTCTCCTCAGTGTTGGCCATAAACAACCAAAATTAATAAATAACAGTATTCTGTTTTCAGAATTTTAACACTTCTTCAGGTTCACTTCCACATTTCTTCAGACTTATTACCCAAATCAGTTAAATTTCTCTCTTTACAATGCCTTATTCTGAAAGAAAAAAAGTTTATGGCAGATAAAGAAACTAAAAAAAAAAGCTTTCCATTCAATACAGTCATGGACAGAATTAATGGAGAACTGCATATAAATAAAGAGAATGAGGATAGGAAATGCAGCACAAATGTCTGGATTAGAAAATAGCACTTAAACTACTTAGTCAAACATAATTCGGACAGTGTCCACATAGCACAAAGGACATGTAGGAAAGACAGTAATCACTTCCCAAAATTTGTGTCCTTCATAATCTAAAATATTCCATAAACTTTTAGAAAGGTGTGAAAATGGGAATTTTTTTCTTCCATTTATCCTAGAAGTGACTGAAAGACTATGCTACAGAAGTATTCAGAAATCTCCATGTTAGAGAGTATGAAAAGTTTTACTCCCAACAGCTTAAATGTAACAACTTTTATCAGCAGCTTAAAGCAAATAGGAAAAATCTGCAGCTGTTCCCTATAATCATAATTTCCAGTACTGTGTATTTGTGATGGGTTGACCCCAGCCAGCAGCCAAGCACCACACAGCTGCTTGCTCACTCACTTACAAACCCCTCAGCAGAATGGGGAGAAAACAGGGAGAGCAAAAGCAAGAAAACTCCTCAGTTTGAATAAAGACAGCTTTATAGGTGAAGTAAAGTGAGGGGGGAAAGAAACTCTTGCAAAAACCAGTCACTCAACTTCCTACAAGCAGATCAATACCCAAAATGTCTCTGAACAGCCACCTTAGAAGTTAATCATTCCCATAACCTTTTTCTTCCTTTACCTCAATGATGATTGCTGAGCACAACATTATGCAGTACAGAATATCCTTTTGGCCAGTTTGAGTCAACTGTCCTGGCTGTATTCCCTCCCAGTCTCATGAGGGGTCAGAACTCAGAGTGAAAAAAATTCTTGACACTGTGCAATGCTCAGCAACAGCCAAAACACTGGTGTGTTATCAACAGTTTTAGTCACAAATAGAAAACATACAGTCTGCTACAAAGAAATTCAGCCATCTCAGGCCCATTATAGTATTATACTGCTAAATCTTAGCTCTGAGAATAAGCTATCACCAAATGAACCAAGTATACAAGAAACTAACATTCTGCTGTTCACCTTTTTCTATTAAAATGCTTATACTAATAAAGAGCTATGCTTTTTAATATTAATATTGTATGTAGAGTAATAGCAAGACAACTCACTAAAGAAAGAAATTCTCTAATAGTAGGAAATTGGCTACTTAACTGCTCATCAGGGAACACATTTCTCTAGGCCACCAGCACATACTAGGAACGCTAAGGCCACTGACAAGCAGTACTGCTCATCCTCTCCTAACAACTGCCTAATCTAGAAATTAGAAAGAAAACCTTAAAATTAATCTCATTACTTTTAGTACTCCCACAGGTAGTGAGGAAAAATACCTCACTAAACAGTAGTTTAACCGCATATCCCACCAAAATAGAAAACTACAAAGAATCAGGACAAGCCACCAGTGGCATGAACTCCAGCTGGAGGCCAGTAAGTGGTGGTGTACTCCAGGGATCAATTTTAGGTCCAGTCCTGTTTAGCATCTTCATTAATGATCTGGATGATGGGGCTGTGTAACCTCCATAAGTTTACTGATGACAAAAACTGGGAGGGATGGCTGATACACCAAAGGGTTGCGCTGCCATCCAGAAGGACCTTGAGAGGCTGGGGATCTCGGCTGACAGGAACTTCATGCAGTTCAGCAAGCGAAAGTGCAAAGACTTGCACCTTGGGAGGAACAAGCCCAGGCACCAGTATATCTTGGGGGCTGACCAGCTGGAAAGCAGATTGGCAGAAAAGGCCCTGAGAGAACAACAAGTTGAAGATCAATCAACGATAGGCCCTTGTGGCCAAGAAGGCAAATATCCTGGGTTGCACGGAGGTCTGCTGCCAAGAAGGCCAAGTGAGATGATCTCCCCTTTCCACTCAACACCAGTAAGGCCACACCTGGAGTGCTGTGTCCAGTTCTGGTCTTTCCAGTACAAGACATCTAGACATGGTCCTGGGTAATTAGCTCTGAGTGACCCTGCTTGAGCAGGGGTTTAAGACCAAACGACCTCTAGAGGTTCCTTTCCATCTCAACTTTCCGTGATCTGTGAAATGCCTTTTTACTACCGTGTCTCTTTCAGGAATGAGCTGTCCTAATAATTAAGGTGTACAAAAGAAGTGTCCTTCATACCACTCAGTGTAACAAACTGAACTTTAGAAGGTAGAAGAGATAAAATTTATCCTATAAATTATTTAATACATTTACAAAAAATGAAACTATTTAAAATTCCACCTTTTATTTCAAACAAAAGTCATTTGGTCACAAATTCAAAAACATACCATTTAGAAAACAAAAACCATACCAACTAGAGGTTCTTCTCTCTTGGGATCATTCATAAAATCCTTCAGACAGGTTATGTCCCTTTTGAGTCCTCTCCTCACTGAAGTAAAAAATATACACATAAAGATAGTACACATTTGACAATTTACACAAAATTTCCATGATCTTAAAGGAGTTTCTAATGGAGACTTAAGTGAGACAAAATTAATTTGCACTGTGAAATGCATTAAAAAAATGGGCAAGATCTCACAGAGAGATTCCAATGCTCTGTTTTCCATAACAATTTTACATGTGAAGAATTAATGTTTTCTCAGCAGACAAGAAGCTGCACAACCACAGGCACATGTGTTCCTGAGCACTGTTTTATTCAGGGCTGTGTCTTGAGTCTTTAATAGCTTGGTATTTGCATTGCCTATAACACTAACAACTCAGAGCACCTGCAGACTTCAGCTAAACGTATCTAAATGATCTCTAAGAGTCATTAAGTGTATTCAAGCATTGCCCATTATAAAAGAACACGCTGAAGAGTTAAAACACGTATTTTTAATCAAAAAAAAACCAAACATGCAGAAATAGACCTCATCTTCCTAATTACATACAGGTCTATTTTCACAGATGAATTTCTTAAGTCATAAATACTGCTTGTTTCTTCAAATGAGAGCAAACAAGTAGAAATACCAGAGCTACTGAACTGTTACTATATTTTTCAACCCCCTAGGGTGCCAGGTTACAGTTTAAAAAAAATACCCAACAAAGCTTCAGAAGGATAGGGAATTCCATGTTTGTTTTTAAATATTCATTCCATTAGGAATATGCTTGTGCTGCCAAGAAGTCAAATTCCAGGGCTGCACACACAAAAAATTTCACAAAATGCCAGCATTAATTTTTATGGAAAAACCTCTTGCAATTTAATTGTGGTAGAAAATACTTGAAGGAACATCTCCCATCATGGGAACTGTGTAGCCCATTCCCACCAAACCACCACAGTCTCCTTAAAAAAACTTTCTCTGTCATTTTGGGTTTTTGTGTGAGGTGACATGCAGCAGCAGCACAGTGTGACAGAGTGGATATGTAACAAGTTGGTGTCATGCAGTGAATCTTCATAGACAGACTTTTACCAATGCTTAAATGTATTATGCAGTTCTCAGACATTTGTGTGCCTGTGAGGTAGCTCTCAGTGTGAGCTGGCTACCTCAAAGCTGACAGTGAAAGGCAGTTGGTCTTCTGGGCTTAATATGGAAAGATCTAGGCAGAACAATGTTAAAGGTCTCTCCAAGGTAACAGCCACTTTCTTCTTGCTTCATAACATGCAGCTAAATATTCTTGTCTCAGTATCACCTTGATAATAAAAAATCCATACTGTTCTTGGTCTATATGCTTTTGTTTTGTCAAACTTTTACTGTATTACAGAATCACAGAATATTAGGAGTTGGAAGGGACCTTGAAAGATCATCTAGTCCGACCCCCCTGCCACAGCAGGATTCCCTAGACCAGGTCGCACAGAAGCGCATCCAGACAGGTTTTGAGTACCTCCATAGAAGGAGACTCCACAACATCTCTGGGCAGTCTGTTCCACTGCTCTGTCACCCTCACTGTGAAAAAATGTATGTGTAATGTGTGCTGCAAATTTTTCTTTTGAAAACCTCAGCAGATAAAAAAACATTAGCTAGATTCATTGATATCAGATGTTATCAGATAATCAAGAAGACAAAACTATGTCTTAAGCTTGAGTCTTTCTATAAAAATACTCCTAAGTTCACATTCTCATAAGAAATGGTTCAATTGTTTGGTAACTTGCATTGCTGCTTTTTAAACCATAATCAACCACCTGCTTTGGTCATCATTAAAACAAAACAAAACTATTTCAAAGTTGCATCTGAAAAGAACATTAGCTCATTTATATTCAGCTACCTGGTCTTTGTGTTTCATACTTCATCGGAGTTCGGACTGGAGCTGGAGGACCTAGGATAATAGGTTTTGACAGTTAAGACTACTGCTTCTCACTTGCTTCTATTAAGTACCTCATAGATCATCCAAACAAGTTAAGAGAATTCAACAGTTAATACTCATTTTATGATTTAATACACACTTAGTAATAGTAGTGTTGCACCTTGATACACTTTCCTTTTGTAACTTTACTGCTCTAAGTAAGATGTCTTCATTTCCACTCCCCTTCCCCACTAACACAATACACCAAACACATACTGTTACAGAACCACAGAGCACTCTTTTTTTTTCTTTGATTTTTAAATGCTTTTCATCCTGTCTAGTTATTTTCATTATTTTAACTATTCAGTATTGTGCATGACAGTTGACCCATGTCACAGGCACCTATCAGAAAACTTCTGGTCTAAACATTTAGGGCCTGAACAGTCCCAGAGACAGTTAATAAAGTAATTAAACTTTCTTTCACATATGGTTCTATACAGAGTCTTCTGAATGAATTTTCAGACGTGCTTTTGTAAAGGCAGTTCCTTCCTTTGGAAGTTCTTTCCCTTGCCTCCCTTTTCCCTCAAACCTATACACACAGAAACACCACCAGTGCACTTCAAGGTCCTCAGTATTTTGCAAGTTGCAACATTCAAGATCAAAACAAAATGACACACCAGTAGTCCATTACTGGAAAAGTGAAAGTTTAACTTAATGTATATATTTGTCCATGTAATTCCTATATAAGTTTTCCATAGTCATGGCAAACGCAACATTGTATACATCAGTGGTTTTCTCCTCTTTCTGCACAAACAGAAAACATGGCCAAATGCTAAATGACACAAAAAGGTACCTCAGAAATAAGAGCTTTAGTGCTTTATCTTCTGTTTACTTCTAGGAACAAACTGCATTTGCAGAGAATTGCACTAGAAGCAGTCTGCCTTTCTGCAAATATGGTCAGGTTAAAAATCAAGTTGTAAAGCAGCAGTTTGGGATACTGCTTATTTTCTTATTTAGAAAACAAAGCACAAAAAAAAAAAAAAAAATCAATCACACACACAAAAAGGCCAGGCATTTAGCAAATACCATCTTTGCTGCCTGCAAAGGTTTCATAAAGCAACTACGATCTTCAAGACACTCTCCCATTCAGAGACAGCAGTTTCCAGGCTAACAATTGACACTTATTAGCCACACGGCTTTGTAGTTCTATTAATAATCTAAGGTATATTTCTTAAAGCATCTCAAAACCAAAACACAACAGTATTTTCCCTTAAAGTATGTACCAGAGTAATGAGTCAAAAATTCAGCTGGACTGCCACACTCAAGGGCAATGATCTTGGTTCAGTAAGGAGCAGAGTACCCCAAAGACTGATTCCAGGGCCCACAACAATTAATATTAACATTCATCAATATCCTGGCTGAGGATGCATAGAATGCCCTTGGAAAATTCACAGAGAACTGTAATTTAGAGGATACAACCAATGTCACGCCTTCAGTTAAGCAGGACCTTGGGAACATTAAAGACTAAAGAAACCTTAAGAAATGTAATAGGTGTAGAGTTCTGTAGTTGAAATAATTCTGTTCATGAGTACTTGCTGGGATCTGGCTGCCTGAGCACCTGTGCTGTCAAAAAGAACCTCAGTTATGATGAATGCTAAGTTGAATACTGGCCAAAAGCATGTCTCCCATAAACTAGGCAAACCTCATACTGAGACACTGCATAGGCAGCATATTTCAGAATAAAATATTTTATCCTTTGTTATTCAGAATTGTGAAGCTGTCTAGTTCCATCCTTCTCCAGTTCCAAGTGGGATGTGGAGAAACCAGAGAGTGTCCAGCAGAAGGGCTACCAAGACAAACAATCCAGGGCAAATTACTTCTGAGAAGAGGTTTGGGAACTGGACTTGTTTAGTCTGGTAAAGTGGAGGCTAAGGAGACCTAACAGCATGAATACTTGAATAGCAGTTACAAAGATTAGTTAATGAGTACAATGTGATTAGTCAAATTTGGCAATGTTACCATAGTGTTAACAAGAGGCAGCCAGAAAGGTTGTAGATGTAGGGACAGAACTCCTCTTTAAGACAGAGGAGCAGCTACAGAGTGATTAAACACAGTAGCAGATTCTCTGCCCCTGGAGATGTTCAAAACTTCAGTAAACAAGTGATGATCCACCACTGGAAGTAGTCCTGCTTCAACCAGGAAATTAGGAAACCACTTAAGCAGTCTCAGGAAATTCCTTCCAACTAGTGATTTTATTTATTAAAGGATATTTTCCAGTTAGTAGTTAACAATATGAACAAAACACCCCTTTTCCATTAATTCCTTCTTTGAGTCAAATTAATTTCACCAATAAAGCCAGGCAGGCCAGAAACAGCTTTAATAGGGCACTTGCTACACCATGCCTCCTACGTGAGCTGCCATATTTTAGTAGTAAACCACTGGATTTTGCTATTGCCCAGGGAACATTTGCCTGGCATTTATATTGGTGTTCACTCATCATCTAATGATTATTGCTCAACTTAAAAAGTTCTCCAAATTTCTGTCTGCTTTGGCCGAAAGGATCCAGGAAAGAAAGCAATGTTCAGCCTTCGGTGTTCCTTATCCCTGAACACATACGTGCAACTACCTCAACTAAAGCTGAATGACGTCTTCCATCTGTCCAAAGGTATCATTGTACAAAGAAATCACATGACTGAAATTTATATGCTTAACTGAGGTTTGATTTAACTCTCTTAGTAACGTCCTACAACTTCCACATCTTCTCTTCTCACATCTTTCATTAAGTTGCCCTCCTTTGAACTGCTGAAGAGGAGGCAATCCACATATCCAGTTCTGTCATTGCCACAAAATAACTTGTTGATAGGTTTGCCATATGGAAGCTTGCGTGGTATCCAGATGTCTTTCTTCCAGAAAGTGGTACTCCACCAAACAATCATCTGGAAACAGATGCATTTCCTGACTTAACTGACTTCTAAGCCAACAAGACTGCATACTTAAACAGTCAGGTTACTCGTGCTCATTACTTCTGCATTATGAGCAGTTACTTTTGAGATCAGAGAGGATACCGTACATGACAAGTCCCAGTTGAAAACACTCAGAATCCAAGTCACCTGTCTTTTTTAATTCTGGTTTACAAATGACAGCAGCATTAGTAGTGTACTCCCTACTATCAAAGGAACTTCATTTCCATTATGCAGCAAGGAAGAAACTGTAGATGCTGGAGTAAAACATTTTAAATACATCAATCTTCATCCTCTGAAGTACCTGTTCTTCTTTAGACAGTGTACATTTCAGGTACTTGTCAAGTTTTGCCTGAAGTCATTTCCAAGAAAACTCATCCTTCACTTTGACAACATCCATACTTTTTTGTTTCTGGCTCTTTGAACTTCAGCTCTGTGAACATGCTGCCAGATTTCACTCTCATTGAAGCATTCAATAATGTGAGTATTAAAACAAGATTGCAGATCCAGCAGCAGTAACAGGAGGACTTCATGAACTTATATCCCAAAAATACTAGACTCACACTTTACGTGGTACACCTAATTTAAGAATATCCATACCTTCCATGCTCATTCACAAGACTTTACTAAACCCCACAAATGCAGTAAATGTTTTGTTCATGTTTACTATATATGTCTGCAAATTGTAGAAAAACTCATCAACAATTTAAAACTAAAAAAACAAAGGTCAAGCAAACTCAGAATTTATTCTTGTATCTCAGTGACAGAGTGCAATGAATTTCCTGGATCTGCTGGCTCTTGGGGGATAATTATTTGTATAATTGTTAACATGCCCATGAGACTTCTGAGAAGTTCTGCATATATATTGAATATATAATTCTGCACTGCTGTTCCCAAAATGAAGAAATGAATTGCTGTCTTTGAAAAATTACTCAGTTGGAAAGCTTTTCTACCTGTAAAAAAAAAAAAAAAATTCCAAACAGAACAAACCACACAACAAAACTAAACCACACAAAGTTTAACAGGCCAAATTTCAGTCTCTTTTGGACAAATACACCCTAACAGTGACTTGTAAATTGGCCTCCCACATTTGGATCTTCAGTGAAGCAGAATTCAATATGGACAAAGTAGAATAAAGGAGATTAAGAAGATGTAGACTGTTTCAAAGTGATTACTGAGGCACAGAACTTTCTGGATTAAAGTATGTCTTGCAACACATCTGACATGCGGTACACTGTGATGCCCATACTCCTCCAGAAGTCAGCTCTAACTTGTTTACTAAAGTTTCATGTCTAGGTTCTTCACTTTAATAATCAGATATTTTAACTTAGCTCTTCTCATTCTGTAGGATATATCACAGTTGAAAGATTCTAACCTGTGACATTTCCAGAGATGCAGCATTTGCAATAAGCATACATTCTTAACCTGAAGTCTCCATGGAACGCTGAGCTGTAGTACATTAAGCAGTACTGTTTTCTAAAGGCATAGGTCTATGCAACAGGCTCCTGTATTCCACCACTCTTATTATGGTCTTGCTGCCACGCTTTCTCTCCTCTTATTCAAGTCTCACTTTCTGTCCCTTGCATCCTTTACACTACTCCTCCAAAACAAGATTTTACAGTCTTGAAGCAAGTACCTCTTCAGTTAATGAGTATTACTGCTAATTACCATTTCTGACAAGAAATACAAAGAAATATCTAGAAATAATGGTCTTCCACTAAGACCAGCCTATAGCCAAATAAATCTGTTGCTGTTGCTGAGGTGTAAATACAGTTTTGGACTCTTCCAATCCACTGGATTTTGAGGAGACTTACATGTTTTCAAAACTTTTGCAGAAATTGTGTCAAGGAGCTTCATTACTAGCATTTCCAAAAAGAGAAGATCTGAAGGCAGTACTCATGTCTGCTGAGGCAGAATGTCTCCTAATTGTTCACGCACTTGAATGAGGTGTCTTGCACTGATATTCTCTTGTCAGTACCAAACCACAAGAGCAACTTATGAAGACCAGTCACTTAGAAAATGGACTCTAACCAGTGCTTTTCTAAATCTTTCTTGTGTTGATTCTTCAGGGTCCAGCAAGTGGCGAGCCCAGCCTGCAGCACTTCCCTCAGTAGAGGATTCACACCATCTCTCTTCTCTGTGAAGACTTGTATTTTCAGGAACCCTTGATCAACTTGTTTCAAAAGGGCTAAGAGGTTCAAAAGATACTGGGGAACAGATGACAAAGCCAGAATGTAAGCCTTGTTCCTTGGGAAAAGAGGCTAAGAAGATAAAGTAGAAGTGAAAGTCTTATTTCTTGTCATGACTGACTGTATTACCATTTTGCTTTTTAATCTTCTTATTGTTTTCTATCAGTATTCCCATATTTACAAATGTTTTGTCCACTTCCACTGTAGCAAGTTACATCCCATGTTTTCAAGCTTTCACCACAACTTTTATTTTCACTGACATATGACAGTCTGGATTCACGTTCTCAGTTTCTGGGGGAAAAGGTGCCCAAAGAACTGAGTTTACCTTGATTAGGTCTTCGCTACTCTTAAGTCCACTACAATAAAAAGAGGCAGAACATTCCCATGATGCATCTAGGCAACTCCAGCACTGGTAGAGCTGCACCTGCAACATTGCTGTGTTAGCTTGCTTATTTAGCTTCTTTGCATACTGCCCAAAACTTAGCAGTGAGTGCATAAAGCCGACAGACAACTGGAAGATGGTTTAGCCTAGGAAGGTAAGAAACTGAAACACTGACTATCCATTCCTCTAATAGACAGATATACAAATATTTAAATGTGGAAAGGCATCATTAAGGTTTCGTGCTCTAAAACATTTCTTTGCTCAGCAGTTCACTAAACAGAAATCTCAGAAGAATGTTCAGCATATAAAGAGAAACACAGTTACAGACATAAATCTTGCAAAGGCAAATACCTGAACTACTAAAAAAGCAACAAACATTAAAATTCCCAAGCAATACCTATCCTAGGATGCTGGAAAGGAAAAAGTGTTATACTTACAATAGACAGTCCTGGGTCTCAGGGCTTTCACCTTCTTTAATTATGAAGATGCAAGTCATCCCAAAATAAAATAAGAAAAAGGAATTAACATGCTGCACCATTTCAAGAACAAACCCTGTACTTCCTGAGAAGCCCTTGCAGATAATTACAGTACAGGCCAAAGTTTCCATTATCAAATAGGAAAAATTAAGAGCCTTTATCATTTTCTGCAAAAGCTGGAAGTACTGACAAAAATGTGCTTACAGTTAATACAAGGTTTATTTCAAGAAAGCCCTCTTATTAATGAAGCTTTAAGAGATGATTATGGCTTGAAACACAAGCCTCATCCCTGGAAGCTTTTAAGACAAGGCTTGATGGGGCTCTGGGCAATCTGATCTACTGGATAATGTCCCTGCCAGGCAGGGGGCTTGGAACTAGATGATCTTTAAGGTCCCTTCCAACTCTGACGATTCTATGATCTCAAGAATGCCAGACAAAACAGAGTTCTGCATGGTTACAGATCTTAAATTTTCAAAAGCTGCAGTTCAAACAAAGAAGAAAAAGATAACTTGCCCCACAAGGAAATACAATCTAACAAAAAGCAGCTCCCCCACCATTTTGAGTGGATTTGGCTAGAACTCAAGGCTACCCAAATCTCCTGAAAGTTCATTCATACGATGAAGAACAGGAAAAGTGACTTTCATCAGCTGAATCCAGAGTAGATCACTTTTTGGCAAAATCTAAGGGAAAGATAAATTTCCATTCCAGAACATAGCTAAAATGGTCCTGACTCACTTTGAGAAAACTTTTTGGCAAATTAACACAAACCTGCCACTTACAAGAATGAAACAGTAAGCATGATCATTCTACCAGGAAAGCAGCTGCCTGCTCAGAGCACTCGGTGTTGAGTGCTGTATTTTCAGTATCCACTGGCATGGAAGAGATGCTACATATCAATGTGACAATTCAGTAGAAGCAAGACTGATGCAACAGTTAATTTTTTAAGAAGCCAAATAGCTGTTCTTTCATAGTAGTTACAATAAAAAGTAGTTAACCAAGTCCCACTAACACCACAGAGAGTAGGTGGCAATTTATGAGGTCATCAGGATTTTATAAGCTTTGCATAAAGTCTCCCTTGTAGCCTCCCTTGCTGCTGCAAGTGTTTCAGTTACTTATCATTCTATATCATTCTGTAGTTTCACAACAAGCAGCTGCTAACATCTAACTTTCCACACAAGTGTAGAAAACAATAGCATCTTCATTATTGTTTTCAGACAATTTACTTTGACTGCATTTGGATTACCGCTTTTGTTAACATTAGAAATGGAGTTCCATAAGTGAAGCTACTGGGTCCATTTTACTTGTGAAACCTTCTTGAGGCTTCTTTGGCTTTTTTGTAGTTTCTTTTTGGTTTGTTTGTTTGTTTTTTTTAAAAAAGCAGGAAGCAAAAAACCCCCACAAAACTACATCAGGAATTAAGATTCTCACACATTAGGTAAGAAAATTATTCTTATCCTGGGTCACATGTTACAAGCAAGTTGCAACAGTTGTTTTTGAGCTAAGACTATGAAGAGTTAGGGTAACTTTTAAACTAGGTGTCTAACTTTAAGAAGCCAAAACTCAAAACCTGCTGCTTTTTTGGGTTCAGACCTCTCACACACACTGTAATCTGTAAGAACGAGTGCATAAACTAGTTTTCCACATAGTTCACAGATTATCTCACAGAAGTTTCACATGCATAATTAAGTATTAAGTAAACATAATTTAGTTGTTCCTAAATATATACACTCTTGAGATCTCATCAATGAGATGTTAGCAGCAAATACACAGAAATTATTTACTTTAATTCTTCAAGCTCATATGCAGCAAACTGAGGTTTTTTGCAGAAGGAAGGCTCTACAGTTTAGGTCTCTTTAGATAATGAACATAAGATGCAGATCATAACAGCATGCTTCTTGAGATCAAATAAACAACACAATACACTTGTGTTGGTGCTGTATCTGCAAAGGGCTGTTCAAAACACATGGAAAAAAGACCATCCACTCTAGGATTTTCTCTCCAGCAAAATGAGCAATAAAACTAACATATTTGCAAAACCAGAATAAAATATATCACATAGTACCATATTGCAGGTATGCACATAGCAAGAATATTTTAGCTGGGGACTGTTCCCTTCACGGAACCACAGAATGTCAGGAGTTGAAAGGGACCTCTAAAGATCATCGAGTCCAACCCCCCTGCCACAGCAGGATTCCCTAGACCAGGTCACACAGAAGCGCGTCCAGACGGGTTTTCAATACCTCCATAGAGAAAAGGTCTAGCTTTTTACTCAGTTGTCAAAAAAAACCAAAACAAATCCACCTTTCATGCATTAAATCTCCCATTACTCTTATAGACTTGTTCAATGAAAAGCAATAGTAAATTTATATAAATGTTGTTTTCTAACAATTTTACTGTAATGGCTAAAAACAACATTCAACTGCTTTTCAAAGCAGACAACACAAGCCAATTCCAATTTCTGAAGAGCTAAGAACTATAAGCACATGTACGAATGCTGTTTTGTCTTATTTACGCACACACCCCCCTCCTCAGCAACAAAACCACAAAAACCATCAGTGTGCAACTATGCAGGGGGTGTCATAAGGCACTCAGGGCACAGGATACACACAGCCTTATAGTGTGGTCATCCCAACCCCCCAATCTTTTGTCCAGCAGTACTTTTAACAGGGGTTTGGTCTCATGAGTTACCAGCGCTAGAAAACAAATTAGACATGTATTCTGCTTATTATTCAGTCTCCAAGTTCAACGACACAGAAAGCATAATAGCCAAACAGTAAAGTCAGAAAGAAATACAAATTCTCATCACAACAAAGAATCAACTCTCAGGGACAGAAACTAAACGAACTTTAAAGTAGCACAGCATACAGAATGAAGCAGTCAAAGACTTGAAAACTTCTATGGTTAAATTTCCTATATAATAGAATGCAAATGGAAATAATTTTATCTAACTAGATAACTAATCATCTATTTTTGACTATTATTGAGACTTATTCAGAAAAAAAATATTCACCTGAATTTCAGTGTTAATAGAAAAGGCTTCAACTAAAACAAAATCTAATACAGTAACAAACTTAGTAACTGCACTGACTAATCATCTGCTTGAGATATTTGAAAATGATTTCTATTTCATGACACAACACATCACCTAGTCTATTCCGATCCCAGAAATCAAGCATACATCAATCCGCTGGGTTACAGAGCATTAAGCTTGCAAATACACAAACAAATATAAACACAACAACTAAGGACACTCTTTCTTGCAAGAAGGCAAACTCAGCTTAATTATTATTCTTAGCCTCCAACACAGAGGAATCTAATGAGGCTTTAGGTACAAGCTTATTCTCTCTTGGTTTCAGAATTAACAAAATACTCTGGGTAAGAGTAAAACTGCTGTCTAGGTAGTCTGCTAAGCTGCCATGAAGAGAGATATTATTTACATGTTTCTCTCCAGCAGCAAACATTCATGCACTGTCAGTTCAAACACCCAGACTGAGGGTCAGTATGCTAAAGTTCCATGTATGCTCAGATGTTTGGCAAGCGACCTCCTTCAAAGAAATTATGCATTCTGATGCTATTGTTTAGAAGTCAATGATACCAATATATAGGTGAACAAACCACAGAGATGAAACAAAGGCATGCAAAAGAAACCTAGATAAACATCTTATGAACCTGTCCAAAATGCAGAATACCAAACTACCCAAGTAACAAAAAAACCCCAAACAATAAAAAACACACACACAAAAATATACAATAGCCACATACACAAAGCCAAAGTCAACTGAACTATTCCTACAAATCTGTGAGACAGTTAAGTTTTACTACTGCAGCTACTCAAAGTCACGTATTTTAGTTTGAATAGTTATAGGAAATAAAGGCAAATTAAATAAGAATCATTTAACACATGTAGCAAATGTTTACATCTGGTTTTTTGGAATTTTCCCAGTGACTGTCCTTCTCCTGATGAAGGGTTATTTCTTATGTTTCTGAAACTTCCTCTGGTGGAAGACAAGCACAAAGTATCTTTACCAATGCCATTTTAAAAGCAAATAGGTAGCTGAAAGAAAAAACAGTCGTCCAACTAAAGTAATAAAAATGGCCAGTGCATTGTCCAGAGTTGCAATTTAGGTAATGAACTACTAGCTTCTTGTTATGTTGTCAGGGTGTTCTTTGGTATTATTCTGAAGAGGAACTCCTCCAGGAAGGAACTAAGAGCTATTTGCTATCAACATCTTGCCTGTACCAAAAAGGAACATAAGCTCAGGACTTTTATGGTTACTTGAAAATTGGCGATACAAAAACTTATTGATAACTCCATGAATTCTGATCTTCTTCTGCCAAAACATACAATAGCTTTCATTATTTAAAGGGAGAAATTAAAGGTACTTGAAATCAATGATGTTGCAGTCTTGAAGATTTATTCCTAAAGACATGCAGTCTTGTGACTCACCAGGACTCCACACACCAACACTAATGTTTAACATCTAGCAAGCATCCAGTTTTCAACCTGCCTGCCTCTTGCTCACAATCAGTTTGCAGTCCTTCATTAACTCAATCAAGTTTGACAGATGTAGTCCAATGTAAACAGATTTTCAAGAATGAAACAGATTGAAAACTACAGGCAGATTTTCTAAGAAAATAATCACTAATTTTTCCACTTTAAAAGGGAGAAACAGCAATAACTAAACTGCTACGAAGGTTAACTAGAAAATAAAAAGGAACAATCACAAAACCAAAGGAACTCCTTGCATCAGCAAGAACATTTGGCAGGACACAAAAAATACTACAGTACTGTACAATTCTACTGACTCAACAGAAAACAAGACGACTGAATCCTGGTAGGAAAAAAGTGTTTAGAAAAAGTGGAGCCACTGACTCAAATGAGAGTCAATACTATAAAGTGACAGCAAATACTATTAATCTGTCTCAAAAACAAAGAGTTGGGGAGATGCTCCTCATCTACAACTAAAAAAAGGGACACACAGATACCTGGGAAAGACAATACTGTACTTAGTCCTTAAGTGCTCCAGTAAGAATAAAATACCATTAAGAAAACAGAAGCAGGCATTTCAGTGCCACAACAATACAATCTGATGACAGCAATCGTAAGAGGAAAGTACAGACAAATGAGTATCTCAATTTTATAGACTAAGAATTGGGAATTCTAAGCAACAGATAATCATCAGCCAGCCAATCAACAGCCATAAGTTCAGTCAAACATTTATAAAAGCCTCATCTCTAAATACATCCTCACAGAACACTGCCTAAGAATTTAAGCAGAAAACAAGCAAAGACAGTAAACAAGTAAGTCACTACTGAGATGCTTCAGACAGAACCACAGGACTCAGCAGTTAAGCAAATGTAATTCCAACAGGAAATCTGAATTAATGTTACTATCCAAAGAACAAGTAAGCTAGTTTTATTCAAAGTACAGGGAAGTTACATAGACTTGGAAAAGAAAGTAGTACTTTTACCAACTGTATCCAAAACAAGAAATTCAAAGTCTTTCACCAACCGGGACTTTGTGTAATTCAAATGTTAGTTTCACAATTAACATGCATCTACCTTCAGGTACTGTAAATGTTTCAAGTTACATGCTGTAACAAAACAGAGTGATGAGATTCCCACCTCACCTTTTCTGGGGATTTTTCAAGCAAGTTACTGTTCCATATCTACCAGTAAGTTAGATAAGCAGTTGAAATCATGTGAAATCAATTCCTGAACTTTGCAAGAATCCCAGATTTATCATAAACTTGCACAACACAACATGGAAAATCGTTACCTTTCTATGCTTTGCACCACGATAGTGTGACTGAAGACTTATAGAACTCATACATGGAACTTCACAAACCTAGAAAGATAAATCAAAAGTACATCATCAGTTATGCTATGGGTATTCTGTAGCTAGTGAGTTACAAGAACACGAAGTACATCTGTTTCTACAGCATAATTTTCAAAGTCATCTTCGGCTTAAACAATACAATTTGTGTGACATTCAGGAGAGCAGCACACCACTAAAGTGCCCAGAAACAGTGTGCAAACTTTTTCAGATTATATTCAAACACATGTTTAAATAAATTGGCTGGTGTGAATTTAAGAACCTCCCCCTTCCCTCCTACCATTACTTGCCGGATTCTTGGCTTTCTAAGTTTCCCCAGGATGGAAAGGCAACAAAAAAGAGATTATCATACAGTGACTTGAAAGGAATATAGACAAAATTACTGCCTAGGATAACTGCAACTCCATTCATTTTTACGTCAAGGGAATCACAAAACACACCGAAAGCATCTGCATTTCATTAAAATCAACAGACACACGTATACCATTACAACAATTAATGGAAAACACCATAGACCTACAATTATTTCTTACTATCTTCAGCTAAGAAAAAAAAAGCAATGACTAATATATACTAATATTGTCTATACTCTTGACATACTGTTCCATAAACTTAAGGTGCCAGGGGAAAGAAAAAAAATAAAAATAAATAAAATCACTGCTAGGACAACCTATCATTGACGAATTTAACACATTCCAGAGTTGCAGCCTTTACAGATAAATGAGCCTTCACAGTTGCCTATGAGAAATACTTACAGATATCTGAAAGACTACAATTAAGGACTTACATTGCACCTGTGACTGCTAAAGTACAAACTGAATTCACCGAATCCTAAGACAAGTCAGGGTCTGACCACGATATTCTCTACATTCTTCTTCAGCTTAAGCTTCTCTCACAAGTCGGTCATACTACATCTAGGTTAGATCTGCATTTCTAAGAGCATGGTCTTTTAACACCTTAGGTCTGCAGTTTAGCATATAGTCTGAAAAGCCATTAAGAAACGCACTCACTTCACAATAAAATATCTTTTTTTCAGATCTCGGTTTGCCATCCGCGGGCTTAACTTCTTCAATCACGGTGCTCATCCTGCACAACTGGTTCACTGCACACAATGAAAATAAAGTAAATCCAACTCCTGTGTACGCGGCACCTTCCAGCAAATAATCGGGGGCGGCAAGGACGCGTTAGTCGGACGAATTCAGCCCATTATTTTCTTTCAACGCATTTCTAGATGAAACCACATCTTTGATCTTCACAGGCTTAGGCCTTGCGGTGAACGTACCCTCCCCGTTCGCCTTTCCGCAGAGGTCTCACACAGCAGCCGACCCCAGGGAGCACTACTCTCCGGCCGCGCGCCCCCCGCTGCTCCCGCCTCTCCCGCAACCCTCTGAAGATACAGCGCTACCCCAGCGCCTGTTTCACCAAGGCCCGCCACCCCCACCCGGCGCGTCCCCAGGCCGGCCGGTAACGACAGCAACGCCGTGGAACACACACCTCCCCCTCCCGTTCGTCACTTCCGCTGCTTCACAGGAACGAAAAGCCCCTCACGGCCTGACACCAACAACGATCCCAGCACCACATCCCCTCCTGTAGGCAAATAATCAATAGGCAAGAAGCTGCCCGCCTCGACCAATGGGGAGCCAGCGCCGCCTCGCGCAGCTGGGAGCCGGAACCGGGGCCGGAGCCGCAGCCTAGCCTTTCCTTGCCTTTTGCCTTGCCTTGCGTTTTGTCTTGCGAGGACGGCAGGCCTGTCCCGCCCCGCCCGGTACGGCGGCCCCTGGCGGCTGCTCGGAGAACCCTGGAGGCCCGTGTGAGGCGAAATAACGGAAGGCAATGGCCTCGTCTCCCCGCAAGGTGTCGCAGGGTATTCCGCCTCGGGGCCTTGGAGAAGGGGCAGGAAACACTCTTGGCAACGGTTTTAATTTAAATGCAAATATTTATTTTAAAATGTCTTCACTTTACACTCCTGACTGGTAATAAATGTAAAATATAATTTAAGAAATACAGTTGAAAGTTCCTTCTAAAAGCAGACAGAAAACAGTACAAAAAAAACAACAGAAAAGTGCACAGGTATTAAACAAAATTCCTAAATACCAAATCCACGTGTTAGTGCCTGTTTTTCATTAGCCCGTGGGTGATAACCTCTTGACATCGATTACACATGTGCACCAAGCAGCCCATATTGGTTAGGTTACGTGTTACTAACAGTATTACCATGAACTTATTTGGCTTTCACAGAGTTGACTTCACCTTTTTGTTAATCTCATCCTCCACTGTATTTTTTCAGGAGGAGCAGGAATGGCACTTTCAGGAAAGGATTATTAGCAGAGTTTGATGGCAGGTTACACCCCTTTTCAAGGGGAATGATATTATTTGTACTAATATTTTTATGGGCATATCTGTGACAGTCAGAGGCCTTTACATGGAGCCACATTAACATATGTGATAATTATTTGTGGTTCTAATCTCAAAATATAAAATGGACTAACTGAATACACTGTATTGTACATGTTGTGTAATGCTTCCATACCCTTCTTTTTTGAAAAGAATTAAAAATTAAAAGTGCAATTGCACAGTGAAAGAATAAACATGTAGAAAAAAATAAAGAGAAGCAAAACAGCAAACCATAACTTCATTGGTTTTTTGAAAGAGAAACCAGATTTAAACAGAAAAGTGTCTGGCAGTATATATATTTGCAGAACTGAAGTGTTGGTAGCTCAGAGTTTCTTGACAGTACAGCCTCCTGAAGAGAGGATGTTTCACCAGCAAAATGACCTTTTTTTCTGTTTTAGGAGTACAGCTATGATTAGTGAGTACCTCTGTTAAGGAGGGCAGGGGGTAAGTGGTGGATTGCACTTGAGCTTAACACTGTTCTTTTGGCAAAACTTTTGAAGTATGCCTAAAGTGGAAATAAAGGTACAGATGCAGTAAACAGAAAGGGTGCAGGCCACAATGTACCATCCTACAAAAATCAAGAAGATAGAAAAGCTAGAGGAAGAAAAAGGTAAAGCTTTTCTGATGGCAGAACTGCCTTTAAGGAAGAAAGTGTTCTTTGGTTTTGTTAAGAAGTTGAATAGGGGGAAAGAGGTGTGAGGAAGGACTCTTTCAGAAGAGGGAAACTTGCTGACCATGTAGAGGAAGAATCTTCTTAGCTATGGTAAGAGTAGGAAGAAAACCGAATACTGTTACTGAAAATTGAAATAATGTTTGCCTTTTTGAAGTTGTTTCTTAGAAAGACAATATTTAGAAAATCAACAGTTGATGCTTGCCTCTCCTTATCTCACACTTCAAGTGAACAAAGGGAGGATATATGCAGTCCAGAAGTTACAAAAGTTCAGAAGGGAGAGTAGTGGGATAAGGAAGGGAGAGACCAAGGCGTGGCCTAAGAAGAGGCAGAACAGTAGTGTGATTCCTACCTTCTTGTGCAAAATGGTGAGCTCTAGACCAGAACTTCATCTGATTTTTTTTAACTTGGCTTTTAATTAGATAAATACAATTACTGACTCTAGCTAAGCAGCTGATGTTCCTTCCACTACCTTCTGCCACATTTTTGTATTAGTCATTGGAAGACTGTAATTCTACCAATACAAATGTGAAACGGGAAATTTTGGCTGCTGTACAGCTGTCCCTGGAGTCCTGTTGCAACTAGGAAATCCTGAGAAACTTCAGACTGCAGAGTCAGAGCACCAGCTGCATGACTTGAGCTACAATTACCAGCAGCAAGAGAGTTAATGCAGAGACACTGAATTTGCCAGTTTTGAAGACTAATGGCAGGAAGAAACAGGGGCACTTCATGCCTCCTAAACTGATATTTTCAGTCTGACTGAGAAATACAACTTAGCACTAAATTACCTCAATCCTTGTTTTCAGGAAATTATGTTCAGCCTGAAAAGGTACAAATTCATATCTACAGAAAAAATAAGGATGTGATTTCAGAGGACAGACTTATTACCAGTGGATGGAGACTTAATACTGTAGTTACAGAATAATTACACCTTAACAGCAATATACGAGACAGGGTGATCTCTTTTTCCCAAAAAGTTTATCTTAATCTTTTCGTACTTTCCCTCTAAACATTCAGCCAAAGAAAGTCACTCTCTAAGCACAGGTAGGTGCTTGGATCTCCATGTTTTGGGTTTGTTTTTTTTTATAAAAAGTACTTTATGGATTTAGTATATTTTTCAGCCTGTCACTGATGACTTTTTCAGAGGCATTTCTGATAGCACGATAGGAGAAAGTATAAAGACAAGAACAGATGCCATGTGTATTCAAACACGACGCAGATGTATTTGTCAGGGTGGTAGGATCTACCAGCAGCTCTCTTGTCTGAATCTCTTTCAGCTAGATAAAAACCCTGTGACTACAACCTGAGCATGGCCACCTGCAGAGTCTCTTTGCTCACTATGCATGTTACAGAAGTCTGTTTCAGATGAGACATTTCACATTGGGCTTCGTAAGATTTGAAAGTGAGGAATTAACTCCAGGCAAAAAACTTCTCTAGCAAGAAATTTTCTACAATCTGGTTGAGGCTTAGGGTTTTTATCTCAATATAATCAGAAAAGTCTTTCCATTTCAAATGTTCACTCTAAGAAGAGAGAAAGAAAGGAGGAGAACAGAAATAAAAGACAAGAAAAAATGGAACAGTGGCTCCACACCTCCATCACTCTGAGTTTGTTTTTTTCAGTTACATAACATTGAGGAAGGAAAATGAGCATATCAGCATTTTCCTCACTACCTAAGGGAATGTATGTATTTATAGATAGGGGAAATGGTGTCTTTTAGCAATTTCAGTTAAAACATCACACATTTTCAAGACAAATTAATGGCTCTTCTGAAATAACTACAGTGAGTGAGGCTGTCCTACTTAAGTTCCAGTATGTCTTCAACACAAACTGTTAAGAAAGGCTTCTAGGCAGCAGAAGCTGATCTTATACCACAGAATATTCCTTGCCTGAGGCTTGTTGCTTGCCACCTAAGTATTTGAAGCACTAGGAATTTCTGGAAGAATTGCACATGCCCTGTCGATCTCAATACCATATCAAAGAATCAGCACCTAAAATCTTAACTGACCTCTCTGATGCACAAAAGTCAAACCTCCCTATGCTGTCCAGAGGTGAATCAGTTCTTAGGATTTTTAAGAATACATTGCTGTGTTCTAATTAAGGACAGCTAAGCCATAGAGATGTAATTTACATTACCATATTGCAATCAAGGAGTGGGAAGTCAATCTTCCCTATGGAGAATGTAGGTACAGACCCTTGATCTTTCATTTCACTGGTTACATCTCCAAACTGAGGACCAACTGAAACCAGCTTACTCCTTGCACACTGCTGCCCTCAAAACAAATCTCTACCTTGATATCCAAAGAGTCTAAAGTGAATAAAAAATATTGATAGTGTTATCTACAGTGAAGGCAAGGATATCAAGACTGTCTCAAATGAGAGGCAGCATGCAGCCAACAGGGAGCTGCTTTACCTCAGACACAAAAAAAAGGTGATTTTTTTGTGGCTTGGGTATTGTCAGCTGGACTATGGCAGATTTAATTTGAGCTACAGTAAGCTATTATTGCCCCTCTTAACTCTCCACTATTGCATTTGTTCTGGAATACTGCCTTCTGCATCAAAGGTACCATTGCTGTGTAAAGTGCAGCATTTCAGATCAAACCATTGTTCACAAGTACTTTATTGTCACACAGATAACATATATCTTTACATCTGCCAACTCTAGCATACAGGCAGTAATTTCTAGCAGAGAAGACAGACAGTCTTGAAGAAGAGCAGCCTCCCAGGTGCAGAACCATTTGCCTCCTTGAAAATTACATTTTTCCAATATATTTATAGCATTTGGAAGAAGTTTATGCCACTTTTCTGTCATGGAAAAGCCATGTCATTTGTGACAATAGATATAAAAATGAAGACATAACATTCTGAACAATAAAACATTCACTATAGGGCTTCTTTCAAAAATCACATATGTATCTGAGGGGTTTTTTTTGTTATGTTTTTTATATAGAAGAAGTTGATATAAAGTTGAAATAGTGCAATTTTAAAGCAAAAATTAGTGCAGGACTCAAACTGCAACAACAAAACACAAACCAGAAGTTGTAGATTTCTTTTTTTTTTTAAATGCATTACTGACAGGGTTCAAAGGAAAGCATACAAATCTATTTTCAAAAGGACCAAAGTGCAGCAAACTGTTTTTGAAAGGTATACATCCTCCAGTTAGCTCTCTGTGAGATCAAGATTTTATTTTGGGAATGAAACTAGGATGTTTTTGAAAATAACATATCTAATCTTAATGTGGGATTTGGTTTTGATGTCAGGTGATGATGTCTAACAGACTGCTATCAGTCAAAGAGATATCAATAAAGAGCATTTCCTCTGTTAAAGTTACAAGTAACAGCAAGGAAAATAATTGGAGAGAAATATTTTCTGCTCTACATTTAACAGCACTTTGTAACTCTTTTATACAAGTGGATAACATCCCATTGTTCAGTCTTTCAAACAGCAACATGAAAGGCTGATGTAAAAATATTGGTACTAAAACATAAGTATTATCAAGAAAACTTGGGAAGAACTTCAATTTGAAGCAAAATAATTTCCAATGCATTTTATTAAAGTAATTTGTTTTAATTAATGCTTTTTGAATTAAGAAGCTGTGTTGTAAAGTCTTTGCCTGTTGCCATCAATTTAATGTTGAGATAAAGGAATAGATGGTACTTATTAGACTAGCAAAAACAAAAACAAAAACAAACTCCTAAGGTATAAGTTACAACCATAAACATTTTTTCTTTGCACAGAGGCATCACATCAGCTTGGAAAAAACCAACCAAACAAAACCCAACAGAACAAAGAGAGGAAACAGAAATAGCTAGACCTTGCTAATGAACTGTTGACAAGAGAAGAAAGATGATAAAGACAAATTAGCAAGTATACATGTGCAGTGATTAATGGTTATTTTTCTGTGCCTGAGGTTTTCTCTTTCTTTCCAATGATCACCACAAGAAGGGCAGTGGAGGAAAAGAAGAGCAGGGGGTATAAGGTGTGTGTATGTCTCTGTTCTCACACACAGATAACACAAACACGCACACGCACACCCCTCCTTTTTTTCCCACCGGTTTTTACTTTTAGTAACTTATTTAATCTAACTGGAAGAGAATCTACAACTTTTTGCTTTTAACATTATAAATATTCCAAATGTTATAAAACCTATTGCAAAAATGTACATTCAGTGGTTTTATGAGTTACAGGACCTGCTAATGTATTTTCAGGGAAGCTCGCGTGTACGCTGCTGGACAACGGTGGAGAATCCAGGGGCTCCCGCTTGATTGCTTGAACAAAGCAGGGGGTTTTAAATTCACATGGTGTTTTAAACATGTCATTATTCTGCTCTTTCTCCTCCCCTGGGCTGTAGAAGTGGCCATAGCACGTTGTGTGTGGCAGGTCAGGCATGCTTTCCAAACACCCGGAGGAGTTCTGAGGGCAAAATGGGGACACCTCCTTGCTACGTGAACCCTTCCAAGATCTGTTCAGGTTTAGGCTGTTGGGATGATTTGCTACAATGCATTGCCAGTTACGTGGCGTGTAAAGGCAGTGTCTTGGCTTCTGACAAGGTGAGGCTGGCTCACAGAGATCCGGTTCTGTTTTGAGGTGCACTCTACTGGGGTAGCTAAACACCTGCTTTCTCACTGAGCTGTTCTCATCCGGCCAGGCTCGGGTTTGTGATGTCAGGTAGTTATCAGCAATGTTTTCGGAATCAGAATCGTATTCCGTTTTGATAGGCATCTCCAAGGGAAAGGCTACATCATAGAGAGACTCTGAGGATGTTAACGGTCTCTGTAGTTTCAGGTGGTCTGTCGCGTAGGTCTCCACACACCGCTGTGGTACACCCGAGTAAGACTGGCAGTTTTCTGCGCTACCCCAGTGAGAAGGGCAAGTTGATGCCAAATTTGGGAAACTCTGGTCTCTATTGTAGAATGATCCAGCTCTCCTGTTTGAACACATGTTCATTCGCTGGCTCATAGAACAGGAGTTTGAGCTTCTTAAAGTCCAGCTACTGTTTGTGGTGCAGTTGTTTTGAACACCTAAGATTGATGTGTTAGAACTCAGAGGTTCCTCTTGCATAAAACACTCACCATTTGTATGAGGCTCAAACTTCAGTTTTACATTATCTGGTTCATTTTTTACTGCTGTCCAGTTAAGATGCTTCCACTGGCCCAGAGTTTCAATGGCACTGTTATAGGAAAGTCCCTCCAGGTTTCCTTTCAAATTGGCAAAACCACTTGGTATCTTCAGTTTTTCATCTTCTTCCCTTTCAGTAGCAGTAGGAAAACAAACAAACAAAACCCAAAACAGTCAATCACATGTTTCTAAATGGATGTTTCCTAGGATACAAATGGAGTGGGTCAATATACATTACAAGCAATACTTTTGCCTTAACATGGGACTCTCACACTCTTGTTCAAGTAAGCTTTGCATTTGTTTGAGCAAAAGAAAAAGAGTGTGCATGCATCTGGGAGTCAACATGTGTGCACAGCTACCTTTCTGTGGCACTGTTTCATTTAAATTCTAAAAGCATTTACTCAATCATTTCAGGCACACAGTTCACAAAGACTGTAAACATTATAGTACAGCATGGTAACTACCTGACACTTATATTCTTCCCTTCAAACATATATAAATAATATAGGTTAATGTAGGAAAACCCAGAGATAAAATACAAAGAATATATTAAATGAGATTTATTTTGTTAACAAGGAATTATTTATACACTTAAGAACTTCCTGATTGAAGTGTTTTTAGGAAGAACCATGGGTGTCTTGTATTTTGAGAATGCAGTTAGCTGAGAGGAAATAAAATGCTTGAATTAAATGTCCAGAATAATCAAACATACTCATAGTAGGTGTTGGTTTCTTTTACATATCTAAGTCAATTTATGTTGTCTTTCATTTTCTAAGACAGCCTGTTAATTAATTTTTCATGCCCTGCAGCTGAAGTACCCAACATTAGCAAGAAACTCTGGCAGAGAAAGCTGCCTAGAGCATTTCCATGCCTGATGCAGTTTTCAGAACTTGGGGTCCAAATCTTCACATTCAGGATTTGTCTTGAATTCACTAATGTGCTGCTTTCCAGCCAGGCAGGATCAGTGCTACAAAACTACATCCTCCCTCTTCGTGCAAGAAATGGACACCTCAATAAGAAACCTAGCATGAAAAGCTAGGGAGCTAGTAAGGTTTTTAGAAAGATTTTTCTTAGCTGACTATTAACAACCTTTTCCTTCTGTTTGGATTTGATGTGCAAGCATAGGATTATCCGGTAGAGGGAGTCCATGTTGTTACAAAGAGTGAACGTCTTGCAATAATAAACCGCGAAAGGTGATTTTCTCTCTTTTTTTCCCATAAGGAATTAAATATTTCCAGTCCTCTGCTAGATATTGTTATTGTTATTATTGACAGTCTGGAGATGCAAGTTTAGCCTCGAGAAAAGGAGACTGAGAGGAGACCTTATAGCTGTCTTCCACATCCTTATAGGGCATAGTAGAGGGACAAGGACCAATCTTCTTAATCTGGTGGATAGCGATAGGACTAAGGGAAATGGGATGAAGCTGAGTCAAGGGAGGTTCAGGCTGGAGATTCTTCACTAAGAGGGTGGTTGGGATCTGGAACAGTCTCCCCAGGGAAGTAGTCTCAAGCACCATGCCTGACAGAGTTTAAGAAGCATCTAGATAACGCTCTCAGGCACATGCTGTGATTCTTAGGGTGTCTTCCATGGGTTTAAGAGCTGGTCTCGATGATCCTACTGGGTCCCTTCCAGCTCCACAATAGTATGATACTATGATAAGTGTTACAATACAAGTTTGCTGCAGAACTAGGTTCTCAGGAAATGGTCTAATTGGAAACAGTGTACTGAACAAAACGCAATAGTCACAAAAGCTGAACCCTCAAATGAAGAATTTTAAGTGAAATAGTATCTAGTGGAAATTCTTCAAAAGAATGTACATTTCCAGGAAGGCAGCATACATTTTAACATTAAAAAGTAGTGGTAAGGATGAAGTTTATTGCAGACTGTTAGGAGAACAGAACAGCTCCAAGGCCAACTCTTGAACACTTCAGTCTGCAGGAACTATCAAGCACAAAGGAAAGATTTTAACCACTCAGAGGGTAAAAATGTAACTAAATAAAAATCGAAGAGCATGCTTAGTTATTCAAAGAACCAATTTCCAAGTAGTGGCTTGAATACAAGAACCCGCCTCTTTTAATCTTTTTCTTAATAGAAGTCATAGAGCAGGATGATGTTTGTTCCATCCCAGTAAAGGTGAAGAGTTTCACCTGGGTCCTGGGAGATCGGGAACCTGCAAGGGATGTCTGCTCTAGAAGTTCAAAGACATTTTCATTTATTTCTTCCACCTGTGAGGCATCCTAAAGGAAAAAACAGGGACAACAGCCACATTTTTTTCCACTACACCAGATAATAGCTGGCCCCTGCTGGTTCAGCCAACTCTCACATATTCCCTCAGACCAGTTTGAAGAGATAGCTTAACAAGGCCCACAGGAACAGGAAGAAAAAAATCTCATGGGGGAAGGAAGAAAAGCCTATTTGGGAGAAAAGGGTAAAATCCAGTAGAGAGGTCCTCTTTGAATGCAAATCTGTGAGATTACCTTTGATTCAATGCTAAACCTACAGCCAACTAGATGTATCTATATGTATACAACGAATATAAGCATCCCTGTTTAGATTATGTTGAATATCCACAATTAAAAACATGAACTCAACTGTTATCCTCAAGAGTAAAAAAAGAAAAAAACCTTAACATAATCAAATGTTAAAAAGAACGAAACACAGGGAACTAAATCCACAAAGGGTTACAGCTGCAAAGTAAAACAAAACCCCAAAATACATTTTTGTACAAGAAAGTCAAAACATATTAATAATCAAACCTTTTGGCTTTAAAACATTCTGGTTTACTGTGTATGTACACTCAACTTCAGAAGAAAAACAAAGACTAAAAAAAAAAGTATTGTTTAGGATTATAACAGCAATCTCAAATGATCCAAGACCAAAAATGGATTTTCTTTTCACAGGTAAAATAAATCCTTCTCCTTCAGCTCTTCTCTTAGGTCACTACAGGTCTTTTAATGATCTTGTACATAAAGAATACTTTATCCTTTTCTGAAATATAGATTTTTTTTATTTAGTGTTGGAAAATATACTTACTTTAATGTTTGCTGTTGGGCAAGGACGTATTCTGAACAACCACTTCGATACAGAAGTTGAGTGTTTGCTTGTACCCATACCCAGTGATCTTCATTCGTTTGTACTTTGACTAGAGAAATGCCATTTTCTCCATTATTCTTTGCTATATAATTTAAAAGAAAATCTATTTTAATTCAAGCATTATTTAGTATTTTTTTCTTACCTAAACTCCAGGTGAATGTTCACAGGCATTTTTTGCTGCCTGGGAATCATCAACATAGGAAAGTACAAGCTAAAATATGTCACATAGCTAGACAAATTACGTTTAAAAAACAAAATTTGGAAAGCCTAATAAGGCACTTAAACTGTAACCAAGGATTTTTTTGTTCATTGTATTTTTTCCCTTTCAATAGTAGTACTATACCAACAGGAAAACATTTGTGAAAAATGGGTCTATGACAGAAGAAAGGTTTTAAAGAATTTAAAGGTGTCCGGCAGGTATGACAGAAAGCTGAGTACAACTGTACTCAATAATAAGTTGCTCATCTACATTTCATCCATTGTAAATTCTGAAATACAGCATACACTCTCATAATATTGTCAGAAACACTGGAAAAGCAAGAGTCAAAGCTGCAAGAAAATCATGAGCTTTTGAGACAATACATTCTATTTTTTCTGTTTTATGATCCTTGGGGAGAACTAGCATTTGTAGCATATCATCAAATTTTTCTAAGAGAGGCATAGATACTGTCACTAATTATTATGCTTTTCACAGAATCTTACTAAATTCAGTGCTTCCACTTTTCGGAAAGCATACGTGGAGCATTCTTATTTACTGTGATTGTTCATGTGGCTGTAAGCTTGGCATCACAGTATTTCTTCCCACTACAAAATAGCAGACTGATTCAGCAATATCTTTTGAGGTTGACAACTATTTTTTGCATTTTTTTAAAGGGTTTTTAAAGAGAAGAACAAAGAGAGCATTGGGACTAAAACTTGAAATAGCTAACAGGAAAAAAGACAAGGTTCTTTTTCCATAAACTGTATATAATCCAGAAGTACTTAACAGACACACCTTTGATTTGGTTTTCAGCAATCTGTAACACATTAGTGAAAGCAGCACCTTCATGATGACTGTTTCTTCCATATAATTCTGCTGCTTCGCATAGCCCTGAATTACCTTTGGAACTAGAGCTGTAAAGGACAGAAAGTGTGGGCAAATTAGAATCACACTCTGAAAGATGTGATCCATTAGCAAAGACTTATGGTTTAAGTATCTAGTAACCAACAGTATATAATTATCAATGTTTCCTGCATAATTCAGTGGTTCAAACTAGTGTGTGACTGAAATTCTCTATTCAATGAAAAGTAATAATTATGTTTAGGAATATTCTGCTCATGGCCATATAAATTTGTTGACCATCCCTGTTCAGCATGCTTCAGATCTGAAGCAAAAGCAACACTGAAGTTAAATGCTCACTTCATTCATTCTGACCAGTGTCCAGTCAGTTAGTAAAACTCAAGTAAAGCACTTGTCTTCTAGGAGCTGAATTCTGATGATCAACTAATTGTGCCACTGAAAAACTAGCAAGTGGAAATTACTTTCCAACTCTGTTCCAGAAGCCTGCATAGTCTATTATATCACAGAATCACAGAAGTTAGGGGCTGGAAGGGACCTTGAAAGATCATCTAGTCCAACCCCCCTGCCAGAGCAGGATTCCCTAGAGTAGGTCACACAGGAACATGTCCAGGCAGGTTTTGAATATCTCCAGAGAAGAAGACTTCATAATCTCTTTGGGCAGTCTATTCCTTTGGTACTGTCTGGAATGCAAATGATCTTCAGTGCTTAATGACTATGTTTGCATCAGGTCTTGTAACCATATCAGTCTTCCAGTAATTTAGTTCTTGACAAAAGGATGTATGTGCTAGAAGCACATTACACATCTGGGTAGTGCCTCCATACATGCACAAGTATATTCCAATTAAAAGCCAAATTATGATGCTGTCAGTCACACTGATAAGCATTTTGCTTCACAGCAATGGACCTCATTTCTGTAAGGTTTTGTTTAACCAAATAATGGAAAACATAATTGTAGCCCCAACCATCAGGTAAAATTCAATCATAGAAGAGTATTGAAAATAAGTGTTAGGAAGGAAATTAGTTTGAACACAATATGCCCTGATCTTCTGTGATTGCTACTGAGTGATCAGCCTCAGGCAATGGAGTGCAATTGTAGAGTTTTGTGTTCATAAGCCTTCTATTGTAAGATAAATAGGTGTACCAAATACATCTCATTTGACTCTGTATGAACACCCACACACATACACAGTCAGGTTTCTGAAGTTTTTCCTTTTCCTTTGTTTGCTACCAAAATACCCAACTCCAAATAAACCTGCTACCAGAAGACACTGAAATTTGAAAACTCTGTAAAAATACTTTCTCTTTTATATTTTTACTAGTAGAATGACTTATTGTGTTGGTGGCTTCTGAAGGTTAGGAATATATCCTAACTTTCCAGTTATATAAAATATAAAATCATATATTAATATGTATTATTTAAAAGTACAATAAATTATATAGTTATTATGTATTATATGGTTAAATCCAGATAAATTATTCACTTTTCTAAGGAAAAGGTTTAAAATAGAGAGTTATTTAGCCTAGTTTGTGTCTTTTACATGCTTAAAAATCATAAAGCCCATAGTATACTAACTGCTAAAAGATTAATTTGAAAATACTTTGTGTTCACTACTGCTGCATCATCAGCTTTGTGCTTTGCTTTCACAAGCAGACTTTTCATCTTCATCTCAGTCACAGAAGGGAGCAGAAGTGGTACCACTATGCAGAATAAGGACAGTTGAGGTGGCAGTACTGTTCCTGATGAGGACTTCTTCTTTTGTCCAAAAAGAAACTTTAGTTTGCCTTGGAACTGCATTGTCTGTTATTAAAAAAAAACCAAGCAAACCAGACAAAAATTCAAACAAACAAACAAAAGCAATTCTCTTAAGCATTTAGTGTATAAACATTTCAAATTCTAATACAACCTATGGACTGTGTTAACACCAAAATCAGTTTTGAAACAGGAAGAAAAACTAGGAATTTCATTATCTTTATACAAGATAAACCACACCATTTCAGGGGTATGATGGGTGGAGGTAAAATGAGACATTTGAGGCTGGGTTTCTTTTTTTTCTTCTCCTATGTACTTTAAGTAGAAGTTCTGCAGTATGTTGTGTTCACTCTTTCTTCTGTGTCTCACTCTGAAGCTGGAACTATTATTTTTCCATGCACTATCCTCTCCAGTGAGATGGTTCCTGAGTTCTTTCCTCTTATCTTGCACTTTTTCTGGGAAGTGTATGGGCTGGCACAACCTGAGGGCTGTGCGGGCAGGAGTTAGGGGAAAAGATATGCCCAAGGTAGCCAGATACAAAGCACATAGCTTGGAAGGAACCATCCATCCCTGCCTCAAATCTCCATATAGTCAGAAGGCACAGACCAAGTTAAAAGCAAGCTGCTGCCTCTCAGTGAAAAAATCACCTACCACAAAGTGACCAGACTAAAATCACTCCATTTGAATTGGTCATTTTCCAATGTATGATTTTCCTTGTATGATCAAGACAGGGATGCAGAAAAGACTAACTGGAATGGCTGTTCAGACCTATAGTCTTCTGACAAATGGGCATCTCAGACAGAAGATGCATTTCTCTGTCTTATGCTGATCATTTCATTTTCTTTGTATTTGTCATAAAAATAAACAATGTTGGTCTTTAGTAAGCAAACGGTGAAGTGATTTCTACAAATGAGCTACTCCTAGTAAAGATATCTAAGGTGCCCATGAAAGACTTTCTAATTCTGGCTTTTTTATTACTAAAGAACCCTTTACAAAAGAGGAAAGCAAGTCATTATTATTCTCATTCCTTAAAACAATTACTTTGTGTTTAAGTGTTAATTGTTGAAACTCAGGCTTGCCACTATTGTGCTAGTATAAACCAAGTATTGTGCTAGAATATATTGTACTAGCACTATGGTGGTAGTATAAACCAAGGACAGGTATTGTCCAAAAGAGCTTAAATATAGAAGTTTATAGATTCTTCCCATTTCAAATACTACAATCCTCTTTTTTCCAGTCACTTTCTATACATATCAATAAACGTCTTTAAGTGTTCCTTGTTAGTGCATGGCAAATGAAAAGTGTATCCTGGACATGGCTCTCCACAATATTTATGTTCAATATTAATGTTGAAATATTTTTCATATGAAGTAATCAAAATCTAGGAAGTCATTACTACCTTTTTTTAAATGAAATTATACTTACAAGGAAGCCAGAAGTACTGTCCAACAAGCATCGAACTCGACAGATGAAACAACGAGTTAAAAAGGAAGAATAATCTGTTGTGCTGTCATTCTCTTGTGCTTTAAACAATTTACTGAGAATATATTCTTCTCCTAGGAACAACAGTGGAGGTAATATATGTGAGATCACACTAAGAAAGAATAAAAATGTTCTGTAGCCAGCTGAAGAAGCCATTATGGAAATTGCTAAAATTTACTTTATGGAAGGGTAAATTATTTAGTTTTATCATGTATAAATACATCTGCACGTGGTCTATTAAAAGAAAAAAGAGAAGCTCTACAATGGGTTTCAGGTGAATTTCTTTAGAAAATGCAACTTTTTTATTTCCTGAGTTTTTGTGATTTTAAATGATGGAAAGCAGAGTAACAGATGTTGCTAGTTTTGAGATCAGAGATCACAGAAAATACATCAGAAAAAGAAACAAAATAAGGGGGAAGAATGTATGAAAAAAACCCCAAATGAATGAACAGTGTCTGATTAGCTCATGTTCAGCTGTTGCCTCCTTTATTTTTAATGGGACATTTTCCAGTTTTGGACTACAATTGCATAGCTTTTGAAATATTCCTTTCCCAAAAGGCACACATATTTATACTCAAGTACTAATGGAGGAACTGAAATTATCCACTCTATGTATTAGAACAAAAATTCCAAATATTTGTAACTTTTGAAGTATTAATGCACGTTGTCTAGTTTGTTTTCTGCATACTTCCTTCAAAACCTTGCAAAGTTCCTCAGAGATCTGTAAGACTCTTGCAAAACACAAAAACTGAAAGAAATTCTACCAAGTTTTGTGACTGTGCTCCTGAGGACTTCATAATGGCTTCTGAAGGATTTCTTGCAAGTTTCTCCCCACCCCTCTGGAGACTGTTCTTCCTCAATTACTTCCTCACCTTCTTGTGAAATGCATACGTTTTGCTGGGATCAATAATTCCTTATAAAATTAACAATTTCAACCCCATTGGATTTTCTGTAGTTGTGATTTCATCTTAACGCCTCCGGGAGGAGAAACAATCAGGGTAAGTATCCACCTATCATCCTAGGAAACATGGCCTCAGAGATAAAAAAAGAGCATTGCTAAGCCCACTTGTTCTTCTGAGGATTCTTGTCTACATAAATTGCTTGGGAAAACAAATGGCAGAAAGTGATGTTGCCACTGTGGTACTGTACAGAAATGCATGACATGTTTTTGCATTAATGAGAGGAATACTAATGTCCCAATCAATTTGAACAGAAGGTTGGTAGGAGGAAGACTGATGCTGTTCATTCTGCATTGATAAGAATATCCATTGGGACATTAGTTAGAGAAAAATAAAGGAAACATCAACTTCGTAACCTCAGTGGCACACATTACCTTATAAATGTCAAGGATCAGGAAGAAACATAATCTATGGGATAATAAGTTTATAAATGGCCCCTATGCAGCTTTCCACTGAAGAATCTGACTTGACATGGAACAGACATGGGTGCAGGTGGAGTGCAATTCTACCTTGGTACAGTGACGCTTATGTTTCCAACCAACATATACAACCCCACCTGTTTCTGTCTGTAGCTGCTGTCCAGACAACATCTGGGGAGGATTCATGGCCCAGTGCAGTTGTCTACAGAAATCCTGGCGATCATCCACATGAATGTAATCATATATGTTTTGGTGCATTACATCTGTCTGAAACAATTACAACAAGGAATGTTTAATTTGTAAGTGTAATGGGGCAGACACTTAACTTTAGGCTGATACTTTCCTTAAAATCATGACTGGTGTAGGATACCTTTAGAGCAAAAAGTATTGAGGAAAATTTTCAGATGCTAAGATTATTCTTTTTATTCTTAACTCTTTTGTGTGTATGCAAATGTGACATAAAAAAAGTCCAACTGACTGGTTGCATCTCCCAGGGATCGATGCTGGGACCAATTCTCTTTAATTTCTTGATAAGTGAATTACGAGATAGAGTGCACTCTTAGGTTTGCAGAGGGTACTAACTGGGGAAGGCAGGACAGCTACTCAGACCTTGATGGGCTGTAAAAATGGGCTGACAGGTACTTCAATAAGGGCAAGGTTCTCACTAATTTTGGGTACCCCAGGAAAAGATATTAGCATACCAAAGCGAGTGTAGGAGAGTGCTACCAAGACACTTAAGAGGGCTGGAGCAAATGACACGTCAGGAGAGGAGAGAACAGGTTTTGCTTAGCCTTAAGAAAACTTCAGGAAGAGCTTACTGCAGCCTACATCAACAAAATCAGCATGAATAGAGAAGACAAACCCTGACACTTCTTAGAAGAAGAAAGTGGAAGGCCAAGAAGCGACAAACACAAGTTGCAACATGGGAAGCTGTGAATTGATATAAGTGAAAAAAAATGTACAGTCAGAGTGGTTAAACATTGGAACACATCTTCCAGAGGGAAAATCGTAACTTAACTAGATGAGTCCTGGATCAACCTGTTCTAACTGGATCTTCTTTGAGCAGGGGGTTGGGCTAGATGACCTCCAGAAGTCCTTTCTAACTACTTTGTCTTGTTATTTTGTGACTTTACAATATATTTATTATATATGTGCTGCATCTTATACTGAAATAGAAATGAAACTTTTAGCTACATCTTATTTTTATAATGGATCATAGTTCTGTTAACTAAAGGAACAATGTTACAAGAAATTCATCTTCACCTGTCAGAACATGCACACACACAAATTAGTTTGAAATAGCATAGTAAAATAGTTTTAGTAATAGTGAATTTCTAATCAGCAGTGGAAGGCTAGGGTGAGACATAGGGTGCTCCATTTTAGAAAGCCTCTTAGAAGGACTGACAATAAGAAAGTAATTACAATGATAGTGACTAAGTATTCTAAATATTTGTTAATATATTTACCTGATGAAAACCCAGATAGTCCACAATTGTTGATGATGCATAAAATATCATTCCATCGGCACTCACCACCAATGCAAAACCATTCAGTGACTAAGGAAGGAACAATAAAATCATTAAAAAGATAATCAGAAAGTAAAGAGTAAAATAGGTATAAAATATAATAATTCTACATAATGATATTCTAGATATTAAAAAATCACTCTGCAAAAAGAGTAGGGCATCACATTTTTGCAGAAAGGCCTTTTTCTCCTAACGTGAAAAACCATGAACAATCTAGAACATGTTTTTTAACTTTTTAAGAACAATTAAGATTGCTAATTACAGTGTAACTAAATATTACATTACTGGTTTATTATCTACCATAAATTTTGTTTTGTCATGAATTGATATAATTGAAAATTTAATAGCATCAGCTACTTTTTTGCTTTTAATTTAATGCATCACATTCCATTATAATTACTTTGAATTTCTGTGCATCGATACATACAGATAATATAATAATGTCCAACAAGAAAATTAAATATATGTGCTGTTGTAGCTCTGACTTTTAAACTAGCTATGTATTTTAAACTGCAGGTATTTTCTTAAGCTTCTATAAAAATACATACATAACATAATTGCATAAATGCAATGAATATAAAAAGTAGGCAATAAATACTTCACTGATATAGACCAACATTTAGTCTAGAAAAAAGATAAAATAATTCTCATAGACTCAGTGATGCAAGAAAAGCAACAAGAGAACCCCAAAAATAAAAGTAAGGATTAAATGAAATACATGACATAAACATTAAGATCCATCATGCTGCCTGCAGACTGTCTAATTTTGCCTCTCTTCCCTTGATAAAGATTCAGTAACATATCTTCACTCCCGCTGGCTTGCATTCCAAAGTAGTTTAGATGATCCTTTCATGTGACGGTTTTGAGGTCTTTTGAGATTACAGTTCAAATAGCTGCTGCTGAAATACTGCTATATTATTACTATTATCCTTGCTTCACCTTTCTCTCAATTTACTGTTGTAGCAATGGGCCTATTAATCCTGAGTTAATCCTGAAGCACAATGAGGGCAGATTTTCAATTGCTCAATAACCAGATACACTGACATATTTTTGTGAGCTTGGTTTTCTTTTCAGTTCCTAAATAAGGACCAGATTTCCATGACTGCTCAAAGCAGTCACCACTGTGACAATGGTGGGCAGAATTTCAAGAGTTCAATGCACAATAGACCAACCTCCTCAGAAGATTTGGCCTTAATCATAAATGTGGAGCACCTATGGAAATGTGACCCAGTGGGACCATACATGGCCAGGGGCTCTGCTCCTCGAAGAACCTGTGAAACGATGACTGGAGAAATGTAATGGCTCAGCTACGTTTGGAAAGAGCTGTAGCAGCAACTAATTCCATCAAGTCCGTACTAACCATGAGGTATCACCAAGAGTAGGCAAAGGTAAATTGTGTTCAGCTTTAGGTCAGCTCTTTAGATACAGATCATTTCCAGAATAAGTGTTATTTCTGCCTCTACTAGGCTTGTGTTGAACGTTAGTTTTCCGTATCAACTCTTCAAGCACAAAGAGTTGCTGGACTGGTGCTCTTTTCTGCTCTAAATAATGACTAAATTTGTCGCAGCACCTCACTAAGCAGAAGAAGATGCATCAAGATTTCTACATCTTCCCATCTGTGCCTTTCACTGCACTGAGAGGATCCTCCATAGATGGTATCTGTCATATCCATTTCCAGTGTCAAGTGGAGACAAGAAAACATTTTTGGCATCTTGTCTCTTTGGACTCATCTTCATAGCAATGAAACCATCAGTGATGTGATGTTAGGAATTTTATTACATTTTGAACATCTGGCAGGCCTTTTAATTTGGACAGACTAAAAATTTCCACAAAGATAACCACAAGACATTTAAAGGAGATTCTTCATGTCTGTGGCCATTACCATGTATGCTCCAAAAGATCTCCAGTCCCACCCATGCAGCCAGGACAGGTAGGAATTAAGAACATTACAGAAATGTTCTTAATTAAAGAAGCGTTTTTAACCTATGCAATTTAAGTCACCAAGCACTGTCTGGGAAGCCTTAAAAAGTGACCAAAGATCCGAATATGATTCAAGAATCTCACATGATATCATGCTGAACATCTTTAAAATGTGTCTTCCATTGCCCTGCGGGCAAGCTGGAAATTTTCAGTGCCTGTAGGAAACAGCCAGGGAGCACCTGACATTGCCAAGGATTGCTTTTCTGAATCAAGAAATAAATACACCTACACAAAAATGAATCTTCTTCACCCAACATAGTCTTTAGGTCTAGACACATACCTAAGATACCAGTCTCTAGCTTTAAAATGTAGAACTTGCTCACCCATAGTGGAAGGCAGGCAGGTTTTCTTTCCACAAGTTTTCCTTTCCACAGAGTCAGACTGGACCAGGTGCAGCAGTTTGTAAAGATGGGAAAGCGAAACGGGACCATGTGTATTTCTAAGGGTTCAGGTAAGTGGACTGGCAACTCTATTTGTCAGGCTGGATAAGTTACTAAGGAAGGATGGGAGGGAACAAGAGAAAAGAAGTAGAGGAGGAAAAGGTCAAGGAGTCATATGTTTGGGTTAAGACAGAACCGAGTATGGAGGGGAGTTCTGTAAATGAAATTAATTACAAACTTCCTCCACTTTGTTTTTGTTTTGTTCTTAAAATGCTGATGTCCTCTCCTGAGTTAAGATCTCTTAATTAAGCATTGCTTAATTTTCATGACCCCAAACATAGACATCAGATGCTCTGCCCTGCAGGCAGGAAAAGCAAAACTCCTTTTGGTGCAACAACAACTTTTATGGAGCCACATGACGCTACTGAGGATTAACACAAATTCCATGTGTTTAAACCTCATTTTAGCTGGGAAATGTGCTGCTTCAGCCATACTAAAAAGACATGAGATGGTCATGGAGTAAAACTTCATAAGACATGACTACAATTTTTTTCTGTTTTCTGAATATTACCCTGAAATGCCTCTCAGTGTGAAACCTGACATCTACAGCATAGAGGATTCCGAATAGAGTCAGAGTTTGGCTCAGATGTATATTTTTCTTACCTACTTACCACAGCTGGGGAGAAGGAGGAGGGTGTTTGCTAGCACAGATCTGGTACCCTAGGAGCAGGTAACAGTGATTGCAAATTAGTAGGAAAAGACCTTTTATGACCTCTCAGACAAATCTCTTCAGTATCATATACAACTCCATACTCAAGCCCTTTACAGTAACACTGTAAGAGATTTTCCTTTATTCTGACCAGAATCGTAGTGGTTTGTTAGTCTGAGTGGAAGAGAGACATCTTCAATCCATGGTTTGTATCAGAAATAGTATTGTCAACAGAACTAGGGAAGTGGTTGGCTCCCTGTACCCAACACTGGTGAGATCACACCTTGAATAATACTGTGCTCAGTTTTGGGCCCTTTCCTACATGAAAGCCATTGAGGTGCTGCAGCATGTCCAAGAATGACAATGAAGCTGGTGAATGGTCTAGAGCACAAGTCTTGTGAGGAGTATCTGACGGAACTAGGGTATTTAGCCTGCAGAAAAGGAGGCTGAGGGGAGACCTTCTCATTCTCTACAATTACCTGAAAGGAGGTTGTAACACAGTAGGGGTTGGTCTCTTCTCCCAAGTAAAAAATGATAGGACAAGAAGAAATGGCCTCAAGTTGCTCCAGGGGAGGTTTAGATTGGACATTAGGAAAAATTTCTTCACTAAAAGGGTTGTCAAGCACTGGAACAAGCTTCCCAGGGAAGTGGCTGCATTGCTGTCCTTGGAGCAGATGTGCAGATGTGGTACTTAGTGACATAGTTTATTGGTGGACTTCGCAGTGCTGGGTTAACAGTTGGACTCAATGATCTTAAGGGTTTTTTACGTCCTAAATCATTTTATGAGAACAAACAAAAACTATGCCCAGCTTATTTGTTCTAAGTCACTGAGTCTCACATTAAATAGGACAACAAAGTACATGTCTCCACTTAAGATTTTAAACATTTTTAAACTCCCTAATGTAAGTACGTGTCTGCCCCAAACACAGAGGGGACAACACAGAGCAGTAAAGGCAGCTCTCCTCATTTCACTTTATTCCTTACAGTAGAAATAGTGGAAAGCCTAAAATAGGGCTCTTGGATTTAGAGAAGGAAATAACTGAACTGCACAGCTCAGTGTCAATGGTATCTGCTATGTGTACAACTCGTGTTTCAATCAATAAAGTCCACCTGCATTCTACAAAAATTTTTAGCAATTTTGCATGTACTTACACATGCATAGAGAGAAACACCCAAAGAAACACACACACACAAGTATATTAAGATGGACATTAAAACTTTTGCAAGTTAAAAACCTTACTTTGAATCTGCAAAAAGTACATGGTTGTAAACTGCCATTTGTTAAACCATATGGATTCAATGACAGTTGGAATTTTTAATTCAGGATAATAACTGAAATATGTGAGACAGACTTAAGTATGTATTGTGAAAATTTGTTTGTTTGTAGTTGGCTTTTTTTTTCCCCTATGTTGTGCTTAAAAGATGAAATCATGGGGTTTTTTTCCCAAATGAAAAAAAAAAAAAGGGAGGGGGGTGGAAGAGCTTGGCACCAGACAGGGGCCTGTGTTCTTTAGAAAAAAAACATGAACATCCAATTATGTACTCACGAAAAGCTGCACCTGCTACTGAAACAAAAAACAATTAATCTGTCAGTTCAAAGACAGTACGACATTATTCTGGTAGCCACAGTAGCTGTGAGATGAAAGTTATCAGTTCCTTCCATTAAGAAGTTTTTGAAATGCTATTAGTCAGGAGTTTTCTTTGGGAATGAAGGCAAATATTTTGAGGAAGATAGAACTTCCTTTGGCAAGATCCTTATATATCCTGATATTTTTTTCTGGTCCCACAGCAGAAAACGAGCCAGCAGCCAGCAAACACTTCAAAGATATTTTGGTCAAGGTCATGGCATAGTAAAAATAAGCAAAAAAAAAGAAAGAGAGAACAAGAGTTCCAATCCACATTTCTCTTATTAGTCTTCCTTGAAATAAAGGAAAATTCACTAGCATTAGGTCTCCAGAGAGCATGTTACTATGGTTACTGAAGTACAACAGTCAAGGCCTGCAGCCATGCCTTGCTTTGAACAGATTTTCAAGTCACGCAACTTGGGTACTAAATTTCCAGGGTCACTTGGCTTGCAGTTTGGAACAGCTCCACTTAATAGTGGATCACTGGGTTTTTGCATCCTATGTGGGATGGGGCCATTTACTGGTGATCTAAATAAGTAGCTATTTAAAAACTCTGGAAATGATCTACTCGTTCTTGCCTTATGAATATTAGGAGGAAAATGCAGACAGCTAATGTGTCTTCTGTCTTTAACTGTATTGTTTATTGAATCAGTATTTCTTTCCACTGATGTTTTTAGGACTCATAATTGCCCTTCTCAAAAATCCCTCTGGAATCCCTGAGGTTCTCTTTATAAACTAGGGAAAAAAAAAAAAAAAGGAAAGAAAAAAGAAAAAGGAAACTTTTACAGAACCCTGCAATAAAACCCTGCATAAAAGACTATTCAGAAATACTGTATCTGGTGACATCAGAATCTTGCTCAACAAGTCCAGTATCTCTTAGCCTTCTGGACTTTAATGTATTTCTCTGGTATCTACAAAGCAACTTCAAAAGGAATATTTCTGTGAGTAAGCACTATTTTATGCAAAGGAGGAGTGGAAGAATTGTTTTTAGCACTCAGTTTTGATCAAAGGCTTGTGTGTACTGGTTAGTTTTCAGGCAAAATAAACAAAACAGAAGATGAATTTCCATCATTTGAGCCAGGGGAGGAAGTAAATCCTACAGGATGAAGCCTATAGCCATGGGTTTACATGGGAAGCCTTTTGGAGGGAAAGGTCGCAGTTTGACTGATCATTTTTCATAAACAGCAGAAATGTTTCTTTTCAAGTACAAAGAAAGAAGTACCTACAATCATTCTGCCCTTTTCACTCTTCTTGTCTTCCTCAATGAAACAAAGTTCACCTTCCTGCCTATCTCCTTGAGCCTGGATATCCTTAAAGACAGTACAGAAATTCAGCATCTAGTGCTGCACTAGCCAGAGCAGAGCCCAGCATAGATCATTCACATTGCCAGAATTTGAGCCCTGGCCCTCCCATTTTCTGTCAGAGGGAACAGAACAACTGTGCCATCTGAAAGGCATGGGGGATTGTGAACCACTCATCTGGTGAAATTTCTTGCTATTCCATTTTTCAGTATCCCATCACTTCCAATGAGGAATTAGGGCGGCTTTGGAGATGCTTGTTTACATGTCTTCAGTCTAATGAGGGAGCTGGAATATTGTGCCTCATCAAGAGTCAACAGACTGAACAGGTCTCCTGGAAATCAGCTAGGAAAATGTAAGTGATTGGGCTCTGGTAATTGTGAGCTACAAACTTTCAAGAAAAACAGTTGTTCCCTAGTTTGTGAGACTGCAATGTGGGCACACATGTAAGCACATTTTAAACCATAATGATGATGGTTTTTATATGCCTGATATGTAGTAACTATTGGACATAACCAAAACCAACTTCGCCTCTAAAGTTGTTTTGATTGCACAATATGAAATACATCCTTTATACTTTCTTTCCAAGCTAAGCTTTTGAAACAAAGCTTGCTTAATACATCTCAAGTCCTTGGGGTAGGGCCTCTCTACTATAGACATGAGCCACTGGCCTCTGATGAGCCCAGAGCCTCAAAACCAACCACTCTGCCCAAGATGGTACTGAGGAATAGGAGCTGAAGCATTTGTTTGACTTTGTAGTAAGTTGGTGTGGTACATACTGGAAAGACATACCTCCCAACTGATTCTCATTGTTTCCACAGGCACTAAACACTGAAAATAAGAATACAGACCATGCTTCCAGGGCAGAGCAGTGTTAACAACCCATAGCTCAAAGACAGGTTAGGGAAGCTTTTATTGCTGCAGAAGTGGGTTCATGGATGACATAAAACATCTTCGTGAAATTTTGTATATGGCGTGTTAGTTTAGAATAAATTATTGACACAAACAATGCTTTCTACTGATGGCAAGGTTTGGTGGATTGTTTCATGTCTAATTGTAAAAAATCCTTTATTCTTTTCTTTGTATTTTTTATTCTTTGTATTGCAAGTTAGGATTTCATATGGAAAGCGAGTATAGCAATATTAGCTGAGATTAATGGACTTTATGCAAGTACTAGAGACTATTTCTAGTCATCTAAAGAAGAATAATATTAAAATCATTAATTCTAAAATTGTCAGGTAAAAGCACATTTTATTTATTAATACATAGCTTTAGGTATCAGGATCACTGATATGCTAGTGAGTACTTGTGTGACTAACATGTCATTTACCTTAGCAATTATCATGAAAGGAAATGAAAGTATTACATAATCTTTTATATCTTTTCCTTTACTCTCCTCATTAATCATGATGCTGAATTTAAAATTGTGCTTTACTGGTAATGGAACCTTATTGTCAATGGTTTTTCACAAATACTATGCCTTGGACTACACTTGGAAATAGAAACAATCTTTAAATTGATTTCTTCAGTTTCTCATTTCACTTCCTCAAAAGCAGATGTTGCATTCACAGATGGAAGCAAAGCTGGGGCACTGTCATATCTTCAGCAGAAGTTCAGCCCTTCATTCTTTCTGAGTTCTGCAGCTGTTCTGAGCTTTTCAGTCTTCTCTTCAACAATTTCAATATAGAAAATGCAAGCCTGATTAATTCCATTTGAGAAGACTCAAAATGAAGCATTAATTGCTCACTACCCTGCACTTGTAATATCAAATTTAGTTAGGTAGCCATTGCAATAACAAATGTAGTAAGATTACCCATTATCTTCCACAGAAATAACTTTCTGAGAAGAGTTTCAAGTAATATTTATCCAACATATTGGACAATTAGACATATGTAAGTACCAAATGTCTGGATTATTTTTTTAGTGTTATTTACATGTACGTTCATCAAGTCCTGAAGAGAAGAAGCCGTCATAATATTCTGTCCACAGCTGACTTTTATTTGTACTTGCAAACTGTTAATGAGAATGAATAGCAGACAGCTCTTTCTATAAACCTAGAAGAGACAATGTTGCAGCCTGCATACTGTAAACACAATGTGATGTCCTAATTTGAGTGCACTACTTTTCTGTGTATTTAGCACTGTATATCACATTTTCTAACACGGAACTATTTCAGAGGGTAGGGGGAAGAGCAAAACAGTCTGTATTTCACATTCTGTTCAGTAATATATGCTAAAGCAGCTTTTTTAAACACCATTTCAGGACAGTGGAGTTTTTAGGGAATGTGGCATTCCTGAATTTGACTCTAGTGTCTTACTGCCCTAGTTATCTGTATTATCTGTATTAATGCGTTACACTGACCCAGAGAGGCAGGCAATACCTTCTCTCACAAAGACATTAAGCAGATGACAGTGGATCATCTGTAAGGAGGTAAGGATGGAAAGTTAGAGACAACTTCTCTAACCAGCAACAATGACTGCATATCTTAAGCTGAGTTAGTCTAGATGAACCCTTCCCCAAATCCCCTGCTTTAGTTTGAGCAGACATTTATTTTCTTATTGCTAAAAAAGCTGCTTCTGGAGAATTCTGGAGCTATTGCAGTACTGGGAGGAAGGGGGAAGGTGTCGAACACATTTGGAAAATGCCTGCTGTTGACCACCATCAGCTTTTGCATTTAGGAATTCCTGGAAGAACTGTGATTACAGTTCTATACAAGAGCTACCTCATTTTTCTTTTTTCTTCTCAGAAATTTCAGGGACAGTTAAAATCAGAATGATGGTGATTTCTCTTGAAGTTCTTGGAAGAGGAACAGAACTATTTGAAGGGTGCCTATCTGTCCTTCTGTCTCCAAATCAATACTATATCCTTGCTAATAGGAAAGAGTACATTTAACGGTCAGCATCATGCTTTTAAATAGCAGTTTTCTTTTCAGTTCAAACTTATCAAATAGTATATTCATTTCACTAACTGAGGTAGGCAAAAAGGAAAATTAAAAGGTATTCAATATTCATAGCAAAATGTGGTTGGTGTTTTTTTTAAAACCTTCGTAACCACAAAGCAAAATCACTCCAAATTTGCAAAAATTCTTGCAACAACACACAATCTCACCTGGACCTATTTTCATGCTCATCACTTCACCATACTGAGAAGCTAACAAGGTTGCAGCTCATTAGCTTTTCTGAGTTTAAAATAAGGAATATACTGGAAGCAAGTGTCAGCTGTAAATACAGATTAGGCTACTAATTTATAATTTCTCTTCAGCTGAAGACCAATTAGCAATGTAAGATTTTCATTATGTATAGTAATAGACAAGCAGTATTTAAAGTACATTTCTGTTTCTTTTGGGTCTTTTTTTACAATACATGGCCTTGCCATCTTTAAAAACAGGACACTTCCTCAAAAGCAAATGCTTGTGCAGAAATTTGTACAGATGGAACAGCATGTTATGATTGCCTTCATTACTTGAATGCAAGAAGTCCAGTTCTAGTAGCAAACTAAATCCCAGTGCATCTGTATAACACTGTACTCACAAACAGATACTGGACCTATTAATTGGTGAGAATGGTTGCCAAGGATCAGTCTTGAAGTCAGTAAGAGACAAAAAAACTAACCAAGCTGAAACAGGAGAATATGTTTTGTTGGGGAGGAAGTCACATGGCTGCTGGACCATCTCCAGAAGCACAGAAATAGCCCAAGCAGAAACAGAGGAAGTGGCTGAGAAAAGTGAGCTCGGGTGGAGTTGATTGTGATGAACAGCCTGGAGACAGCAATAGCAGCTTGAAATTCAGATCCACATCTGGTCTGTGCCCAAAGCTTATTGATTCTTTTCTTCAGTGCTGTTGGTGGACCATTTCTCTGTTCACCACAAAGCCTAAAATTTCTCAGCTAGACCTCCTCATATGCCAGCAGGTTTGCCTCTGACCTCACAAATTGAAGCCAACTTCTGATGCCAGTACAAACCAGAGTGGATGCTGTCTTTTCTCACCGCACACCTGTGCTGGCTGTCTGCTCTCCCTGCTCTATCACATTAAGCATAAGCTGCTTGTCCTAATTTTTCAATCTGCTCATAGTTTGCTCCCCTCTTGATTGTAATCTGTTGTATTGTATTGGAGAAGCTAAGTACTAACTCTCATCAGCCCAATGTGTTAAGCTTATCCATATGCAAGACTTGAAAACAAGCACTCAGTGGTGTTTCCCATTTTGCTAAAATGCTCACTAGAAGCCTCTGCAGGGGTACCTGAATTTTCTCCTTCAAAACCCTCTTTAAAACCCTTGCCAAAAGTCTTGGCAAAGATAAAGCTGCTCATGCACCATGAGTATACTGGCAATCACCGTTACCATTTTGTTCATTATTTCCACATACTCTGTTGCACATTGAAACGCATTTTCTTCACTTGTCTTGTATTTAGGCTGTAAATTTGAAGGAAGGGGATTGCATCTTTTTGTTTTGTTCTGCCTCTTTATTAAGCTGGAGGGAAACCTCAGCTCTGTGGCAGCATTGTGATTGTTAGTCGTAACAGTAGCACTAAGAACCAGAGGAGAACAAATGGTATTTAGAGGTCACAGGCTTTTCTGTCCAGATTGGTTTGAGAAGAGAAAAAAAAAAGAAGAAATCACAGAATCAAGAACATTAGTTATTTGTTTAAAGGGCAACAGAAAGGATATTTTCTGCACAAAGTTGTGGCCATGCCAAATTTCAAGTCTGGATTTTAGAAATATGACTTTTGCAAAGAAAAAAAAACCAAAAAAGGGGACCAAGGCCTCTGAAATGTTCCTTTGTGTTATGCTTGTGCCTGGCAAGAAGAAAGGGAATGTATGCATGTGATAAAATGGTGATACTCCTGACCCCATTTATAGCTTTCTTTTTCACGGATAAATTCTCTGTAAGTCATCCCAAGTGACTAATGTCAGCTTAAATCATGCCATCTGAATTACTGGGAGAAGGTTCATGTCTGAAAACAAAGGAAAACAACAGAGTTGTTTGGGTAACTTTTAAAAGTTATATTGACTGGAAAAGAAAATGCACTGACACTGTGAGCTGTTTATGAGAACTTCCTATTTTGATGGCTGCATTTTAAACCAATAGATTAAAAATTGAAGCACTCTCTCATCATCTAAAATGATTTTCTTTAGAACGACTGTGCTAGGAGTGTCAGCACCATTAGAAGCTGAAAATGAAATCAAGACCAGAACAAATCAAAAAGTTTTTCTCTACCAGTTTTTTATTCCTGAGGTCTGTGCATTGATCATAAACCCCTATAACAACCATGCACTTTTACCTGACTACCTATTTTCCTTTTCAAGTTAAATTAAAAAATAGCAGGAAGAGTAAAATGTCTTGCCCTCAGACCAAAATTCAAACTGGAATACCTTTTTCAAGAGCACAGTTTTATCAAGTACTTGTTACATAAATCAGTTTGGAAGGAAGAAGTGGAATTACACTAACAGTTAAAAAAATGACAGGAAACCAAGTGGGAAAAGGGTTTCCTATGTTATTTCCTTATGCAGAGTGAAGAACAGCAGCAATAGGATGTTTTCTAATGTATCATTTTCCAACTTCTTTGGAATGAAACTTGAACTCTATAGTTAAAGCTGTTAGTAGATGCCACCTGGAAATACCTTTCAGTGCCAAAATATGCAGATACACCTCTGTTCAAAGTAAGTCCCAGAAAGCTTATCATTTGCAGCCACTTTTAAGCCACCTGTTATATGGAATTAAGCAATAATATATGAAGGACTTGTCCATGTGATAAAATGCCTATGATATGCTATTGCTTTGGACCAACAGTTAATTCCGAGCACAAATGCTTCTGGCTCAGTAGCCAGATACCTGAAATGGTTTACTGGTCATATTATTTATAATTCAAATCAGTAAAATTCATTTGCTAAATGATGGAACAAAAGCAAATCTACAGAAATGGAAGCTCAATTTGAAAAATCCAGCTTTGATGATTAATTAAGTAATGTAATGAAGCTAAGATTATTGATAACAGGTAAGAATCATAAGGGCTCCACCACCAAAACTAGATTTCACTGATTTTCTTCTCAAGACAGACATGATTTTAAAGAAGTTTTGTTTTGTTTTTATTGGTTGGTTGTTTTGTTTTGTTCTCAAATAAAAGACCATGTATATGTAACTCAAATATATTTTTTTAGATGTCAGGCATCTGACAATCTTTTTTCAAAAATTTAAATAAGTAACTTGCAAGCCTGTCCAGATGCCTCTGTAGAGCCTCCCAACCCCCAAGCAGATCAACACTCCTGCCCAGCTTGATATTGTCTACAAACTTACTGAGGGTGCACTTGATCCCCTCATCCAGATCACTGCTAAAGATATTGAACAGAATAATACAGCATCACTGAATAAGAAATACCAGGATAGTATGATGACTGGCATCTTTAGTTCAGTCATAAATAAAAACGTGAGACAAAACCACAGAAATTTGGTTCATGTGCCTTGAACACTTAAGAGTAGAGGACTCACATAGAAACCTGTCTGTGAACTGGGCAAAAGAGTAGCTTGGAACATCCTGAAAAAACATTGACTTTCCCTGGACAAGTGAGATGATGGTGAGCATGAAAATGACACAACAGGTCAGGTCTGCCTTCTATTAGCATTCGTCAGTGAGATGGGGCATGACAGAACCAGTCTTACTCCAGCATTTGTTTGGGAGCTGCCTGGATCATCCAGATTTCTTTTTAATTTTGGTGACATTTGGACACAAAATACTGCTTTCACACCTGAAAAGAATCATGATCTAGTGACAGAGATACCATAAATCCTATGTTGCAACCTACATAGACAGAATAGAAGATCAACACAGATAGCAATGAAGGAAAGCAAGTCAACAAGACATCTCCTTCAACAGCAAAGGTTGAGATAGAAATTTGAACATCAATGATTCTTCCATAACAAGCAGAAGAACTGCAGGAGTAACTGTGAGGCAGTCAATAAAGTCCAAGTGACAATTCTAGCAGGGTGCTGCTTAGTATATGGGTGATGATTACACAAGAAGCAGTGACAGCGGTGATGAAGGGTCTACTGCCTGGCTGCATGTCACTGACAAAACAAGATCAAATAGGGCCTTCCTATTGACAACAGACATTTAATACTTCCAGTAGGATGATATAACACATGAAAATTACAGATGCATTTGGGATGAGGAATTGCCTGCACAACAGTGTAGATTCTGAGTCTGGACTGGAGTCTCTGAGTGCAGCATAGCTGGGGGGAAGAGTGGGAAGTGGCTAACAGCCATGAGATGATTATTGCAATCAAGGCTATTGCCTAGATACCCACCAGTGATTCATTCTTATTTTTCCAAGTCACTATTTTATTGTGTTTCTCCACCCATCACCCCATAAAATCTATCTGGATTTGTTGACTGCCAATAAATTTTTTCCCTCTTTTCTGGCTATGGGTTTGGCCCAGCGTTCCTTAAGCATCCAGTAACAGGCTTCAGAAACTGAATGTAGCCCTTTTCTGCCAGAAGGCATGTGGGACAAGGGTTGCAATACCACCTGTCTTGGCAAACCTTTTTCAAGTGCAAAGTTAAAAATCATTCCTGCAGTCAAATAGTTAGAGTCTGAAGTCTCGAAGGAGAGCAAAGATTGCAAGAATGAGGTATACTCAAAAAGACCATTAATAAAAATGGTCTTGGGTTCTTAAAGCTTTGTCTGTCTTCACTGAAAAGGGAAACACAGATGGCAAGAAATTACTCTCTTATCCAGAAGAAGTGATCTTAAAATACTGGAAGAAATTATTTATTTAGATACCTGCTGTACTTCTCCAAAAAGTCCTTGATAAACTGGTATCATTGTTTATTCTGTTATTGCTGATGAAAGCTATTTGATTATAGCTGTAAAAAACCTCTATAAAATCTTAAACAAAAAACACATGTTGTGGCAGAGACCTTCAGAAATGAAAAAAAAAATTAAACATACTTTGAAGACAGACTAGTTCCATTGTTTTCCTTCAAGTTGAAAGGGGAAGTACTGCATTATTCCAAGACTCAAGAGTCACAGATACATAATAGTAATTAGGGTTCTTGTTATTCCTTATTTCTATCTGTGCATAAAGAACAGTGATCATACCCACCAGGAAAAAGAAAAGTGCAATTATCCCTGATTTTCCATTAACATTGCTCTCAGGGGCAGTATTATTCACACATATTATTATGATTCAGATTTTTCTGGTTTGTATTAGATAAAGCATCTAGGAGAAGTTGCACAGTGCAAGGTGGTGTCATGAGAAAATAAGCAACTTTTGACAGCTGAAAAATGTCTTTTGTGAGCAAATAAAGTGGTTAGATTCAGAAGTCAATATCCAAAGCAGAGCAACCACCAGCAAGATTGTTTCCTTCTCCTTGGAAAGAATCATGAATGTAACTATTTTGTTAAAACCTCACAATCTCTAATAACCAACATGATGAACTTGGTTAAAAAAAAAACAAAACAAACAAACAAGAAGAAAACACAAAACCAAAAAAAAACCCAAAAACTTTTCTTTACTTGCCACAGCCACTGAATGAGCATGTGAGCCAAGCTCAGTCCCCAGGGAACATTCCCAAAAAGCCCTAAGGAAAATTCACCCTCTTATTCTAGGTCAGACATGCCTGTAACTGAAGCCTGGTGTATACATTCGTGTTAACACGCACTTAAACATCTGCTTAATGATCCACAACAAGTATGATCCATGGTAAAATATCGCCCTCATATTCAAAATGAATATGACTCCTGTGTACCCTGGAGTCAGCAGATCATTAGGATATTTGGAACTACTAGTCTTTTGTAACCAACCTGAAATTGTGCATGAGCATTCTCTCTATGTGCTTGTAGAAAGGGTTTGAAGACTCTTAATTATGATAACTTGTGGTCACCTAATATACACCCAACAAAACACAAACTAAAGACAGGAAAGCCTCATTAAACATTATAAACTCATTATATTTATCATTTATTGTATGCCCTGTGTTCCATATTCACTGAAAATGGAAATGATTGCAAATATCTGACTTCCAAACACCTCATCTTTGTTTTTTGTGTTAGCTGCTTTGAAATACGAAATTAAAATCTTCTAAAGTGTTAGAGGAAGGAAAGCAGTTGTCAGTTTCCATTCCATAGACTTGAATGACCTATGGCACTGGATCCCATGATAAAATGTCTTTTTTCCTTAATAGCATACAGCATATATTTGCTGGAGGCTACTATTTAACATGTATCTCAGAGCTGTCATTAAACCACAATTTTTATACCATGAATATTACCCTATCTAAAACAACTATACATATGTAGTCTTAATCACATGGGAATTTCCAAGGACCTCAGTGTGTGAAAGGCATTATTACATCATGTGTTTGAAATGCAGATGTGTCTGGGATGGACCACTGTGCTCTAGCTAGTTCAGTAGTTCACAGCAGTATAAATTCTTCTTCCAGATTAATGGACCCAATTCTCAGTAACTGTATGGACCCCTTTAGGTTGCTTTGCCAGTATAAAGTCATCCTAAAGAGGATAAAAATACATAGAAGGAATAACTTGTGCATACATGGCTTCCCTCAGAGCACAGAGGTGAGGAAGTAGGATAAACTGAAATATCCCAGAAAAATCTCAGCTCAGATCAGCAACCAGGCAAGCTCCTGTTGGCACACTCAAAATATGAGCCAAGTAAAATAAAACCCTTCTATGCCTCCAAGTGAAAAAGAACTGTGACCTGGCCCACTGGCGTTCACTGGTGATTTTGAGGATGTAATGGTGCAAAGGACAATTGCCCAAACAGAGGCTGACCAGGACTGTCACAACTGTCAGATTTGCTCTTGTAAGAAGCACTTGCAAGTGTGATTCTTGAATGACTCACACCAAGACTGACCATTTGTTCAAAGTTACCACAAAGCATTTACCCAAATATATCATCAAAGTGAATAAATAAGAGCCAGAAAAGACAGGATCTTTTCACTCACTTCTAGTAGAAGTCCACCTTCTTGTACTGTAGTCTTGTTAGATATATTGTCTTCTTTCATTGTTTGACCAACTTGCTTCTTAAAGTGCTTTTCTTGAATGGCTGTTAGAAAGAGTTATTATCAATGTAGAAATCATAACAATTAGGATCACTAGACTAAAACACATACTTAGGCAGTTAACATGCATTGATTAAAATGAGAGTTACTCTCTTTGTTGTCTGGATCTCAGTTACTGACAACTTTCTTTTGCTGTGAGGAAGATAGATACATATTTGGCAGTCCAGATGTTTTTCATATGAAATATCTATCACATTTTTTACTGAACATATTTTTTCCATTAGTGTACTCTACATAAATCAATGACCAAAACTCACAGGAAAGAAACAAAAGAAAGTTAGCAAGTTGTTTTGTTTATAAAAATATGCATTATGACAATATAAAGAAATACCCATACAACTCAGAAGACAATGGACTGAAACAAGTATCTTACTTTCAATGCTGACCTTCTTGACATCAGATTATTTTCAGTCTCACTTTACCCTATTCACTTCTAAGAGTCTGAGCCTGAATGTAAGATTCAAGGGAATGTTCTTAAACTGATTCATTTTGAAAAAGAGGTTTAACTTTCATTTTTTTAGTAGGTCACATACTACATGAATGTCATTACAATTTCTCACTATAGATTAAAATTGCATTATTTTTCCCAAGAGTAATGAAAGCCATCATGGGAGACAAAGCCAGTGAGTGCTTTTCCCATACATGGGTTATCTATGCTTTATCTGAAGTATCTTTGAATACTCAGATAAAAGTTTTCATATCAATATACCCCACAGAAAAATCCCTGCAATACAGTCCAACGTCTGGGATAATGAAAGCATTTCTGAGAAGGCTGACATCACTTGTTACAATGGGTTTCTGCACCCTTTAGAGAGTATGACAGGAAACTGTCTTTATCTTTTGTTCATTAAAAATTAAGGAGTCAGCTTCACCTTCACTGCCCCACCCCAGGAATAAGTCATACAAATATCCCAGTAGCAAAAAAAATTTCAGTTTTCTGCTTGCTCTCCCTTCCACAGAGAGAATGCTTATCAGTGAGATTAGCTGGGACATTTGATATATATTGTCCCTTCCAGCTAAACAACAAAACCAGAAGGGTTGAGGCGGACAGGAATAATTTATACCAAATCATAATAAGAAGATGAGACAGCTACCAAGACTAAAAGTCCTGCTAAAAGTCATGACAATGGGGTTTAAATTTTCAGTAAGATACCAAACTAATAAGGTGGTCTACATTCTAAAATGGCTTGAAAAATATTTGTTGCAAATGACTGAGGATATGATCTGAATGGAGTCACTTCCTTTCCAAAGCACTGTGAAGAGCACCTTATCAATTTAACAGCCTAGTGAAGGACTGCTGCAAGATACATCAGCATTTTACAACATGTGATGGAAAGACAGAATCACACTGACTGAATATTTGTGACTTTTTTATCTTCCACTGTAAATATTTGGTACCAGTGATAATGTCAGTCATTACCCCAAAGTAATCATCTCAAATGTACAATTAGATGCAATAAATCCCTCCCCTGGGCATGGGAAAACACATCAGGAAAATCCCAAGCTGCCTAAAGCAGATCTCTACCCCTGTTTTCCGGCCGAAACAATTTTGTGATTCTAGGCTTGTAAGCTAGGCTGCCACGAAAGGGATATACTGATTCTTTAATCTGCATTTCCATTTTGGTATATCTTTTGAACTAATAGGACAAGGCTGCTTTTTTTTCCCCCCTCTGATCAGCCCAGCCTTCTGCTACATCTGTCCATAAGAACAGACATATGGACACCCCTGACAACAATTTTTTAAAAGCCCAGTCCCTATTCTAATGGCCTCTTCCATAGCTTCCCCCTGAGAAAAGATATTTTTGTAGTTACTGACATGGTTCCTTGCAGTTTTCGTGCAGGTTACAGGACAGACAGGGAGGGGTGAGAGGGAATGAAGCTTTGCTTTTTTTGATGTGCTCTTTTGGCGTCGTGAAAATTCCACCAGTTTGAACTTCATCGTTAGTGGAAACTATTATTTTACCCAACTGAGCAGGCCAGAGCTCCCTGCTTGTTTGTAAGCCTTCAGGCTCACACAAACACAGCAGCAGAAGCATAAGAGATGTTTGTTCTGCAGCTTGTCTGGCTATTATAAATTCCATCTCCAAATGGAAAGTATTTTAATGTTATTTTGCCTGCTAGAGTTACCCGTATGTTAGGCCACACACATCTGTTTCATAACATACCCTACTCACTGGTTGGACTCCAAGGAGACCCAGTGCACCATCAAACACAAATGACACACTTCACACCAAGAAGCAAAAGCTCCTCAGAGACAGGAATGTTTGTTCCTCACACCTGAGGCAGCAGAGCCACTGCTCACTGATCACTCTTGTTCTGCCTCCTTGCACTGGAAATACATGATTAATCCAACCAAGGCTTGGCTAACACTGCAGTGACAGCTCAGAAGAGATGCTACTGGTGGTGATAGCCCATCACCTGCAGAAAGCAGAGCAAGGCAGGAAGAAAACCATGCAGATCCCCAAAATTAATGAAGAGGAAAATCAAGACATGACAGAGTGAGGAGGGAAAATTGCAAGATATTATCTGACTAGGCAGAAAAAATAGGGAAAAGAAAACAGTGCATCTTAACAATACCCCTGTCACCAAAAGAATCAAAAGGGAGAACTGAAGGAAAGTAAGAATTGGTTATGATGAGTGGCTTGGCAGCAAAGGCCCTGCTGCCATTAGAGCTGTGATCAAGCTCAAAATGTTGGCCCTCTGGAGCAAGGGTGAAGGGCATGATGATGAAAACAAATGAAAGACTAGAGAATATAAGAGTACTGTCTCTACTAGGCATGGAGGAGCAAACTGTGGATAGATAAAAAATTACAAACAACAAAGGATGACCTGAGGGGAAAACTGTCTGCTGGAGTTCCCACATATCAGGAGCGGGGCAAGAAAAAAACTGATCTTGCAGGCAGCCTGATGAATGCTGAAAAAAAATTAAAAAAAAAAAAAAAAAAGGAAAAATTCTAACTTTTTGAAGCCTTAGACTGCTTCCTATGGGAGAGGCAACTCCGGTTCAAAACTGGCAAACTGAAAACATAAAAAGCAGGAACAGCACAGAGCTTTTTTGGAGCACAACTTATCTAGCCTGGAATTCCAGAACATGAAATAAAACAGAAGATGGAGCTGTTCTGCCAAAGAAGATGAATGAGTGTATTGATACCACAGGGTGATAAATACAAGATATACATGTACCAGGGCTGACAGTTTTGAAAGGTCATGCGATCTAGTGAGCATGGTGCAATTGCAGTGAACATTAACAGCCCACGAGTTTGGAAGTCCTGGGTCCTACAGAAGGACAACATTCTGGAAATGTACAGGGCAGGGGACATGGGGGTTAGGATAAGGAAAAGGAAGGAGAAAAAATTAAGAAAAATGACCAAAGTGATTTCCTGAAGGAAAGGTCAAAGATCTGAGAACATTGTTCCAATTTCTGACCTGAACACAGTGAAGGGAGTAGAAACACAAAAATGGAGTTATGATTGACAGTTAATTTAAAAGGAAAAGTCCACAAAAGGGATTATAAGTTTAGCTGAAGGAATATGGGACTGGAGTGCTGCTGAGCCTTTCACAACTGCACTGTCTCTCCCCAAGGCACTGTAGAAACCTGAGACGTCTTTTGAGCCTTCGGCTCTGGTATAAGCATCACTATCTACATTTGCAAACTCCTTGGCTTGAAAACCAAATCTGGAATACTGTAAAGAAGAGAAAAGCTGCCTGACACTTTAAAGTCTATAGAAGCATTATGAAACCAGTCATTCCCTTTCCCCCAGAAACAACAGAACATTTATTTGTTGCAGAACACTCTTTAGCTCAGAGGGTTGGAAATTTCAGGACTCTCATAAAACCATACTTTTTATATCCATGGGATTACATTCTGCAGTGTTTTGTACCTCTTCCTGCACAAGCAAAACCTTCTTCCTTCAGAAAATAATTAGCAAAATTGCTTGTCAAGCTAAGCTCTGCAACAAATCAATGCATGGTCAAACTGTATCCCTGCTGCCTCAGGGTCCCTGAACTACTCAGGCTACTTGTGTCAAGCAATAGCACAGGAGAGAGTACTGTCTTCTTCAAACTTGGTATGATGCAGGTGTATCAGTTTCAAGCCTTTCTATGAGGAGTACCTGTGAGACCATTTCTCTCCAGTGATCCAGAGGAAAAATTGTTTCTTTATATTGGCAGATGAAAATACCAAAATCTAGCTTGCAGGTTCAGAGATACTGCTTTATGCATACAAGTCTTACTTTTGGTAACTGTTACTTGAAAGGAAGTGAAAACAGGGTCTTTCTTCCTGGATCTTCTAGTTGCAGGAAGAAGCAGCTATGCATGTTACCCTGAATGCTAGGAAAACAAAACAACTAAGAAATACTCAGTATGAGCAATTCTGCTTAACAAACCTACAACCATGAACTGAAATGGTTTGTTTCCTCTTGCTGAGCTACAGAAAACACCAAGTGACAAACAAATAAGGACAGGGCTCATTAGATGCACACTGAAGTGAAACAATGTACAACATGAAGGAGACTTATACATTGCCGAACAATAAGAAAGAGAAGTTTGCACTCTGAAATGCCATAACTTACAGACTTCAAAAACAAAATCAGAAGAGAAATCAGGAAAGAAATCAGCACCAAAATGCACCCTCTGAATATAAGATGTATGGGGCTCAGTTCTGTCACAGAGGCTACCAGAACACCAGATGAAATTATGCTAGCAATAATGCAAAGTTTTTCTTCCCAATTTAGCAGTTTTCTTAGTCTGCTTCTTTTTAGGAGATGCTTTGAAATCTGACTGCCCTTTGAAGTTTCTTGAGTACAGCATGACATTTATTTAAGGTACAAACCAAACTGTTTGTTCTCCAGACTCTGTCTCCTCTCTCTTTCAGAACTGCTTTTCCCCTTTCACAGCGAGCCTCATCCATTTTTCCCTATGCAAGAGTGGCATCAAAGAGATGCCACCTCCCGGCAGCCCTCCTCTCCCGGCGGCTCACTCTTGCGCAGAGCTGGTGGGGCCACCTTGCCCCCTGAGACCTTATGAAGGGGAGGCAAGGGGGAGGAGAAGTCCCTGCTGCGGAGGAGGCAGACTGCTGACTAACCCCAGCCCTGCTGTCACGCAACCCTTGCTGCCTGTCAATCTCCCGGCAGCTCTGACAGGGCCTGGCGCCCGTTCAAACCCTTGCGTGCGAGCAGACGAGCCGCATTACCCTATGAAGTATTTCATAATAACAACAGCTGTTAAATATTGATGACTCCTGGCAAGCACTGAATGCTTTTCGAGAAGGTTAAGCTTTCGTGTAATGGAACCTAATTCCTCATTATATACTGTATCAGATATTTGGAAGTTGCCTAAAAAAAGCAAAGGGGCTTAAAGGAAAGGATCAGAAAATAAGTCTCATGCAGCAGAGAGGGGAGAAAACCCACAGTGTGAGAGGTGAGGAGTGTTTCCCCAGCGGCAAATCCATTTCCAAACAGTAAAAAATGCTGTGGGAGCAATCACCAAAAGGATTGGAGTTGCTATATTCCACTGGGCTGTTTTGATTTTAGAAATTGTTGCAGATGAGAAAAACCTTCTAAAACAGCAACCTGTCTATCACCACTGTCTATGTGTGTAGGAGTACACATGGAAACTATTTCTACAGAAAAACAGAAAAAAAGAAGAAAGCTTGCATTCCTCTAGTTTTTCTACATCAGCCCTGAGAGATCAGGCTTATTTGGAGTTTTAGTGGTGATCAGACAAGTTATTAGGGATAAGATCTCAGGGAGATCTCAGCAGGTGAGAAAGGGAAAAGGGGGAGCCTCTTGGCTTGGGCAAGTCCTGATACGCCATCCTCTAGTTCCCAGAATAAATGTCTCCTACTCCTCACGCTGCCCTCTGAAATCTGTCAGTCCTATCTTCTCCCTTTCAAGTGTTGAGTAAAGTTGTGTCAGGACTGGAATTAGTTCAGGATAGCAGTTCATGATGGACACAATGAGTTTTTGGAACGGAGTTGATGTGATGCCAGGGCAGGCAGTACCAAGAAGTCCAGCAAAAATACAGCATCAAATAAAGGTTGCAAGTGAAGAGAAGAAACACAAACCAAGGACTTCCTGGGGTGACAACAAAATCAGGGCAGGTTTTTTCTTTCATGTGAAAATTTCTTTAAAATTTCTTTAAATTTGTGTGTCTTTAGGGAACAAAATTTAGATGAGGCAAGAGGAGAAGCTGAAGAAAGTTACCTGCTCAAGTTCAGTTGTGCTGCAGCGCAAGGAGTTCTGCAAAGCTTTAGAAAAGTGTTTTACCTGGGGGGTAAAGCCAGGATAGGGAGTCACAGAAACTTGTGTAGTAGGATGGAAGGGACTTCTGAAGTTTATCTGGTCTACCCCACTCTGATCAAAACAAAGTTAAATTCAGTAAAACAGGTTGCTCAGGGTTTTTGTTGAGTATACCTAGTAATGGACATTTCACACTCCCTCCAGGAAAACTTTCACTGTTTAATTAGAAACAGGATTAAATTTGTAAGGTAAGAGCTGCTTATGGATTTAGGTGAAGATACATTAAGAGAAGTTCTGGATGGACACTTCCTGTTTCCACAATTCTTGGTCTGTAAAATGTATAGAATATATTAAGAAATGCTGAGAATAGTTAAGTGGCTGTCACAAAACAGTGTGTATACGGAGAATGTGTGAACTAAGTTATTAGCTGGTTATATTTTTTTTATTATTTATTCTATCTGTATCTCACACAATGGGTTCATAAGAAGCCCCACTTTTATGTCATGTTTTTATGTAGTTTGGAACTGTAGCATCTCCTTTATGCCATAACTTCTGAGGCATCACAGATCCAAAGAAAATCTGTGCCTCCATGCAAAACTGAATTGTGTGCTAACTATTCAAGCAACAGATCTAAAGAACTTGTCTAGAAAGCACATTACCTCTCTGCAACTTGCTAATGCAACCTTTCTGTCTTTATATGACTCAACAGATATCTCCCCAACAGACAACCTCACATTGTGCATTAGCAAAGAAAATGTTCAGAGATTTGTTTGCATCACTGTGAGTAAATTTTTGAGTTATCAGTTGGTCTGGTAGACTAGATTGGCTATAAGACTGCCAAAAACTAAATTATTTAAAGACTAAATGTCTAAATTTAAAGGCTGTTCTAAATCATCCCAAGATGTAAGACTTAGTCCAAGTAGTTGTCTTCCATTTCACCTTTGTAATTCCATTTGCTTGCCTAATACTTTCACTGTGATGATTTGACAGTGGGAACCTATGGATATATAGTTTCAGTCCTGGGGCCTTAATTTTAGTGCTGTATCATTCCATTCATTGTTTAATTAAGCTGTAATACATCAGCTTGTCTGAGTGTGCATTTACTTGCACAGCCTTTTGAATAAATCCATAAAAAGTAAACACAAATGAGTTATTCTGTCAAACTACAAAATGGAACATAAACCAGAGTTATCAGCAACCTTGAGTGAGAAAACTGCAAACCACTTAGTCCACTTTCAAATCGACACCTACATCCCTCATAAAAATTAAGATGATTCCAACAAATTCTTTGGCCCTTAAGTCATGAGCTTGTATCTATAGCATAAATTCAATGTGGAAACAAATAAATTTAAAAGAACCATTCTGTATTTAGAAAACTTGCTTAATATTGGTTGCTTCCTGAGTTAAGGACCTCAGAATGTACAATCAATGTAGTTTTACGTTTACTACACTCTGAAACACTGCGTGTTTAGTCTATGTAGAGGGATTCAGACTTCCTCAAACTGATCTGTGTTAGCCTTAAGTATACTGCAGTATGATCTGACCTGCCACATCCTGATTGCTTGAGTGAGATCTCAGCAAATCCCACCAATCATGATACACATACATATTCAAAGGAATAGGATGACAGAATATACTGTTTCTAGGATCTATGGAGCAGATGGCTTATCAAAACAGCTCGCAGAGTTTCCCAGTTCTTCTAAGTGTCCTTCATGATGTCTTGTTGGCTGAATAGCTGCTCAGCTTTTCCCTTGTTCAGGTATTTTAAAAAACTGCATAGGTAAAAAAAAAAAATTAGGTTCTCTATTTCTGAATTACCAACACATTCTCTCTCTGTGGTCCAAGAATCTAGTCCTCTTTTGAGTATTATTTCATTATTCTGAGGCCATTTCTTCACTGGTTTGATTCTCACCATGAAAATAATACAGTGGTGGACACTGGAGTCCACAGCAGAGACAGCTGCCCTTTGAGAAAAGGCTAAAATGGCTGTGACTGTTTACTGAGGAGAGAAGTTTGAGGAGAGATGTAGTAGAGGTATACAAAATTGTAAAGGCAATCTACAAACTGAATGCAGAATTGCTGTTCACCCAACACCACAGTATGAGGACTGTGAAGCACTTGGTGACACCAGCACGAGAATGCTTTAAAGCAGATAAAAGACAGCAATTTTGGAGATGAGAATACCAGACTAAGAAGACCACTGGTGTGACACCGTAGTGCATTTCTTATGTTGCTATATTCTCACTGCAATGCCATGACCTTGTTCACAAAATTTGTTGCAGGCAGAAAATACACAACAGATGAAAAAGAGCAGCATCTGGGATGTGAAACAAAGTATATCACAGAAGTGACAATAAGAAAAATCGGAACCTTATGAGAAAGCCTATGTGTGAGTAAGTTTATGAAAGACCAGCTTATGACTAATCATTGCATTCAAAAAAGCAAGCAAAAAAAATGTTTTATTATAAACATCCTATTGAAGTATTTTTTAATAGTCTGAAACATTTATCAGAAGTATAAGTAATTGGACCAAACACAGTTAAGAGAACAGGTATGTGTGCTCATAAGTAGTTGACTACAATCTACTGGAATCTTACCCACTTTAAAAAAGGAGACTGTAAGAATTGCATCTTACAGAAAAAATACAATGAAGTCCTGATAACAAATTTATCTTGAGACTATCAGAACATTTTTAGTCTTTACTGACTGCAGAAAATATGCACCATTTCACCTCTTCAATTTAGATCTACAGTATAGAACATTTAGTAAACCAGTCCCTGAAGAATGAAATCAAATTGAAGACTGTGACAAAAAAGCAACTAGAAAAAGTGTATGAGAAAATATCTCTCCCCCTTCCTGATTAAATCAACCTCAAAGACTGATTTATGTGAGATTTACACAATCTTTGCTTGCCTTTTGGATTTGATAACCTGTTTTCCAGGCCTATGTTTCAAATAGACTACATTTTGAGCTTCCACTCCTCAATTTCTACTGGTTTTATGACATTCTTGTCTCTTTATAATTTCATTTGCATCACTCTGCACAGGTGCAAACTAAATTCATACCTGCTAGCAACAAGAGGGAATTTATGTCAGCATCTCTTAGAAGAGAGTTGAAAGACCATGTGTCAGTAGGCCAGTATATCACCCAAGAGACTGTTTAAAAATAGCCAAAGCACATGATCTGGAGAGGATAAAGGAAACCTTTAAGATGAAATAAACATTGCATCTAGAATATTCACGCTGAGACTTTAGTGCACAGGATGTGCATATGTTACCCAGAAAACCAATTTTGGCTTCATCAGTTCCAGAGTTCGAAATATCATAAGAGCAATTCCTTAATATCTGCTTGTATAATAGCAGCCATACTGTATCTGGTGTTAAAGGCAAAGACACAACCACATTTGTTTTCCAGTGTACTTTAAATAAGCACTTTTACACTTGGCAGGGTAAAAGCAAGAATCTTCACCTCTGAGTCAGATGTAGCACTCTGCTGCACCATCACTGATAAATATGCACATACCACAGAACACAGCTCTCTCTTTATAAGACAGAGTTGCTTTGCTTTGGTCTTTTCTGCTATCTGTGGAGATTGCCATGATGAGATTGACTCTATGAAGAGATGCCTTGAGAGGTTAAACGAATGTAATGAGCTGTGGAAAAATAAGCCTGAGCGGACGTCCTTGAGCTTTGGCTTTTCTACTTCAGGAAGTGAAAGAATGTGCCAAGACAAGATACAGGCAAATTAAACATCAGGAACAATATGTAAAAGTCTTTTTTAAAAAATGCAGAATCAATTTTCAGGATAATTTTAAAACAGTGAACTATTTTCCAGTACTTTTTAGAATGCTGAAGAAAACCAGTAACATGAAAATCTCCCAGAAGCTCAGAATGAAGTACAAGCCAACAACAGAAGTCAAAAATTGAACTACCAGAACCCTTAATTGATAATGTTACTCTCCCTGGATTTGTTTAATGTGTTTTCATAGACATTAATTTTTTAATATTGCATTTAAAGAGTAGAGCTGAAAAGCAAACCAAACAGACGGACCTTGCTCCCAGCTGGAGTCCCTTGTAAGTCAGAAGACCTGCAGGGAAGACATTTTTTGTCCAAAAAGAAATTGCTTTGCAGAACAGAAACCCTCTGAAGAATTGGAAAACTCATGTACATCATGTGTTCAACTACTACAAGAACCTTCATTTTTCACTTCCTCACATCCGTTTTGCATTGCCTTTTTTCCCAGCTAGGTTCCATTCTCAGCAGAAGTTCCCTATTAGATCCTGAAAACCCTAAGCAGGCCAGCAGTGGACTTACATGGTCTCTCCCACTTAGCACTAGAAAAGCTGAATTTTTGAAAGATGCCATAATCCACAGTTCAATGACCAGAATTAGGACCTTCAAAATTTCTAAGCATAATGAAAAAATACTATCTTTTAAAAAGGTAGGAAGGGTAATATTTGAAAGCCCTTAAAATATACATTTTGGCCCTGCTTTGATTTGCTTTTCAATATTTAAAAACAGATACTGCTTACATATATAGGGATAAAATTAAAAGGCAGCCACAGGCTTCTTATCAGACTTGTCATATGTGAAGACAAACAACCAAGCAATGTGCTGCATTTCAGAAGCAAAATCCTAGCTAATAAAATATAACCTTTTGTCCAGTTTCAACTCTTCTGCAGATGTGTTATTGACTTGAACAGGCAAGTCTGACTCCTGTGAATGTGCCTGCTACCTTGACTCATAGCAAAGCTACCAAAGAAATAAAGAGTATTCTTTATGGGATAAGGACAGGAAATTTGTCCTCCACTCATAGGACTTGTCTCCCACTCATGAAACATAAGGGATTGTAGCCTCAACTTTCAAGGCAAGTATAGTTAATTACAGCTTTCACTAAGTGATCAATACCAGGTGTATAATATGTATGAAAATAATTGTCATACATAAATTATTTCTTCTTATTCTGTCAAGGTGTTCTGAATGAAAACTTGATTTCTTACTTTCTGACTCATAATATCTGTTTTAGACTCACTAGGAGGCATAAACATCAGTTTATATTAGTTTGTCATCAGTTACAATATGATCTTCATTAGATATACTCTACCACTTGCTGCTAGAATCAGTCCAACAACCATTGAAATAAAATTGATTAGTGCTATGCTGAAGAAAATATGAATAGGTTTAAGACAGAAAATAAACACTGCAAATTGCAAAAAGCAAAAGTAAAACAAAGATGCTTTGCACATATTCTTACAAAATGTGGAAGTACTCTAGACCATACTTTTTTTTAAAACCATGGGTTTTTTTGAAGCTTTCAGAGGAATCATTAAAGACTTAGTCTATGAACGCTGCATCCAAAAGAAGAACATTTTTTCTCCTGCCGGGGCAGATTTACAGGGAGGAGACTCATTTCTGCTTTGCTGGTCTGGCAGGCAGCAGAGCTCTATTCCTCTGATCAAGAGATCACTTTCATAACCACTTTTCTGAGGTCACAAATGAGTCTGCTGCAGTCACGCAACCCCTCGCCTACCAGAGCTTAGTATAACAATACAGGTTCACGGAAACCTTTTAAAGAGGCAGCCCATCCTTTCGACCCACACAGATAAAAGGCACATGTATGTTATCACATGGGCTTCCTCCAAACGTGTCATGGGACTATTTTATTTCAGTTGGAGCAGGGGAGAAATGTATAGCTTGGAGTTTTATCTGGATGGAGTCATGTTCCTGAGCAGAATTAAATAAAAAGTTAAGATAAATAGCTCTATGATTATTTTAAATTATACTGGCACCTCTTTCAAATATTTATTCAGCCTGTTCCTTTTTAATATCTTAAAGGTCCACGTCTGCCAACCACGTGCTACTGCGAATTACACTAATTAAGATATTTTAAAGCCATGGTAAAGAGTCAAACAAACATTAAATTCAATAAACATCAGATATGATTGCCTTGAATTAAACACTGCCCTGCTGCAGTATTAGAAACACCAATGACACAGATATGGAAGATCAGGAGGTGAACTTATTATCAAAAATTTATTCTGAAGTGCTACAAAAATATGACTAGTGCCCTTTAGAGCTTGTTCTTAGGACAGAAAAGCGGATTTTATATTTTAGCTGACAATGTTCCATAGAAGACCAACATACTAATCTGTTCTATGGACATGCCCTGTAGGTGGTAGATGGAATGACCTTTGGGTGATGAGGGGCAGGTGGGAATTTAAAGAAAAAGGTTTAAAATATTTTTCCTTTTATGGTAAGTCAACCCTAACAAAAGAAGGGGGGTTTGGCCTATTTTCACTAGGAGTTATTGCTATGAATGCGACCGTTGTTGTTCCATCATGAATTATTTGCACCAATTACCTGAAATTAAGTTTTGAAAAGATGGTAAATTTCTTTGAGCCCACAATTTAAAAAGTTCAGTTGGGTGTATTGCTCATTGACATTTTATGAGGATTAGCATATAGAGACATTTCATTTAAAGGCAACACAAATAGGTTTGCCCAAAACAGCTTTAGAATCTAGTTTAAACCAGTAACAACAGCAATGAGGGCCCAGCATGAAGCCTGTTGAGGACTCACAGTGTGGGCCAAGATGACTTGTTTGCAAGATGACTATCCCTCAAGTTTATTGCTTTTATTAGCCATGCTAGTCAGGTGAAAGCTCGTTCAGGGGCACCCACACATGCTACAGATAGCTTCAGAGACTCTGGACTTGCACCCACAGGTTGTGAATTGCTCTTGGCTTCATCCAGAGTGATATTCAGGCTTGCTCTTAATAAGTATTTTCACCTCAGCTAAAACAGTGGGAGAAGTCCCCTCCCATATGCAGTGCAGTTTGCTGTTTACACAAAAAATAATCTCTCAGTCTAGCTTTGATATGAAACTAATGACATCCCAAAACCAGCCTCCTCACTGCTCCAGGTCTCACTTACATTTATGGACAGGAATTAGGTTGGAAACTGGATGGAGGATTATGAGGTTTAAGGTTACTGCTGGTGGACCTCACCATCAGAGCCTTATACACTCACACTGTGGATGGAAAGTCAGGGCAGTGAGGCAGACTCAACCTCAGACACTGAGCAGCGCCGTAGTTTCTCAGCTTGGACAGTGCTAGTGGACATGATAAGATAGAGACACTGGTCTATGAAGGGAGGGTGTTGACAGCCTCCAGAGTGACCTTGGGAACAACAGTACCAGTGCAGACAAGGCTGCAGGTATATTTTAAGATAGGTCGTAGTTTCAAAGTTTTCTGAAACTTCTAAAGATGTTACCCTGAGTCTTGTCTTACTGATTTGTGCACATTGTGACCACTACAACAGCTTCCCATGGAAAGGAAAAAATCATAAAATTTAACCCTTGCCTAAAAGAAGAGGTGTGACTTTGTCCATCTCTATGAAACTTGGCTAAACCACAAGAAGTTAATCTAGAAGTGGTGGATGTTAATGTAGGTATTTTATTAATATGGCAATTTTTCCTTTCTAGTTATGGAAAGAGATACAGAAGGATAGTGTTATGCTACTTCACCTTTACAAACAAATGATACTGTGCTTCTGGAGGCAATTAGCAAAAAAAATCATTGGTAACATCAAGAATGAATTTACATATGGGTATTTCAGGGTAGACAGCTGCTAAAATGCTTGCTGCTCAGCTTAGTTCTACACAACAGTCTGGACACCTAAAGAGTCTCGCTTTACTGGCAGTCCTTTTATATTCCATATTATACAAAAATAAAATATTTGCAATCTTTTTTTTTCCAACTATGGCCTCTTCTACTCAAAGACAATGTGGTCAATTGCTCCATTTTCTAAGGAGATAAAAAAGGCATCTAAAACATGTCTAAGACACAGGACCTGCAATTCTAGAAAAAGAATTGGTCAAAAATTTTGTATACTGAACTCAAGATAAACAATGATCTCTGAAATGACAATTTCCAAATAATTACTGCAAGCTTTTCTTATTCCCTCCATTCCTCTAAAAACTTGCACCTGACAGTAATTTGGATTAGCTGAAAATCTGCCCTTATGTTATTTTTTTAGTCCTTTTGTGAAGTTTATTTAATTTGAAAAATATCCAGAGAAATGTAATCCAGCTCACACTCCAACTAATAATCCAAAATCAAACAATTTCAGATCTGTGCAATACAAATTATTTAATAAATAAATTAACTTTGAATAGCTACTAAGAGGTATTCTTTCATTATAAATAACTTTAAGTACTGTGAGAAATTACAGTAATTACAAGCTTTAAGGATTTCTGAGTAACTCAGTTGCCAATATTATAGCAAGCATGGTCAAAAAAACCTACCCTCATTGTCTTCCTGGAGCCCCAACATACTGTATGCACTTGATGCTCAGCTACCTTTCTGTCATGGCCCAGTGTTTTTCAGCCAGTTTTTACCTCAAAGGGGAGGGAAAAAGCGTTCTCTTACTGCAACATAAGTGAAGTTCTAGCTTGGCCTAGCACTATCCAAAGAGAAGGCAGATTAAAGAGAAGAACAAATAGTGCAGCTGCAGAAGTATAAAGCATGTTGTTGTGACTGGTCCCTATGCATGTGGTCATCCTTACAACCTGTTCTAGCACAGTATATCCTTTGCGTGATGTACAGGACAAGAAAAGGACATAGAGGGCCTAACTGTAGCACCCCAGGCAAGGCAACGCAGCCAGCAGCCATGGAGCAAAGGCAGGATAGGGCAGGCTGGGAACAGGGCCGCTGGAACATTCTTATGCCTAATGTATTTTCCACTGCCCAGATGTTCCCCAGTTGACATGAGCTATGAGACACTGGATGCGCCAGTCCCAGAGGGTGTTCTGACCCCTGGGAAGCACTAAAGAGGCCCAGGCCTGCCCAGTGAGGAGGCACAAAGGTATTTTGAAGCTCTGATCATCTCTCCTCCCACTCAGTCCCCGTGCCAAGCTCAGCTGTGGTGCGGGAACTCAGCTGTGGTGCAAGATTCATTTTGTACATTAACCCAATGAGCTAAAATACCATCTGAGACCAACATGTAGTTAATTGCTGTGAGAATAAACCTTTGAATTTCCTGACCTATTCAAAGTTTGAATTTCCCATTAACTTCACTGTCCCATACTAACAGATGGTAGTTTCCAAAACTCCCTGCATTGGAGCGTATGAAAAAGAGAACAAGACACGATGAATTGCACACCCCTGGAAACTTGCACTTTATATGCAGAATGGTAGACTTCTAAATAAATCAATTAATGTGCGCAAGCGGGCCCCCCTTCCTTGCAGATAGTCCTGGCTGAAACTCTCATGCCAAAGCTGTCCCTGCCATGGGGAGCTGAAAAGCACTGGTTAGCAGAGCTGACTCATCAGCTGACTAGCCCACAACATCAGCCACAAAGGACCAAGAATGCTGGTGGTGGCATGAAGTGTGTGGGTGGGAGCAAGGAATAAGCAATCATCTGGCAGCCTAATGCAGTAGGGAGGGTTGACAACAATTCATTATTTATTCCCCCCTCCCGCCCTAAGGCTTCATCCCTCTGCTGCAGTGATTCTCATCATCTTGACGCTGTGGTAGGGCTCTGTGCAGGGGAGGGAATGAAAGGTACATCCCCTCCCTGTGGCCCATGCAATGAAAGCATCAGCAGGCTATCTGAGCTCACCACACCCAGACCACATAGGGCAAAATGAAAAAAAGATCCAGTTCTGGATTGCCAAAGGACAGATGTAAGAAAAAGCTCTTAGGGACAAAGCAAAGAATACAAGGGAAAGGCGGGATGTTGTAGCAATGATGGGAAGCAGGGGGGTTGGACTAGATGATCTTTCGAGGTCCCTTCCGACTCCTAACATTCTGTGATTCTGTGAAAAGAAGAAAATCTACAGAAGAGGAAGATGTGAAAGAGAAAAGCATTTAAAAAGAGGTGAGGTGGGTTATCTCTAGAAAGACCACTAGAGAAAAAGAGGTGGAAAATATTTCTCAACGATTTCACAAGAAAATAGATTAACAACTTACAGGCACTGAAACAGGGAAGGAAAGTCACCAAGGTAAATAGCAAAAGTGCATACAGGAAAAATAAAATCGGCAGATTTAATTCGAAGTATGACATGAAAGTACACTGATAAAATCCTCCAAATTGTTCACATGCACCCTATTATCTCCATGTAGATCTAAGTTCACTTTCCCTCCAGCAGCCTACTACCACTGTGAATCTGGATGGAATATGACTACCTGGTCCCCAACTTGCCTAGCACAACACATTCTCCGGTCAAACTGCTAGAGGTATGAAGGTGTGAACTCACCCTTCACAGACTTCAGTGGTGGTTTTGGTTTGATTCCTAAAAAGCATTTTACTTCAGGAAAGTAGTTTTTAAAACACTGGGCCAGACTCTGAAGGCCTGACTCCTACTTCTCAACTAAGGCCAAAGTTAGTCAAAATATAATGAGTTAAAGACTTAACTACTTGTATTTATGTTTCCTTACCATAGTAGCCCATAGTAGCTCTTCTCTGGCAGATTGCCTCAGTGGGAAGGAGATTAGGTTTCTCACTGGTTTCTTCATCCTTGGAAACTTTCTGTTACATTTCCAAGTCCCCGCTACAGTCATTTCAGGGCACAAGAATATACAGCTTAAAAGTCTTCCCCTGCAGTGTTGTTGGAAGGGGCACATCCTTTGCCCAGAAACAGACCTCTCCTCCCACCTCATTCTGCCAGCAGTGACTACCTCAGTCACACTACTGGTTTTAAAGACATTATCAATTTTTGCCATAGTACTTAAGGATGTGATTGTGAAGTAAATCTTCAAAGTGTCATTATCTCTGCTTTCATTGCCATAAGTTGGCAGAAACAAATGTAGGACAGATCACTGTCCCCCGTTAATACGGCATTTGCTACCAAATTAATTAAGTAGTTCTAAATTACTTGCTAACATCAAGAGGAATGAAGACTAAATATTGCAATGTGCAATACCTTCAAACTCTCTAATGTCATCAAGTATATGTTTGGCTCTCAAGAAAGAAGTCTTCCTTTAAACAGATATATAGAGCTATATTGCTAGGGTTGAATTATTATACTGTTCTGATGTTTGTGAAGGACTGTTCAAAACAATTAATTCCTGTTGAACACATAGTTATTTGAGAACATTTGCATGGCTGATTTTTCAATACCTATTAAATTAATTCCTGTAATTTTTTTTTTTAAACATCTCTAATTTCTTCAAACAAATATCATTTGTTTTGAGAATTACAACCTTTTTCTATATGCAGCAATGTAGATTAAGACATTGAAAAGTATGGAAAGAATAAATGCAATTACATTTTTCCCCACTTACTGTCTTAGCCCTAAGAATAATGTGTTGGAATATTTTCCACATAAATACTTACATTCATCAGTTCAAGATGTATTACCTAGGTTGGATTATTTCTCCTCTCAATAAATATTTCATAAAGTAATGTTTATTGGGCCATTTTCCCATATGAAGTTTATAAGGGTTGTTTGATGGCACATCATCATTTCAATATATTATTTGGAACAAACCAGAATTTTTATGACAAGTTTTCAGTGGCACAGATATACAACATAAAAGTAACACATAGAAAATCATATTTTCTATACAGATGTTGAAACACCCAGGGGAATATGTAAGATTAATATGAGGTGACATATATGTTTTGCAACCATACAATTAATGAAGTGGTTATGAAGTTGTTAATGGATTAGAAAAAGAAAACCTAAAATATTTTAGGTTTTGATTTAGATCTGATCTTTGCTAGTTCTCAGTCCTCTTCTCTCACCTTCTTTCGACTGTTTCCAATATATAAGTAGTCAATTCATATTACAGGTTCGTAGGTAAATTGGAATAGTGGGCTTTATTTATTTAAGAAGAAACTACCAGCAGAGATTTACTTCCTTTATATACCTTCAATTTGATATATTCCACAGAGATATAAAAAGGAAACACATTGAGGGGATTTTAATGGATTTTTAGGGACACAGTAAATTCAATATGGTATGTGTTTGGCCACTATTATACAGCATTGGCCTTTCTCAAACAAAATATGTGCTTCTTTGAAGGAAATTTTGAAGTCTGCTTATAACTTCTTTTTGTAAGCATTTAATTTAGTTTACTGATATTATTCTCCTTCCACCTCTCACGCAGATGTCAAGATTTTAATAACTTATCAGTTGCATTATCTATGTGATTGCACCAAAATTATAAACAAATTAAAACCAGACTTATCAAAGGAATCTGCTGAGCTTCATCTAAAAATATTACTTCATTTCATAGTGGAGAATGTTCAGAGCACTAACTAATATTTTACTGCTACATTAGATAGAGAAGAAAAACATCTGTGTTGGTCACTTGGGATTTTCTTTCCAATAACATAAAGAAGAGAGTAGACCAAATAATATCAAATAAAAACAAGCCTTTAGTCTGTTGAACCAAACTGTAGGACTAGTCATATACCAAAATGAGGTAAACTTTGCAGAAACCAGCTCCCATCTTATCTTCTATGACTTCCAAGCTTCTGGATAATACCTAGTGACAGTTTAGAAAGACAGGTGTCTTGCACAGATTCAGCCATATGAATCATGATAAATCATAAACTTTAGGGTTTAACTAAATCATAAATTTATTTATGTACTTTTATACTTCTGTAAACCTCCCAGCCATGTGTAACAATGCTTATACCTACGAAGACTGTCGTGCAGAAGGAACTGGTGGGTGACTTGAGTATGATTTCAGGAAGGACATTTCATGAATAAAGAACAGTGTGAAGAAAATGCAGAATGGCTGCAGGAGAAAAACAAACCTACAGAAAGAGGAGAGAGGGTTAATAAGCATAAAGACTTGATAGGCAAGAATCATTGTAATTACCTGGCCTTAATGGGAAAAAGCCAGACCCATAGAGGTGGCAAAGCAAGTTGCTGATTCAGAGAAATGGACAGGAAAAGGCAATTATTAGCTATGATTTATGTGGAGCACAATGCCAGCGATGCCAGGAAGGCCTTCGATACAGAGCATACGTAGTGAGGAGGGTACAGAATTCACACAACAGTCTTTGCACATTCAGAAAAGAAGTTACAGTCCAGAAGTGGTGGAATGGGACAAGATGTCCCCAGGATATAGAGGCAAGATGGAGAGACAGTGCAGTGCAGCCTTGGCCAGACCCTAGGGACATGCCCAATGCCCAGGGGCTGGGACTGTCCTTGGTGCTCGCCCTATCCCATCCTGCAAGGCCCAGCTACCCTGCTCCTGGCTGTGGTGGTGGGATGGGCCCTGATGTGGCTGGGAGGTCCTGATGGAGAACCTCCATCCCTTAGGGAGCAACCAACTCTTGCAGAAGGTAAGAAGCACCCAACAGGTGCTTCTGACAGCAGATGCTGGAGCTGCAGTGATGCTGGCAACCAAACAAACAGATGTTTAGGAGATAAAAAAGGAAAAGCAACTTTTGTCCATGGGCAGCACTCAGGCTAAGGTACCCTAAACTTGTCTGGAAATTACACAAAAAAAGACCAAAAGGTATGAACTGAAGAGACTCTAGTCTTCTCAAAGGCTCCAGGGACTGTTCAGAATGTGGAAAAGCAATTATTAATGAAATGCTGAGAAATAGAGTCTGCAGGTTGTGTGATAATGTCTTTTCTTCCACGTCAACACTGAGCAAATGCCTCAGGCTGCTACTCAGAGAAGATGTCACCATTGGCTGCTGCATGACATAAAACAAGAATTTCCAGTCACTGGCACACATTTCCTAAAGCAGTAACTAAGTTAACAAGGGCTGTCTACCTCTAGTGCCTACCTGAAGTGACATGTTTTGTTTACTGCTAGCATTTAATTTATATCTCAATTGTTCATTTTAAATATATTTAAAACTCCAAGGACAGTATGCAAAAAAAAAAAACAACATGCCCAAAGTACATTCAAAAAACCCAATAAAATACTATCAGTAAACAAAATTTAAATTTAATTTATCAGAGACTAAATAAAATACTGAAAAGACATAATTAATTACAGAAAACCCTCAGGCCACTTAGCCTTGCCCTCTTCCATGTCTTGGCATCCTCTTGTCCCTCGGTTGAGTTATTCCATTGGATCTTAAGGACCATTAGAAATTGAAGATGTTGGTAGCACTGAATAAAAAACTGATTGCTCACTGACTAAGCATATGCATACATAGTATAAAACAGGAAACAGCAGACACATACAGGCAACACAGAGGGTGCAATACAAAACCCCAGTGAGACAATACTGATGCACACAACAAGCAATGGTCTCAGAACTTCAATGGCCTAATGATTAGGAAGACTTTGGGAAGTAGAACAAGCAAGATGTCTTTTAAAACAAAACTCTTAAAAGTAGATAGTAAAACATATCTGTGAGTGGTTAATAGATACAAACAACACAGTATTTGTATGAAAATCTAGTAAGTAGATGATGGAAGCCAGTTAAGGATATGGCTATTAGCTTTTACCCTCTCCACACCAGCCTACCTTGACTCTTTCTACACCCTCCACCCACCAACCACCCAACTAGACTACAAGTAAACCTATCTTTACACGTGACTTGATGTATATGAGATACAACTTCCAGCTAAAAATCATAATATGGAAAAGTACTGGTAAAAACAATTTAAAATAATATAATTTTGTCTAGTCTTAACACATTTGCAGCCTCCACATTCCTCCTGACCCCATGTTTAGCCTTCAGACTGTATCTCATGAACTCAGGGTCTCAGCAACCACAATGCACTGCTACCAAGGCGTATGAGACAGAATTTCAGAACCTCATGAACTGACTCTACAAAAGGTCTACAAAGTCTAAAAGGTAAATAGTAGTCTTGTAATTATTTTTTTTAAGTATCAAAAAGGAAACAGTGTTTTATATCTACATCTGAATGGCAGGCTCTTAATTCAATATATTAATGGGTCTCCCTTCCCAAAAGTCTCATCAGAAACAATTCCTGACTACATTTATACTACTTTGGAAGAGTTGATTTCAAAGGAGCTATAACAATACTGTCACATGGTTCTTACCCACATCCATCCATGCTGCTATCTGGCAAAAGGCTTTAGTGCAGTTTGCTGGCTATTGCCCGATGAAGTGATAAATGACAAGGAATGCTAAAGCAGGAGGGACCTATATCCACCAAAATGTGTGTTCTGGCTTGGTCTGAGCTTATATGTGCATCTTTCCATCTCCATGGACAACAAGTGTCATCCTGAGATTTGTTTTGGCTGATATAATTGCACAGATACAAAAGAATACCTGATCTGGCAGTCACCAGAGAGTGTCTACATTGGACATGATGGATTACAGCACAGAGATCTTTGAGCTGGCTCTACAGGTGTTGGTATAGGCACACCGTGTCTTACGTTGCTACGTGGAGATAACAGGATCTTGAAAATAAGTGTGATTGTATTGGGATGGCAAGGCACATACTCTAGTAAAATGTGCCTCTCAGAAGAACTAATTCACATAGGCTTATCCCCAGAGTGACATATCCTCTCTGCTTCTTGATACAGAAGCTGCTCTAACATCTGCATTGTTTCACAGTTCTCTGCAGAGAGCTTAACCACGTGCTGTAGTCCAAAAGTGGGGTGGTAGCAAAGGGAAAAGAGAAGCTAGGAGGACAGTCTCCCACACTGTTCTCTAGCCTGTGATTATTTGTACTATTTGTCTTCACTATGCAATTGTATTATGCCAAGATAAATTCCTTGTTCTGTTGGATAAGAGATACTGTCTTTCCTTTAAAAAATATCTGTTTAAAATAAGAAGTAAAGTAAATAATTTTCTTGACAATAAAGAAACATGTTTCCTCTCAGAGATGGTAATCACTCATGAAGCTGAGAACAAGTGTAAACCAAGTTGAAGTTCATGCCTGAGGGAATGATTTCCTACCTCCCACCTACTGCAGCAGTGATTAGGACAAAATTATTGTTAGTACCTCATAGACTCACTGCAATTGCTAGCAACTTCTGGAGCAAAAATACTATCTTTCCTGAGACGAAAACCAATCTTGTTTCCATATCCAAGAAAAACTTAGGTTACAGTGGAACTACATTTATATTAAATTATTTCTCAGTCTCCAACATCCAAACACAATTTAACTTAAGAAAATGAGGTAAATGAAAACCCATTCATTACAGTGTAGAATAATAGCATTTGATCCATGGAGGACTGTGAGAGTATTTCAACAGCTAGTGCCAGGCTGTGTCAAGGAAGGTCTTAACTGCAGAGGAAGGACTGAGGAAGCACAGTGAGCAAGCAAGATGAAAGTCACTGAATATAAAAGACAGTGTGTACGTCAGTCTACTGGATTAGGTGGGCCTAGTTTTTCGTTGCCATATACATATATTTGTTTACATCAATGCTGAATGAGATGTATAGTGGGAGCCAACCAAATCCTACTGAGCATAAAAGTCTACCAAACCAGAATGATTAAAAATTACTAAGCAAGCTGGAGAGAAATAAAACTCCCACACTTAATGGCTCAAAATATTTTGGGGACTTCCCCTAGCATTGGACCAATACAGCAACTGTGGTCTGTGGGAACACCTATAAAACCAGCCATTCTGTGTATCTGTGGCCATATTGTCTGATTCTGAGTGTACTTCTACTGTCACTAGAAAGAGTGGAACTCTTCCAATGCCAAATGCCTTCAGGAGAAAGCTAACAGTCTAAGATTCTCCTCACATCACTTGTCATATCCAGCTCCCTGATTTTCTAATCAATCTTGCTAATATCAGGAGAAACACTGACGCCTACAGGGATGTTCACTTGAATGGCATCCAGCAAAAGGAAAGTGGTATAGGATAGAGATCCAGAAAAACAAGAGGAAGTTCTGCAAGAATCATAATGATGATGTATTTCCAAAAGCCAGCACAAAGTCTATAGAGTCCAGCCCTTAGGAAGTATACTTGTGCAGATGACTGACTCAGCCTACCAGCTCTGAGCTTGTATGGTCTGACAATATAAACAACCTGCAGCACCTGACACAAATATCTTAGGAGTACCAGAAAAGATCTGACACTTATTTATAGCTAAGATCCTTTGTTTGCCATCACTCAAAAAATAGTTATAGAATTTAGAGTTAGTCTACAACGTGACACTTAACATAGTGTTGCACTAACAGGTTCACTTGATTTTCAAAGATGACAGGAATTCAAGCAATTTAAAAGTCCTCTTGGTTCTTCCTGAATATAGGCTTATTCTGAAGTAAATCCTGCTTGTAAATATCCTTCTCCTACAAACCCCATCTTGTTTGCAGGAAACTAAAGACAAAGCTAACTAGCACAAGTACGTCCATCCTCTTACAACAAGGTACAAAGAGGAGATACAGTCCTCCAAGAGTCAACAAAGATCTCTAAAAAGTCAGCGATATCTCCAGGTTATCAAAGAGGACATGTAGTGCAAAAAAGCCTCAGGAGTTTGTTATGTGGAATGAATGGTGGGCCCAGCAATCAAGGGGAAAAGAAAAAAGTATAAGAAATATCTTGCAATAAAATTATCTCCCTAGCAATTAAAAATGTCAAAAACTCTAAGTAAAATATTCCATTCTTTAAAAACAGGTAGTGGAAGGGAGAGTTGATGTGCTGTTGCTTCTCCAGAAATGAGTCCTGCCAGATGTCAGGAATGAATATATACAGCTAGCCTGCTTAAAGTCTTGATACTTCTGTTAAAATTTCACTGATGTAGTATTTTAGCACTTGATTAGATAATGACTTGCGGACAAATAGGTGTTCTTTCAATGATTTACTCACGTACCACTTAGGCAGTAGAACAATTTTTCAATTGCTATATAGTTATGAAGAGGTAAAATTATAGATCAGTAAAAAAGCAGCAGAGAGTGGGAAATGTTGCTTTCATGAACAGTCCCTGTTTGACTAAAAGCAGTCTGAATGCTGTGATAACTTGAATACGATTGTTCCATACAGCCATAGGATCAATCTTGCCTGTTACCCACTCTGACCATGAGGGTTCCTTTTCAGTGTAAGCCATTGAATATGCTGCCCTAAGAAACCTAAACACCCTAAATTCTTATAGACAATATAATAGGCTATGACTGTGGACTACAGCAAAAAATACCCTAAAGACATTTTGTATATGTTCAAAAAAGAAAAGTCTTTATTTCTGTTTCAAGAAACCTCACCTCCATCCCTGGAGAGGTGATGGAACACTTTATCCTTTACTCTGTCTCTAGGCATATCAAGGATAAAGGGGTCATTAGGAGCAGTCAGCATGGGTTTACCAAGGGGAAGTCATGTTTGACCAACCTGATAGCCTTTGATGAGGACATAACCAGGCAGATAGATGAGGGTAGAGCAGTGGATGTGGTTTATCTTGATTTCAGTAAAGCATTTGACACTGTCTCCCACAGCATCCTTGCAGCTAAACTGAGGAAGTGTGGTCTGGATGATCTTGTAGTGAGGTGGATTGTGAACTGGTTGAAGGACAGAAGTCAGAGAGTTGTGCTCAATAGGATGGAGTCTAGTTGGAGGCCTGTGTCTAATGGAGTCCCTCAGGGGTCAGTACTGGGACCAGTACTTTTCAACATATTCATTGACAACCTGGATGAGGGAACAGAGTGCACTGTCAGCAAGTTTGCTGATGACACTAAACTGGGTG